>JAOSBN010000006.1:30141937-30156499 GCA_027563595.1 Erythroxylum suave
AAGAATCTCCTAGGCCGAACCTACAAGAAGATTTCCAAGAAGGGGAGGCCTATGACGATGATCCAAAATCTGTCCAAAATGAAGAATCCAATCTGGTTGACCATGAAGACTCACTCTCAGCCTATGAAGATCCATTCCAAGAAGGGAAGGATGATGATGGGCCATCAACACAAGCCCTTAAAGACTTAACTAGCATGGGATTCTCTCCAAGTCAATTCAAGCTAGTGAAAGAAGCTGCCCTACAAGTTGAAGACACTACCCTATAAGTGGAGGACACTCTCGGGGATGTTTTGGCAACTTCAAGCTCACATCAAGCCTTTTGGAGTTGTCAAAGCCATGGTAATTCTTGAGGACTCATTTGTTGCTCATTTGGAGCCGTCAACAACAACAACTCAGCCCATTTTTGGGTCCAAACATGATCCAAGCCGCTACCTAATCAACTAAGGAATTACCAGATTTTTATCTTATGTTTTGCACTTTATCAATGTTTTATGTTTTGTACTTTTTGGACCAACATTTATGTTTGTTTTAGCTTCATGTTTCCATATTAAGGTTAGACCAAGTATAGACTTTATGGTATGTTTATGATATGTTAAAATTAGAATTGGATTGTGAAGAGTTTTGAGGGCCGGTTGCCATTGTGGCTTTCCTAAACTCTTACACTTTCTATATATATTTGTCTTTTAGTTTCCATTTAAAGATTTCAGAAAATTTTATCAAAAACTCTCCAGATTTTTGGCTCCATTTGGCTGTTCATCTACCTGGGTTATTGCTCATCCAAAAGCATAAAAATTGGGTATCTGAATTTTCCAAAAATTCTCAATTGTTTGCTACTCGTTTTCCTGCACACCCGATTCTGACCTCTCGTCAATATTTTGGCCATAACTTGTTCCATATTCGTCTGATTGATCTGAAACTTGTGTCACCGGAAAGCTAACTGAAAATCCCACAAATTTTTAGAAGAGCTTATTGGCTAATTCTGTCTCGTTTGTCCTGTACATGCCGACGAAATCAGCGTAAATATCTTATCCGAGAAACTGTCTTTCACAAAATTTCACCAAATCGCCTCTTAAACCAAATTTCTGTTACTTCCAGCCATACAACTTAACCTTTTCACATCCTTCCTGCCATCACCCAATGACGAATGAGATAGATTTAAAACTTCTCGAGATTCTCTTAGATTTACACCACGAAGGGCCAACTGAAAATTTTAAGAAATCACTAAAATGCCACTAGAAATAAGTTTGAGAATGAGGTCGGACGGATTATACCAGAAGTTTTTTTCTCAAATGCAACACCAACGAACTTAATATAAAGTTGGGACTATAAAAATGATATTGATTTAATTTCTAATTTAAGCAAATATAATTTTTTGTTATTCTAATTTTAATTTTTTAAATTTTAAAAATTGAAACTATATTTTTAATATATTAAATTAAAATAAAATTATTTTGGAAACAACTGTTTATATTAATCTCGTAAAATTTAAACATAGATAATAATAATTAATTTAAATTTTACTTATTAATTTTAGACTCAATTGAATTGAATTAAATACAATATACAAGTGATAATAATATTATACTCTAAATATTGATATTAAAAAGGACCCAAATATGGGGTCTATGCAAAAGTAATTGACTTAAAGTAATTAGAGATAACAAATTTAAAATGTATTCAATTTTTTTAATATTTTAATTTAATGAGTAACTTTTTAAATTTTGTATAAATTAAGTCAAATTTATATCTCTATCTCTATCTCTATCTCTTTTTCTAATTTGTAATACTTTTGAATATAATTACTTTTTAGTTCCTTAATTTCTTAGCCGTTAGAGGAAAGCACTCCTCATAGTAGCGTTTTCAAAATCAGCGGATTGAGTTCAATATGCCAACTCAATTAATTGATTACTAAACATAATTATCAGCGTTTGATATAGTCAAATAGCTAAAACCTTTCAATCCACTAAAAAATAGCTAATAAGTCATTTACCAAACAAGGCCTTAATTTAAGACACTTGAACTTAAAACTATATTTTTAACCTAAAGTAAAATAACTAACATTGAGAGCTAGATCTCTAATTGAAAGTTATTTTATATTTCTAAAGCACTTGATTCTAAACTTGAATTTGAAAATTTTACAAGAATTTAAATTAATCTCGAACACCTCAACTTAAACTTAAAATTTGGATTTACGATATATCTCTAACTCAAAATTATACTTAGAATGTAGTCAAAATTGTTGACTTTAGATCAGGTCAAACAAAAATTGTCATTTCTAATAAGATCTCAACTTATATTGTAAAAGACCTTAGAGATTAAATGTTCCTCAGTATAATCTTATAATTCTTAAGTTACTAGAGAATCAAGCTTAATATAATTTTATAGGACAATTCTAAGAAAGTAAATTCAATTGAATTTAGGAGCATCTAAAAAAAGGTTATTATAATTAGTGACTCATAAAAAATTATACTAAAAGTTGATTATTATCTCTTGGTAAAAGAATTAAATACATTTGTGATACGAGATTAAAAATATGAGATATAACCTAAGGTGTAGCATGTTAAATTTGTTCAAGAATTGAATTGTTATTTCAAGATGTCATATATTGATAACAAATGTACAAAAATAGTGGAACTTTAATTGAATAAATATGATACTTATAAATAAGTTATAGTTAAATATTATAAATTACTTGTTTTTCAGCTATTAAAGGATAATTATAACTTTGAATTAAATTATATAAAGTATGAGTTTAAATTCGATACAAAAAGTTATCATTAATCATTATATTCAAATTGGATAAGGACTGTAGAAAGTGAACTCTCTTAATTTGTGGAATATCATTAATATCAAAGTAAGTAATATTAATTGTATGATGCATATTAAATTCATCATGTAAATTTCTGCAAATTCTTATCTTTATGGACTCTTACGGCATAACAATAGAATGGTTTTCAAAGAAGCTGAAGCCCTAGTAGGAGTAGGAGGGCTTGAATAACTAATGAACATGTGAGTGCTGCTAGCTGGTTTTTTGGTATGCGAATCAAGTCATTTTTTGTTGGGTATGATCGAGAATTTGAGATGAGGAATAATACTTTATGCAATTTCACCAACAACATACATCTGCAATGGTGCTAGCCACCTCTTTCCTTTTCATAGTTTGTTTTCTAGGTAGATATTTCGTATACCCACCTCTTCTCTTTCGTTTGCTTACGTACTCCAAACATCCAATCTTTGTCCACTTGGGAAATAGGCCAAAATTGTTCAAATCCAACCATAGACCATCATTCTATTAACAGATATCATTACTGTAATATTTTAGAAAAGAACCAGACTTTGTTAGATACGATTTTCATACGCTAACTAACAAAACAGTCATTCTCTAACACATTGCTTTTTAAAAAGAAAAGGTCAAACCTAAAATCACAACTGATTTAAAATTCATAATGTTTTTTTTGAAAGTGAAACGGTGAATATATTGATTTAACAAAAGTTATATACAAGCATTACAATGAGACCATAATTTAGCTATTTACAAAAAATCCCACCAACCAAAGTACATAATAATGACAACAAATAGCATTATAACCACTAAATCAGTTTCAAATCATAACTAATACATCGTTGTTGATCATTAGCAATGATCACGACTCTAATCCAATTGACCATCTATATGTTTCGTAAGTTTTTGATGGCTCTTTTCAAGACCCTTGTATATCCTCCAATTCCTTTCCCTCAAAATTGAGTAGGTAACCGTATGAAAAGCAGTCAAGATAATTATATCATTTGCTTTACTGTGCCGAAATATTGTGTAAGAAAATTCAAAGTTTCTGTCCACACAAAGGTATATCTAGCTAATTGTAAAATGACCATAATTTTGCTCAAAATTGCTTTGGTATATACACATTAAAAAAAAAGATGGTTTATCCTCTCATTCAACAACTTACAAAGTGTGCTATATACAATCAAAGGCTCCAAATCATCTATCCTTGATCCAAAGCCTATTTTTTGTCGCTAATCAAGTGAACATAACAACTTCATGGTTTAAATTTTACTTCCAGATAATTTTAAACTAGGTAGCCACATCATGATGATTAGCTAGTATTTGGTGACAAGATCTATTGTTGAAAACGCCATTGGAATGTGGAATCCAAGCTAAGCTATAGGCAGATAATCCATTAACAAATGAAAACCTCTGAATCCACTGATCTAATTACCATTTGATATGAGCATCGATACTCTATCAATAAGATGGATTCTATTTCTAAGTCTAGAAAGATCAAGTATGAGGATAAGAGGACTATGATTGGTCCAGTTATCAAAGCAAAATCATATATATCATCTCCATCTCCCAACCTAAATCTGATGTGCGCGAAGAACAAACTTCTTAACTTGAATAGATGTTTGGACGACCGTGAAAATTCTCTAACAATGTCCAACTGCCATAGATTCCGATTTCAGAGATAGTACTCATTAACCCATTTAATCCATAAAGCGTTTTTGTCCATAAAAAGTCTCCATATCCGTTTACTAAACATAACTTTCTGTATTTGCACAATCAAGATGATCCCAAGCCCTCCTGACCTCTTAGGTATAGTGATTTCACTCCATTTTACCGTAGCTTTCTTCCCATTCTCAATTTTACTAGACCACAGGAAAGCTTTTAGTATTCTATCTATCTCTTTAGTGACCCTCCTTGACAAAACCATATGAGTATATTAATGTAGATGCATACAATTCAAAACAAAATTGATAAGAAGCAAGTGACTAGTAAGAGACAAAATTTTGTTTTCTTAAGCATTAATTCAAGCTTTAATTTTATCAATCAAAGGAACAAAATCTGAGAATTTAGGCTTATTAGGAGTAATTGGGATGCCCAGATATTTGAAAGGGAGAGAGGATAATTCAAATCCAACCATAATCCTAAACTGCTCGTGGTCTTTAACATTAGTGGATAGATACAAGTCACTTTTCCCAACATTGACTTTCATACCAAACCAATCAGAGAAAAAATCCAGTATATTCCGCATCATCAATAATAGAATGGGAATCAACCTTACATAAGAGAATCAAATCATCAGCATAGACCAAAAGAGATAAAGAAATATTACCACACTTGAAATGGAACTGAAAATGACCATTGCATTCCACTAGTTTAAAGATGAGACTAGAACAACCTTCCATAACAAGAGTGAATAGATATAGGGATAGATGATCCCTTTGCCTAATTAAAATTCAAAATATATTGCTTTTCTAAAAGAAAAAGATCAAATTGAAATCACAATTGATTTGAAATTCATAATTGCTTTATTCATTGTGGTTGCATTGCCTCCTCTTGTTTCGTTCTTCAAAAGATAATCGAAATATAGTTAAATTTAACATTCTAAAAGATGCAATTAAAGAAGTAAATTCTCTTGTAATTTCATTTTATTTCAAAATTATATTTATTATTTAGTTTTACACATAATAACAATTATATAAACGTTATCATATACATAATAATAATTGGTTATATAATATTTTGTTTTTAGAAAAACTTTTAGGACTGCTTTATTATTTTAATAATTCAAAATAATGGCGATATATAGAAAAACCATATAAAAATTCATATCTTTTTATTTGGAAAGATATAAAAACATTGTTTATGGTAAGATATATTATTTTAATGAATAACAAACCTTTTTCAGGTGTATAATATTATCAAAATTTACAATTTTTAACTTTTAAACATTTTTAATTCAATATTAACATTAATTAACTAAAATATAAGTAACTTAGATATTATGTTTTGTAAAGGATTAAAGATGAACTTTATGTGGTAGTAACTTCGCATGAGTTAGATGCCACACATCACTACTTATCCAAGTCAGAGAAACTGATTTCCCTATTAACTAAAAGACAATTTACTTGGTTTATTGATGGGTTGCCAAAAATGTTTGTCTTAAAGATGTTGCCACCTTTCCACATACTCATTAGCAATAGTGGTAACTCATATTGTGAAAAGAGGCAATGCTTCTCTCTCTATTACACTAAGCCAATAACTTAAATTCTTCTTTTTCATAAAAAGGATGAATCATCTTGTCAAATGTCCACTCTCTTATAAAACTATGATAGTCTTTACAGAGGTTTTTAAAGAATTAAACTTATATCATAAGTTGCGCCTATACCTCTCCCCATGTGATTGTCAACAAAACCTTATTTTTTAACTACTTATTACTCTCGCAGGGCAACAATAGAAGCATAAAAGAGATATATCAAATGCTAATGTTTATTACTTTCGTTAAAGTATACAAAGGAATGCTCTCTTTTAGTGTGATTAAGAGCAAGGCTTAAATGAGTTATTTATATGCACCTCTTGTTTGATGGCCAAGTTATAATTCAGAATCCTAACTAAACTGAACTAACTCGATTACATCTTATCCTTATGATATTATATTACACTAAATAATTGGATAACACTCGCATCTAAATATGACTCTATCTAATATGATTTAGCTATAGCCTAACTAACAAGATAAGAGATTACATCGATCTAGAAATGACACATCCATATCTATGAAGATCTCCATCATCGTCAAATGATCCCCCCCCCCCCACATGGTCTTTATTTTTTAAAGTTAACATTTATCATCTATGATCTCATCTACCACATCATCTAAAATCACCCTATAATCTTTATCCATCGATGATGAGTCATCTAAATGTAAATCCTTTTATAGCATACTAGTTTGGTCCAATGCTTACCTATGTTAAGTTCATTAGTCATGATCCATTTATTTGAGCATACACTAAGTTCTTGATGTCAAGTTAGTATATACAAGGTATAAAACTTGAGCAAGGCTTGTATTACACTTGATCTAACTTTCTAAGTTAACTTAGAGCTCTTGTATGCTTCTGTCATGTGTAGGGTCCAACTAGCTTTCAACCTAAGGCTTGTTTCTAACTAGTTATGAAGTTCTTTCATGTGCTAAGGGGCTAAAAATCCACCACCACTAAATGAATTTGACACCTTTGTCGAACTAGTTTGAAGGTAGGCGTTCACCTGATCCTCGAACTATTATAAGATAGTATCTTTCTCCTATGTAGCTTCCTTGATAGGCTTTACCTGTTATTGGATCAAGAACTTGATCCTTCAAATCTTTTTATATTGTCTCATCGTTCGATGATTCAAGATCTTCTTTACTAGATCTTCAAACTATTTTCTCACAACTGGTGGAACTCTTTTTCCCTAACTCCTATTCAAATATGATGCATCCTCTTAATAAGGTTTGAGAAAAATAACATCAAAAGTAAGATGTACCTTCAATCTCTTGGGTAACTTTAATCTGTATACCACGTTCTCTACTTGATTCAAACAATCCATCGTACTAAGGCATCAATCCTCAATGTACTTGCTTACTAAAGATCTTTTCACAAATATATGGAATAAATTTCAACAATATTTTATCTCCCACATCAAACTCTAATAGTCTCTATAACACCCCTACCATCACAAAGCACAAACCCGAATATCCAAAGGCCCTACGGGCACATGCCCCATGAAAGCGACATGTTAGAGCAGTCACATTCACTTATATGACATCATACATAAATAACACAAACATTCAAAGATTAAACTCCTCATTCCAATTATAAAACATAATTTACATTGTAGCATTTCACTACATAATCCATATATATAATATCACAAAATATATAAGAGTTTACTACTCTTTACAACATGATCTACATGAAATGAGGCCTATACAAAAATACTTTATCTAAACTCCTCAATATCAGCTAACCGAACTTTGATCCATTCCTTAAGTCCAAAGACGCAGTACCAGACTTCTTCTAAAGTGTCTTAATAGTTAGGTCTCCTCTCTCGTACCTAAAAATTAGAGTTGCAATTTTTTATGAATTTTGCAAACTTAATGAGTGAACCATCATCGTTGTGCTCACTCATATCAAACCACAAAGAAAATTTACATTTCAATTTACAATCAAATCACATCACAAATATTGATATCACATCACATTTCGTTTCAGAACAATAGTTCAATTCACATTTTATACCACAACACATACACATTTATTTTCCATTATATATCAAATAGTTCACTTATTATCATAAGACATATGTAAGGATGTATATATAAATGCATATGTGACTCTACTTTCGTTGTTACTTTGTTGTGATCAAGTGCCTTTTAATTGTCCTATATCTGTTATAGATACCGGACTCACTGATAACTATCTCCTATCTATTGTGGATACTGGACTCATTTTAATATCCAGCCTGCGACTCTTTACACATATTTTTTTAGCTGTAAGTTCTTTTTCACTGGTTACTCTGGTTATAACTTCCTTTATCTGATCATGCATTTCAATGTAATAAAATGCATCATTTTACAGTATATGCAATCAATCACTTTCATTCATCATGTAAGTCACTTTCACATTTTCATCGAACCTAAGTCTAAAATTCAACATTTTTCTGTTGAGTACACTTGTTTTTCCTAATTCACATGCAATCAAAACATTCCCAATTATTGAACTCCTCGGACTATTAATGTCTAGAATTATCACATTCATATAAAGATCAGTTCAATAATGAAGTTAAGCAAATACAATCAATCCTACTGAGAAACATCTAGGTTACTCGCTATAAGCTTCAGATAGTTATTGCCCCGACGAACTGACAATTTCTGGATGCTAGTGTTCGACTTGAGCGTCTAAACCATGCAATACACACATATTTACACATAACTAAATTGCTCGATCATATTAGTACTCAAATCATACACATAAGTATATGTATTATGTATAATGCATAATTGACTATTCCTAGGTATGTGTCCTTAAACACAAGTCATGATTATTTAAACCATTATAACTTGTATACATCTAGCTTGCACTAGGTTTATACCTCAAAGAAACTTGATTATTCTAACTCTTTAATCACACATTCTTCAATCCCTTTTTTAGCATTTTATAATCACGCAATATCCCAATTCTCATTCATTCTTACTTAGTACACCTTTCTCATTTCTTCTGGATCACGTTTATAATAATAATAACACTTTCATTCCTATAGCATCTCCAAATTTCCAGATTTCATATACATTGATATCATCAATTCACTCCTTAATTATAACCCCAATTAACAACCTAACGTATCAAACACTTTATCAACTTATTCAAGCATCAAACTTGGTTCATTCCAAGCCTTATTCAAGTCTAAATACACCATAGGAAAGTATCTTATCATTGGTTGATTCAAACCTCACAAATAAGAAAAGAATTCATGTTCAAGGTCTTTCCCACGATCTTGGAGGCTATCCCACAATCTTCTCCACGATTGTGGGTTAAGCCATTCGAACATTTTCTTCCTTTTCTTGCAATTCCCACGATCATGGAGACATTCCCATGATTTTGGGTTTTGTTATCTAAAAAATTCCAGCCATTCTCTTCCAATTTTCCAAATTTTTAACTCCTACATGTTACATCTAAACTATCTTATGCATAGTTCATTATTTCTACTTCATTTCCTCATCAAAATAACTTCCATTCCAACTCAAAAAATCCTGAAAACAACTCATAAATTATTGTTCATCACTTATACAAAAATAGAACATGATCACTAACATTCATAAATCCTAGTTCTTCTTATTTCAAGAACATTACACAAACACCTTTCTTAAGCATAAATTTCACCTTCATTATACCTTAAATCTCAATCTATTTCATCTACATAACAACTTATAACTCATATTTTTCACACAACTAAAATAGAACACAAGTATATCATTCCTTCATCAAAATTTCTGCACTCATCATGTACCATGTTCACTATCAATCATCCCTAGCGATCATCATAAATGCTTCATTTAATCAAGCCATGAAGAACAACATTTTACTTACTTGTCAAAACCCTTCTCAAATCTTCAAGTAAACCTAATAGAGATCACACTCACGTAACTACTACATGTGATTAAATGAGAATTTTTTATATATATTATAAATTCAAAATTATCTTCATAATCTTATCTTTATTCAAAACATAAATATATATAATATTAAATAATAAATTATTAGTATTTCTATCTTTAAATAAAAATTTATTACTTAAAAAAACTAAAGGCCAATCAAAAAAGTTAAAAAGAGTTCGAATAAAGAAGCTTTCGCCTTCTTATATCACACTCTATCATCTACAGATACAGGTTAGTGTTAGAGTATTCCATATTTTGACTAAACATGAAAATGTTAAAGAGTTTATAAGTGGTAAGGGCCAACTAACTATTTTGGTTATGATTGACTCAAGCTCAATTCTTGTTGCTAAACTCTACACTCTATCCATATTAAAAATTCTAATAGTTAGCAGAAAGTCATAAATAAAATCAAAATCTCAGTTTACAAACATATGACCGAGTGGTGCATGATCGAAACTCGCCTTTGATCTCAATTGCAGAATCACCTCAAGCAAGGAACGGTTTTGTGGCGGTGATGGTGGTGAAGTTGCCTTTCTAGTGAAGTGGGAGAGTTCTGTTGCATGTGATCTTCTACTTTCAGATGGAACGACAAGTCTTGTTATGATGGATGACTTATAGATAAACCCAGATGAGAAGCAAGGATCACATGGATTTCTTCTTCTTTTTTTTAATAGTAAATGCTATATCATTGACTAATCCAAAGTTTCTTAAGATATCATTACTTCCTAAATTGGATTCAAGAAGGGGTTAAAGATTGTTATTTAAATAACCCTATAATAACCCTTAAAGATGCCTTGGTATTAAAGATATTATCTGTTGGTCTAGTTTTTCATGAAGATGAATGATATAATGCCTATCATTTCATTATTTTGGGAAAGGTAGAACATTTTATCATTATTGTGGATACTAAATTAAGAAAAGAATTGTCTAAATACACTAAAAATGCTATCCATTATAGATAAGGAATTGACATTAGAACTGTCATTTATGATATGGAGGTAGTATTTAAGAAAGGATTTTAAATCTATCCTGGCAAAAGCAAATTTTCTTCTCTAACGATAGCTTTAGCCAAAAAGACAGCTTTGACCATTGAAAATTTTGTAAACATGAAGATAAACATGATTAAACGAGGAAAGATAAGATAAAGTCCATTTAAAAATTATCATCTAAATGGCTGAAGATAAATATTTAAAATTAAAACTTGAAGGATTAAAAAAAGAAATTGATTTGACAAAAAAGTTAGTATATTATGATAACATTCTTTTCCATATAGAAAAACTTCAAAAACAAATCATGGATATGCAAGATATGATGGGGAAAAAATCAGATCTAGAGAATGAACCCAATAAAAACTTTAAAGAGAAAAGAGATTTGATTTGACTTTAAAAATGAAAATGCCTTCTAATTACTGCTAACATGAAAAATTTTATACAAGCTTCTAGTTAAAAAACTAAAGAATTAAATAACCAGAGAGAAAATTTAAACTTAAAAACTTTAGCATATATAAAACTTGATTTAATTAAACATGAAATTTCACTAAAATCCTATCATTAGTGATACACCTAGTACTTAAGAAAATCCACCAGGTATCATCAGATAAAACCATCAAAGATGGATTATAATGAGTAAAACAAAAGATAAAGAAAAGTTACTTTAATAACCCATTACAATTTTGGATAAAAATATAGAAGAAGCAAACTTAGAAATGATAAATAAACAAAAAAAACATTAGAGTAATTGCTATTAGATATAATTTAAAAGATCAAGGTGAATTTAGAAAATAGTTTCTTAAACTAGAAAATTCAAAGATAATTAGGCCTAGTAATTTCCCTTATTCTTCTCCAGCCTTTATGGTTTGAAGTCATACAAAACTAATTAGAAATAAAGCTAGAAAGGTAGTCAATTAAATAAAAAACTAAATGATAATACCGTATTTGATGGATACTTCTTAACATTAATAAACTTAACAAGAGGAAAATAAATCTTCTTTAAATTTGATTGTAAGAATTTTGGTAGATAAAGATAAACAAAGATAGTATTGCATATTACTTTCTCTGCTTCACAAGGTCATTACGAATGGTTAGTGATGCCTTTTTGGTTTAAAAAATGCCCCATAAATGTTTTAAAGAAAAATGAATAATATCTTTAAGTATCATAATTTCACACATGTTTATGTGGGTGATATTTTAATATCTTTTAATAATATTGCTCAACATATTATACATGTCAATAAATTTGTAGATTTCTATGAACAATATAGTTTAGCTCTCTCTTAAAAAAAAACTAAGTCTTGTCATATTGAAATAGAATTCCTTGGCATGGAGATAAATGGAGGAGAGTTAACATTCAACCTCATATCTTCAAAAAAAAATCTCACAATTTCCTGATAAGTTAATAGATAAAAAATAAGTCCAAAATTTTTTAGGAGTATTAAATTATGCTTTAAATTTTATTCAAAAACTAGTTGAGATATAAAAAAAAACATTTTCAAATGCTTTCAAAGAAATCAAAAGATTTGAATTTTCACCTTATTTAATTGAATAGGTAAAAAAAATTAATATTTTCTATATTACATCGCCAAAACTTTCTTTACCATCTAATGACGATGATTTAATTCTTAAAACTGATACTTTTAATCATGTATGTAGTAGAGTATTAAAAAAGATACTTCATGATAATTCTAGTATCAAGATGACTGAGTCTTTTTGCAAGTATACTTTGGGAACCTTTATCAATACCTAACAAAGATATCAGATAAATAAAAAGGTATTATTGGCAGTAGTAAAAAGCTGTAATATTTTTTATTGTCTAAAAGATTTTTATTAAGAACTTATAATTCTTAAGTTAAGGGTTTTATTTAAGATAATTTACCCTATTTAGCATGAATATAAAAGATACATCAAATGACATACTTTATTAGTAGAATATATCATTAATGTTGAGATTATCAAATCTAATACACAACGTTCTTGCAAATTTTTTAACTAGGGGATAGACTTGCAAAGCACAAATCAAAGATTTATCAGATATTGCGAACTTCAACTCAATACCACAAAAAAAGGTTTTAGAGCTACTTTTTTCATTTTCAATATATGGCAAGCCAAGATAAACTATTATAATTATTTAGAACAAAAACTTTATAGCCTATTCAATAAGCTCTTCTTCCTCAATAAAGGAATCTATTAGTCAACAGATTAAGCCATAAAAGGTTGCTCTTGATAATATTTCTCTCAGGCTTGATACTATGCATAAAACAATGATACCAAGAAATATCGTGATTGATAGTCTTCTAAAGAGTCATCCTACTGTTCAAGCACATTATAGGGTAATGAGATATTTATATAGTCTACAAATAGTGATGCTATATTGACTTTTAGGGATATATCCAATGTTGAACTTTTTACTAGGAACTTATACTTAAGCTATTAGAGATTGGTATGATTTTGGAACGATAAAGTCTATATATTTGACTATTGTAGAGTTTATGAGATATCATTACTTTTTAGATAAATTCAAGAAGGGACTAAAGATTATCATCTAAATAACCCTACAATAGCCCCTGAAGATACCTTGGTATTAAATAATAACTGCTAATCCAAATTTTTATGGAGATGAACTATAACCCTATTTAGCAATTAGCGGATTACTTTAGTTGTTAGCTGATTCTATCAGCAATTAACTAACAACTGATTATATTAGTTGATTTGACCAGCAAATAATATTAGTTGTTTATTAAAGATGTTTGATAAATTTAGTTGTTTGGTATTAACTGTTTAAGTGTAAAATGACTTATAAGGGCATGACGTTAAAAAAAAAAATTTATAAGGCCATGATTAGATATTTAATTTTACCAAAATTTACGTTTTTAACTCTAATAAAAAAATATAGAACATTCTTAAAATTTTGTCACCATAACATTTTTTTATTTTCTAACCAAAAAACTTATTTCATTAGTAAAAAGAAACTCCCAAGTTCTGTAACTAAAAAACTTACTTCATTATAAAAAAATTGATCACCGTAAAATACTGCATGATTTTTAGTTATGCATTATTTTTAGTTTAAATTATCCATAATTTCATTATAGCGTAATTATCATAATTCCAAATTTATGAAAGGAGAGTATAATTGATTTTTTACCTATTAATTTTTGGATGATAATAAAAAAATTCTCTTATAGAGTATTTAGAAATCAACTTATTGAAGTTAAATAAGCTAACCAATAAGTCATTCACCAAATACATTAATAGCTTTTTAAGATGGTCAAAAAGTTAACTTTTAGTCAACAAGCTAAAAAACAGCTTATCAACTGTTTACCAAACATTGCATACATAATATCATTTTATTACTTTAAGAAAGGTAGAACACTTTGGCCTTGTCTGGTTGTTGACTGATCATCCAATTTTTTAGCTGATTAACCAAAAGCAATTGTTCTATTCTAGTTGTTTGGTTGTTGGCCGGTTGGGTTGGTTGATTCAACCCAACCAACTAAAAATTAGAAGCTCTTTGTAAGTAGTTTTTGTTGTAAATAGTGGTTTATCCACTATTTTGTAAAAGGTGGATGACAATGATCCCATTATCTTTATGGTTGTCA
>JAOSBN010000006.1:30156599-30174808 GCA_027563595.1 Erythroxylum suave
ATTATGTTGGCTAGAAATTAATGTAAGCCTAACTCATTTGCCTATAAATAGGCATGATTATGAATGAAGAAGACACACAAAAATACATTGCAAGAATACTCTCTCTCTCTATCTCTCTTGCATTGTTTCCTTTACTTAAAATCTCTCTAACAATTTGGTATCTAAATTTCTATTAATTTCATACATTAGTACCTTTGCGGGAACTTTTGTTATTTGAATCTCATTTTTATAACAGTTTTTTGGGCAATCAGCTAAATATCCTTTCTTATAATGTCAATTTTGCCCTTAAATTTTGCCCAACCTCTTTTGCTCTATTTGAATTGTTTTGTTAAACTTCATTTGGTTTGTTATATTTGGATGTATCATGATAATGATGATGATGATTATTATTATTATTGTTGTTGTTATTGTTGGTACCATATGTTTTATGTTTTTTATTAGAGTTATAAATTAATTTTTGTAGAATTAAATATCTAAAATCTAAATTCCTATAAGAATATTCACCAAAACACTAAGATATCTAATATTCATACCCTTATAATTTTTTTAAAGTCATGTCCTCATAAATCATTTTACACATAAACAGCTAATACTAAGTAACTAATTTTATTAAATATCAAATGACAAACAGCTAATGTAATTCGCTGGTCAAATCAGCTGATATAATCAACTATCAGCTAATTGTCAAACAGGGCTTTTGTCGTTAATGTGATACGAACTTAAGAAAAAATAACATGAAAACTGATATGTATGGCATGAAGATAACATTTAGGAAAGGATTTTCAACTTGTACAAAAAGGCCATTTTTTCCCTTTAATAATAGCTCTAACCAAGAAAACCTTTAGAAGCTGAAAATTTTGTAAAAATGAATATTCAAAATTTTGACTATTAGTAATTTTAATTTTCATAAAAAAAAATTGATCAGTAATAGCTTAATTTGTAACATAATATTGGGGAGAAAAGCATATTTATTAATTATCAAGGCACTGAAACTTATAAAATCAGTTTGGAGAAAAAAAACTGTTTTTAGTGTCATATTCCCAGAAACGTTAATATAATTTACCTTACAACAATAGATACGCATTTTCATTCTCAAAAACAACTATACGTACGCATCTTTGTCAAACTTTGGTCTGTACCTGAAACGTTAACAGAAAAGAATAGGCGTGAAAAGTAAAAATCCGTTTGTATTTTGCAGGACATGGGATATTAATGAACCTTTATAAAGATTATATCAAACATAGAATTATCTCATATACTTGAAAAAAATATATAAAAAAAGACGATTATGTCAAAGGAATCACAAGCATCAAACAAAATTTGAATTATATGTCAATGCATATTAGTAAATCTGTCTTACCAAATTAGATTTGAACATATGATCTCTTAATCCTTAAAAAAGAACACGTTTACCGGTTGCTCCCGTTATCTTTGGAATCATAATCCTCTGACTCTGATGGGCTTTCATAAGGCTGTTCCATTACAAAAATCAGGATTTTCTTAAGGTGGAAGCCGATACAACCAATTGCTGTGACGAAGATCAAACTCTCACCGCAAAACACGGAACCAGAGCAAAAGATGATGTGAACGTTATCACATAAATAAACTTCCCATCACTTTGGGTTCAAACTGATGATTAAACTAAGCTTGAATAGTCCACACTTTACTTATTGCGTTTCTAGCGAAGGAAAAGTCCAAGGGCTCATCGCTATTCTATTCTATTCTAGTGAACTCGTAAACGCTCCCAACAACATCACATAACATTGGATTCCAACTCTGCAAGCCTTTTGTTAGGTCTTGTGGAGTTTAAGCTGCGGTATGAACATGAATATAATTCTTGACTTGAATCTCCAAGAAAAGATGAGGATAGAATTCAAATAGCCAGAAAAGCATAAAGGATAGCTGCAGGAAATTGCTTACGCATATTACATGTCACATTCAATTATAGGGACTGCAGCACCAAATTGCCAAGACAGGGAAAGCAAGAAAACAAGGCTACTCCACAGAGAAGAAAAGACAAGGACAATGATTTCTTTTCCAACCACAGGAACTACTGAAAAGACAAAGTCAACAATGGACAGTGTAGGTGCAGCAGACAAAAAACTTCCTATTCAATATGTAAGCCTCATGCTTGATGGATACTATTTGCTGACAAAGTTAGATAATACAATAATGGCGCCTTATCTCAAAATTCTCAACCTCATATTTCTATTCTAGCCTTTGTTCATCATCCAAGAGAAAGTTTGCAGTTCCTACAACTGGGAAAATTAACTTTTCTGAAACTTCACCTTGCCACTTTCTGTCTGAATCTTCATGCCAGGAAGCTAGTGCAAAAGATCAGACTCACTGAAGAACATAAACGAGTCCACCCAGCAGAGGCAAATAATTAGACATCATAACAAAAGTGAGCACAAAACATTCTGACAGCACAAGAAATAAAGTATCATGAAATTATTGGAAGCTTTAGTACAAAGGAGTAGTCTGCTGGAAGAGAAATTGTTGAAACGGAAGGCTATGTTTACCTGTGCTTCATACGTAATAAACTAACTGTTCTTCTTAAAAGCAATGACATCTGCTACGCTTAGCCATTGTAAACATCAGAAGTACCCATTGCCATATTACAACTTGCCGTATTAATAATCTTGTTTTCCAGATTCAGGGAACTATTCTTTTTTTTTCCCCCCTTTCTATCGAGAGAATTCAGGGAGATCTTAACTTGTACCCTTCAACACAAACACCCACCTTATTCAAAGAAACCATATTGCAAAACTTTTTCTACAGAAATATATATATATAAGACTTACCAAAGAAATCAGTTGACAGAAATGGAGAGACAGAGTTATTTAAGGTCCAAAATCCACATTAACTTCTTTCTAACGAAGCTTATTTGATAATTTCAGAAATTGTCATCTCAAATGAACAGATACACATTATGTTATATATAATGAATGCTAATCTCTATGAGGCTTTGGAATGTAAACTGCTACTTAGCTTAAACAAATTAAACTCATGTAGTTGTTGATAAAAATAAAATTCCAAGTCATTTCATAAGAGAACATCAATTATTTTATTAGGCGTGTATCCGAAACCGTCTGAACTATGAGTTGCTGTGAGAACGGAAATCAAATATCAAATGCAACCTAAAAGATGGCAGCTGCTCCTATTTACCATTCTACTGAAGGGTAGCATTCTCTAATTCACTTACAAGTGCGCAAGTGTTGAAAGCAGAAGAAGACAGGACATGAATGCGAGGGATCACAAATGCAGATTGCCCTTTTAAGAATAAGTTATATGAAAAATGGACATTTGAATCATTCAAAAAGATAAAAATCAAGCAATAACCACATGCAAATAATAAATGAGCCAAATAAGGCTGGAGTTGAGAAGCCAAACGCTGCGAGGAAATTCATGTAATAGATAGCAGAACGTGGTAATCAACAGCCCATCTAGTGAGCTATCCTTTGATGATCAAAAAGCCTCAGTATATCTAGATAGAAACTGGACAAGTATGACCACTGAACTCTGTTTCCAATTCCACAAACAAATTTATCATCACTTCATCAGGCCAACAGAAGGACAGACAAGATGCCTTACACAATATCTAAACATCTCAACTTAATATGAAGATAAGCCCAAAGCTAAGCTAGTTGGCTGCGACCAATTCCACCTGCATATTTTCGCCAAAAACAACCAGTTTAATAACCCAACATATTTTCACAAAACCAAAAAGGTCAAGAACAAAGAGGAAATGAGTGTGTGTGTGTGAGAGAGAGAGACACAGAGACCCAAAAGCACCTGTATATAAAGGCTTTATGGACGAAATAGAGGGGAAGCAAGTGGTAAAACCCAAATCCAGTCAATCTCATCAGGTATCTCTTTTTTCTTTTTTTCCTCTAATATTTATCAAAACCAATTATACTACAGAGAAAACCATTACAGAAGTCACTCTTCAACCACTCTCAAATCTCTACATCATCAACGCTCATCTACTACTGTTCAGATCCTTGAGAATCATCTTTATTAGTATTTTGGTGCTGCTGCTGCACTCTACCCTGTCCCATCTGCTGATAAATCTGGCTAAAAGCCTGAGGGGTCAACACCCCAATATGACCATCCTGTGACAATCCAAGCTCCAAACCAGGCAACTGCTGGCTAGTCCCTCCCAAAATTGAGGTAAAACTCATAGGACCCATATTATTTCCAGGCAAGTCAAACCCAGGAAACCCAATTTTTGGCACAATAAAATTAGACGAATTCTCACTCCCCAAATTGGTTGTTGATGGACCAGTGGTAGATGATGACTGGAACCCAAAGTTACCAACTTGGGGCCATAAACCTTGATGCGGTCTAACAATATTGGCACCAACCATCGCCCAACTGGTCCTACTACCACCGGACCCACTCAATTCATCAAATTTATGATGTAAGCCAGCTGATAGGGAGGTGGGTTGGTGAGAAGAAACAGAACCAGCGGCTGCCAAAGCAGAAGCAGGTATCGTCCCAGTCCCCGTTGCTGTGATAATAGAAGGTTCAGCTTGTTGCAAAAGCCACTGGATGGTTTCCCCATCAGATTTGTGACCCAATTCTCTGGTCAACTGAAAGATTCTAGCTGCACAAAGAGCAGGCATCCTAATCCTCCGGCCCCTACCTTCAACCTTTGTGTGTCTGTCTTTGTTAGAACTTCTTTTAGGTGCCAAGTGCTTCTTTTGTTCTTCCTTGTCTGCAATAAGTATCTGGAAGTCTTTGATTTCAGCTGCCTTGTTGCTGTCTGCCATGTGATGTTGTGAAGACTGGGTCAAGAAGTTGGATACTTGTTGCTGGTCTTCATGTGGTGGCTGTGGCTGTGGCGGTGGCACTGGTGGGTTTGTGGAGTTAGAAGCGCCCTTGGGATCCATGTAAAACAACGAAAGCTGGAAGCTTTGAGTGTATGTGCCTCTTTCGCTCTTTGATTCCTGAGACTCGAGAGAAGCCACAAGTCAGTCCTCCACAAAGCACTAATCGATTAGTTTTTAACTGTTCCCTTTTTTTTTTTTTTGCTTTTGAGAAAAAAGATTTTAACTGTTCTGGTAACAAAGGATAATAATAATAATTAAAAAAAAGGAAGGCAATGGTCAAGTGAATATTATTGGTTATTGTTTTGATTTTAAGAATTTTGGGGAAGTAACTTAACTTCTACTCTTTCTCTTGCACGTTAATGTTATAATTGAAACAGCAAAAACATATGATTCTCTTGTCTTGCAACTTGCAAGGGAATCAATTGACTGCCCATGTGGAAGCTTATGCTCTGGACGTCTGGCTCTGCCCTCTCAATCAATTATGTGTTTTCTTCTAACCCACTCTTACTTTAGACAATGCTTTTTAATTCTGATAATGGACCAGAAGATTCTTCACCAAAATCAAAATACTTGCTCCCTTGAGATTTCTCTTTTCCCTTCCTTTTTTTTGGGTGTCAACTAGCTACCAATGTTACTATTCTAATTATAATCATATCGGTTTCACTAAATTAGCATGCACGTTGAGGTAGAGGAAGAAGAGTAAGAGGACATGAAAAGATTTCACCTTGAAAAGAGTTGCTGAGGTAAGGCAACTCTATACATGGTACATTCTATTGGTGGAGTAGGTTTAGGTTGCTGCGACAAGCGACATTTCTACAAACAAACCCCTAAACCTTCCCAGGCGATGCATCTTGCTTCGAAGACCGAATAGAATACTAGGTGAACTAAGTTAGTGTTCCTCCACCAACGGTTTCTTTTCCAAGTCAACAGTGCATATTCTGATATTACATCTTGTTTTCAAAATTTTACATAATTACTAAAATTGAAACGGTATAATTAAATTGACAATGTTACCTTTCACTAGTTAAATGTTTATAAATAGGAGTGTTTAAGACTAAAGCATGAAATTTCAGAAAATAAAGCTAGAATCCCCATAAAGATCGATGTAAACAAGAATTGAGGAGACATTAAAAAGTTTTAATCATCTCAGGGTAAATGGGAAACTACTGGAACCAAATGACCAACTCAATTGCGACAAATTGTAAATCGTTGTTCTCGTGTCTCTACCATCACTTCTCAAACAACGATCCTTCTCGTCACTTATGGGGTGGGATGTCATGGCAGGAAATGATGCTTCAGCTTCAGCGTCGGGAGCAAATCTGCATTTGGGGCACCTGAATAGTTCAACATGGTTATATAGATATTTACAACATCCAATAAACAGTGCAGTTCAGTCAACTTAAAAGTAATCACTGCCATAGGATTCTTGCCTCGGCCTTAGCCACCCAAAGAAGGCCTGAAATCCATGCAGATGGGTGGACTAATCCTGAAAATAGAAAGTATAGCTGATGGTATTGTCCAAATTCCATCACCGCATATTAAACCTGAAGCAACTGCCCCCGCAAAATCCTCTGCATCCTTCCCGTTCATCATCTCCCATACAAACAATATCACCGTCCCCACAAACATGTCGATGGCAAAGTAAGCTCCGATGTAGAATGGGACTGCCATAGCCATCGGAATTGGTATAAACCGTGAAATCCTTATAGGAGTCACATCCCTCAGGAGATTTAAAACAATAGCACCCACAAAAAATCCACAACATAAGGCTAGACAATGTTTGGGGAGCTCTGAGAAGCCTTCAACACCTAAAATGGCCATTTCCCTGAATATTACAGCATATGGAGCTTTGTACGGACCATCTGGCGCTCCAATATCAAATGCGGTCCAAAATAACCAAAACGTAAGTGGGGCAATAACACAACCCATTGCTGTTCCAACCAACTGGCTAACAAACATAGACTTGGCAGAAGATAGAGTGAGGTATCCGGTCTTGAAATCCTGCATAAGATCAGCTGCAGTTGAGACAATGGACATCATGACCCCACAAGCTGCTAACCCAGCTATAACTCCACCATTAGTTCCAACCAAAGAAGCAATAATGAAAAGGCCAATCTTCCCATAGGTTGATGTCAGGTTCCAGTCAGTTAGCCCAGTGCCATAGGAGTTGCAGAAGGCAAGAGCAGGGGCAATAATATATGAACAGAGAACGAAATACCATTTGAGTGGGGGGAAAATGCGTGGAATTGTAGCTGTTGATATTGCAGCCAGACCAACATATCCAGAAGCTGCAAACAAGTTTGGTATCCTATCTTTCAAAAACACCGTATCCCTTTTCCTCTGCTCCAATAGCAACTTGGATGTCTCAATATCTGTTAAGGTCCACATCAAAAGCATAATAATAATATTGAGAATATTGCTTTCAGCAGTGAAAAAAGACAACTAATATGCATCCACTAATCCTTACACAACTTAAATACCAAGATATCATACATGACATACTAGGACGACATTTTATATATGTAGCTGTAATCTGTAAATCTTGTCCATGAAAAAATCAACCACTACCATGTAAACAGCAGGAACAATTGCTCTTCTCATAGTTAAGGAGTTAAGAATTTAAGATCAGATCAACTCCCTGCATGAATGTGCCTAGACATAACACAAAATTCACTACACCTGTAGGCATCATAACAGGCAAAGATGACCATTAAAATTTCACAAATAGAAAGATCAAATTTCAGCAAAGTCCTATGTTCTTAGACAAAATAAATGATACTTAACATTTAACCCTTGTCAAATCCAGATGAGTTGAATCAACAAAATGAGTGTCCTTTTCTTTCTAGAAAGATCTTTAACTAAAGTCCAGTTGAGAGTTTCTTTCACAATGAAATTTTGATAGTACACATCCGCAAGGCAATTACAATTAACATTTAACCTTGTCAAATCCAGATGAGTTGAATCAACAAAATGAGTTTTCTTTCTAGAAAGATCTTTAACTAAAGTCTAGTTGAGAGTTTCTTTCACAATGAAATTTTGATATAACACGTCGGCAAGGCAATTACAATTCAACTCTTCTAGTTGCTAATCCTAATGAATTCTGCTGCCAAGATTCACTACGTATATTTTAAACCAAAATCAATACTTAACGTATGTTGCACAAAATTGTTGAACATTCCTGCTTGTCTTTTCTGGATGTAGCTAGTTCTCAAATTACATTCAATAGGTTGCGACTCCAATTCATAAAACACAATTGAGGTTGAACAATTCCTGTTAATAGCTCAAATAGCCAACATAAATGCCCAGATATTAAAGTCATAGAAGCAAAGTTTTCTTTTCTCCATACAAAATCATCACCTTGATTGTCTCCCACAATGGGCAGCTTGCTATGTGCATTGCTCTTATTACAGACTTCCTTAACACTTACGGAAATTATCTTTACCAGATTATAAAGACCATCCCCAAGGATAAGTGCAATAGCAATAAAGACCTGCAAACAGCATAGTGCAAAGAAACAGCTCAACAATCACGTAAGAAATTGCAATTGACATTTAGTGAGGCACCAAGTCATAAACATATTTTTAAACAAATAGGGGAGAAAGATGGACTGTTGGAACTGATTCAGAAGTCTAATGTGATATTAGACACTTACATTATTTCCTGATGGGATAATTAGAAGAAAACTTTTCAATTACCCAGATTTGGTGAGGAGAAAGAACCATTGTTTTTTCTCTTTTAAGTGACAAAATAATCATCTTTTAGGGGCAACATAGTTTTCAAAATGCTTTCTTTGTTTTGGTATTCATCATCTAAAGGCTGAAGTTACGTATATTAAATCAGATAATTCACCATGCCTTATATCCATAGAGACCCTTAAAATCACTGCCTCCGAGGCCAGCTGGATACCAGTCCCCAGCATGTTTGGAAATGAATGGCCAGAGAAAACCCCAGGAGATGATAGCTCCGAGAAGAACTGAACAGTTGACTATGTGAGGACAAATAAGACCACATCCCACATATGTTGGACTAAAGTCGAAATAAAACCTGCCCAAGAGAAATCATGAAGCCAGAGGAATCATCATAAAAAGCAGAGGAAAAGGCAATGGCACAGATGATATGATGCAGAAATAAGATGGGATCTATGAATTCAAAACAAAGTAGCACAATGAAATAACTTGACACATGCATTATCTAAAACAGACATTTGCACGAAGCACGTTTTGATTTATTAGTTTTAACTTCTTTTCATAGTAATCAACTCATTGGTATAATTAATTTTCATATATGGAATTTCGTTGATCTACCAAGATCAAAAACCAAAGAACATAAGCAGTTAGGAGAAACAGAAACACTACTGGTTATTGTGCACCTGGTAACATGTTACTATGAGAAAACATGCCAAAATAAAGTTTGATCTATTCCAAAAGCAGTTTCAAACACATCACTTCAACACGATAACAAACATAATTTTTCTTTACTCAGAAAACTAAACATGAACTTACGTGTTTTTGAATAGGGCCAGACCGAGGGTGGGAAAGTTGTCAAATCCACATGAATCTCCAATGCCACTAAAGAACCATTTAAAACAGCTCCAAACTAAACTTATGCTTAAGTATTTCCCCAGACACTTGACTTGCTTCCTGCAGACAAGTCATATTATATGGAATTACTATTTTTAGCTCCATACTTTCAGTTTGAGAACATAGTCAACCACAATGTCAAAAAACTACAAAAATTTGAAAACAAATATTAATATTGTTTCTACAAATATTAAATAAAAAAAACAAGAAAATAACAACACAATAGTTCAAATGACACCTAAAGATCAGAAGCTCAACCAAAACTTCCTTTGCTAATTGACGAGTTGCCATTGTGCTCAATAACAAATTATGGAATCAAACCTCCCATTGTAGAGGCAGAGGTCTTTTCAATGTTCCTCGTGGACAATAAACTACTTAAAAAAGAGTTTGAACAAGTGGTAGAAGGGTATAATAATTAAGGATCTAATATGAATTTACTGCGCAAGCTCAGCTCCAGCTTTGGTGTGAAAGCTATTAATCAACATCGCGGTGGCTGTGCCACTTGGATAAGTAAGCTTGTAATCCATCACCATGACCTTACAATTGAAATCCACACAGACACATCAAAAAAGAAAGCCATGATCAATTAGTTTACATCAACTAAACACAACCCACGTCTAACTGACTTGAAATTAGCTTCAAAAACAACATATATAAACACACCTTACGAAGGGGAACAAGACTGAAAAGTCCAAGAAAACTGACAACAAAAAGAAAACCAATCATCCATCCCAATCCAGGGTTCTTCACATCTTCTGCCCTATTCCCTCTGTAATCTGCCCCTATCAAATTGTACGTTTTCTCATCCATTGCTATCATGGACGATCCAAACCCTCCTGTTTTATTATCAATCAAGATATATGTATTAATATAAACTCCAAATACAAACGGTAACAAAAATTTGATGATAAAAGCCGCAAAAGTTTTTGTAGTTTTAACATCAAGACCGACCACTAAAGGCGAGGCCGTAGCAAGCGACGACGCAGGTCTGAATGACGGTGTTCTCTTGTTTGGTGAAGGGAGCAACTCTAATCCCAAAACTCCATAACAGCTCCGTCCACGACTTCACGAAGAAGAATCCCAGTAGACCAGCTGCTACGTTCAAGGACGGGATGATCCCCACTGTTAAATTGAGCTTGTGTGTGATGATGCAGAACAGAACCCCCAGGATCGCGCTCACGGTCAGCCCTCTGATAGTAATTTGGTCCTTCCATTCTGGAACCACCTCCTCCTCCCCCTCCTCCTTCCCAAACACGGCCTCGATTTTCTGGGATTCATCTAACAACAACGGTTCTGATATCTCCCTCGCCATGCTTCTATCTTGACGGAGTCAAATGTTGTATTGTGAGGGATAGATTTTGATAGAGTGCGGGCGAGGTGTTGGATTAGTAAAGAAGACGCCTTGAATAGTAGTTGCCCACGTGTTCTGACACTATCGGTGTTGTTGGTTTGCCGCAACAGTTCTTAGGTTGCTTGCCAGAAATATCTCTGACGCCGGAGTAGTAAAATTATAACCAGAGGTGTACTTTTGTCCACATGCGGCCCATCATGAACAATGCCGATAATATCGATGTTGTTGTCAGTGATGATGCAGTTGGTACTTGGTAGCCTTATGCTAAATGGCTGATTAGTTTTCTTTTTCCCCGGTGGAAATGTTTTAGCTGTCAGAACATATTAAACACTGATAATTATATTCGATAATCATTCAATTGGTACATATCAAATCACTAATAATTATATTTGACAGTCGATTAATTTGGTTGACGAATTAAAATAAATATGTTGATTTTGAAAATTTCTTAAAGGGATAAATTATTATATTCAAAATCTATTATAAATTAGTCAAAAAGATATAAATAGATAAAGCAAGAGAGAGATATTAAGTTTATTATTTAAATTTAATATTTTTAACTTTTAACTTTTAAAGTTGAATTAATAACAAGCTTGAGTAAGAATATAGTCTTCTTTTGTCTTCCTTTAAATTTCATCACATTATATATGTATTCCTTTAACTTTAAAAATAAACATAAAGATAACTAAAAAGATTGAGTAAATTGCACGGACAGAAAAATTAAGGAACACCCAATAGGATATCTTCGATTTAAATGGTGATTTTGACTTATTTTGCTCTATCTAAATTTTTGTGAGAATATTCAAAGAAATATCAAAATATAATATTCACATCCTTATAAAAAAATTTAATCATATCCTTATAAGTCATTTTACACTTAAACAGTTAATACAAAATAATTAATTTTACCAAATATGTTTAAATAAATAGCTGATATTATCAAATCAGCTATATTAATTCGTTGTCAGTTAACCGTAGATAGAATCAGCTAACAGCTAATGCAATGCGTTGATTATCAAACAGGGCTATAGTTTAATGTTTTTAAGTTTATATGAATCGACTTATTAATTGACAAATATTCAACATATTCAAAATTTCATCAATTAAATGATAATATGTCTTTTACTTTTTAAGGTAACATGATGGATTTTTATAGTTTAAAAACTTTTAGAAATTAAAAAAATTCCTTTTAGTTTTAAATTTTTAAATGTGCATTTATCTAATTTTATTTATATGACAATCTAATTTAACTCTTAAACTCAAATAAAATAATTTATTATAATTATCTTCAATTATTAATTTAAATCGAGTTTACTTAATTTAGGAGAAATTTAAGAGATGGGTTAAATACTATCTCAGTGACATTTAATTGATTCATATATAATGTTCACATCAAATATGTTTTGTCGTTGATTTTAAGTCAAATCTACCAAAAAGAGTGTTTCTAAAAGATTGGAATGTAAGAACCTTTTTATAGAAAATTTTAAAGAATAAGAATTTTTCTAAAGTTTCTCAAACAACAAATGAGCTTCATGTCTTATACTCTTATTTTTATACGATAATTATTAGTATTAGTGTGAAATTTATATGATACACATGGATGCCATGTATAAAATCACGCAAAATTTAAAAAAAAAAACTCTCAATTATTTATGACTTACCCTTCATAAATTCTTAGTCACCTAAATTTAATCTTTTCAATGCTCCAGCATTTCCTCCTCTTCGACTTATTCTTTCTTTATCATTTTCATCTCCTCTGAATTAGATTAGCCTATCCCCAATGCTAGTGTGGCTCCCCAAAATTTTCAAATTTACCCAATGTCAATTAGCATTTCTAACTTAACAAGCTATTCTTCTTCATTTTCCATCATTTGCTTTTTGTTCTTGAGTTTGAATATAAGGTTCTTAATTCAGTAAATCTAAAAATTCTTACTATCATTGATAATTTAATTATTTAATTTATAATAATTGGTAATTTTTATAATTGACTACCAATTGAATAAAATAGTTGAAACTACGAGGATATACTATTTCAAAATTATTATTTATAAATTATGACTATTATTTTTGTGCATAGTTACTTGTAAAAAAACAAATACTGTAAAATTGGATTAAACAATGCATCTCAATAGTTTTTTATAACATGTTAGGGATTATACGCCCAACAAACTCATCAAATGAGCAAATAAACTAAGGCAAGGTGACCCACTATCTCCTTATTTGTTCACTCGAGTAATGGACGTCCTTAATAAGCTTATAGGTCATGTATTCAACAAGAAAAATGCTTCAAATACCACCATCAATATAGGCAATTGAAAATTTAGGGCTTGTTTTTTTACTAATACTTTTCTTCTTCTCTTAAAGGCTGGTCCAAGTTCGATTAATATACTAATATCAGCTCTCCTTACTTCACGATCTCTTGGGTCTCAACCTTAATAAAGCTAAATGTTAGCTTTTTATATCTACAAATGCACTTCATTTAGCATATTGGTTATCATAATTAATAGGACTCCAAGTTATGAATCTTCCCTTTATGCCTTCATATATTTAGGTATTCATATCTCCATAAAGGACCTATTCAAGCAGAATTCTAACCTTTGATTGAAAGAATCAAGAAAAGAATTAACAATTGGTGCAATGGAAGTTTATCCTTTACAAAGAGAACACAATTGATTAACTATGTTATTAACAACTTGCATGTTTACTAAGCTTCCCATATGATGTTCCAAAGAATTTGATCAAAACCTTGGAACAAATGATAAGGAATTTCTTATGGTTAGGTAATATTGCAAGAAGATTAATGGAAGAGTTAAATGGACTAACATTTTCTTAATTAGAAAAGAAGGAGGTTTAGGCATTAACTCTATTAGAATTACTAATAAAGTCTTACTGATCGAATGAATTTTGAGAATTCTAATAGATAAGCAAGCTCTTTAGTTGAGATGGATTCATGCTCGATATATAAAGCACATAAAGTTCTGGAACATTAAATCTAGCAGTTGTACATCTTAGACCATGTTGCACATTTTGGGGTTAAGGAAACTAATCAAAATGGAAATTAAGCACAACATAGGTAATGTATCTAACACTAACTTCGAAAATGTCAACTTAAGTAATAGGGATCCTCTTTCCTCTGTCAATAAGTTCAATTTCCTTAAGAATTCGATTCCAAACAATGCTTCCATTAGTGATGTTCTAGATAATAACCAATTCAATATTAGTGATATGGATTAGTCAGAGATCTTAGTTATTTCATCCTCTCCTTTTATTAATCCTAGCAAGGAAGATCCATTCATTGGCTTAGCACTCCTTATACCACTTTAACAATCAGTCTTGTAGACATCTTTTAAGGAACTCAACTTATAAGGTGAATTGGTACAAATTAGTATGGCTTCTAGAACTTCATTTCTTCTTTAGCTTATTTATAGAAAAAGACCTAGAAGTTGATATAACTAAAGGAAATCACAAAATTCCATACCATACAAAATTCCATACCATACGTAATGTAACTATGATCCTGAGTCTATCGACCATCTTTGCTTTCGATGTAACTTCTCAATTGCCGTTGGAAAGAAAATTTGAGGTTCTACAATATATTTTTAGCACCTAATGATTAGTTACAGATAACCAGTTAGATACGTTAGAGAAGTAATATAGGTGAATGAGATTCCCTCATTCTTAAAATTTCAATTGGCATCTTGGTATATTGTACAAGGAGAGAAAAGAACTTGATAATTTTTTAACATGAGGTCATATAATAGCAACATCTGTTATTTGAACTGAAGAGCTTGATAAAGGAGCAATTGATTTTATATTAGAGAATTTATTGATCCTCCTCCAAAATATCTATGTAATAACATTTAACGGGTAGGGAGTGCAATAACAGAGCTTGAAGTAGAAGAGTTTTATTAGAGGAGATAAAACTTAACTTCCTTGACTTCCTAGGTCCATTTTCACTTTAAATTCAATTGTCAATCTTCATGAATTTTGCTTGTTAGCCTTGTATAAGATTTAGCTATCATTTATATCTACTTTATAAGTTCTCATTTATTTAATATATTTAACTTCTTGAAAAAGAAAAAGAAGATATTATAGTAACAAGTCTTATATGAGCAAAGTTAACTGAAGATCGGGTTAGATCTTAAATTGAAACTTATTTAAGTTCGTTACTATGTCGATAATAAGGAAAACCTAAAGACATTGGGCATAGCTTGTATAGATGTGCAGCAACCATATCTAAATATTCGTGGTTGTATTTAGGCTTGACACAATAGCTCTGGCCTAGTTTGACTCGAAGTCAATAGACTTAGATAGTTTGAGTTTACCAAAATTTAAGCCAAGTTCATGCTTTTTCTAAAAATTTTTAGGCTTTTGGTTAGCCTTAGACATCTGACTTGACCTTGAGCTTGACTATGTATAAAAAAAAAAACATAGTTAGATGCTTCCTCCTTTTCTTCTCATCTGCCGTTACAAGTCGCTAACTACCACTTACTTAGCTTTAACTCACTCATTTGCTTCTTTCCCTCATTTTTACTATGTTTTTCACTTCTTTTTCATTTGCTCCCTTATGTTTGTTCTTCACTTCTTTGTCATTTTATAGTGCTATCTTTAGTTACATCCCATCCCACTATCCCACACTAGGCTAGACTTCTCTCTTTTTATTTGAAAATTTGAGTTTATGGCCTTATGTTATTAATCTCACAAGCCTTACCAAAAACTCTACTATTAAGTCTGAGTTTTAAGTTATAGATTTTGTTTATTTTGGTGTTATGGCTTTTTTGGTTGAGTTGGAATTATAGCTTTTATTGGAGATGCTTTAGAGCTAGAGAGTGGAGCTTGAGAATCATTGGGAAATCTGTAAGAGTTTTATCTTTTGATTTTGTTAATTAGGATATGTTTCGTGGTTAAACTCTTTTCTATATTTAGGTAGAAGAAAGCCATGGTGACTATTTTTGTATGGATTGATTTAATTTAATTTATGATATATGATATATTTATGTGAGCTATCTTTGATTGATCCTAATGTTGATTTATTTATGCCATTATCTCTTTTTTTTGTGGATGACTTAAGATAGTCTTCTTATTAATAGATTGATGCTTAGGAAGAGGGGGTTAAACATGTGCTCGATAAAGACTTACTTGATCTTTTTAGTGTTATAGTTAAACCTTTCATAGGATTTCACATAGATTAGTGTATTCAAAGGATGTCAGCAATGATAAAGATACATGTTAACCAATCAGAACTTAAAAAAAAAGGTAACTTAAAAGAGTGCAATTTTAGTGTCTAAGATATCCTGTCATCCAGAAAATATATATAATCTAGATTAATGAAATCATGAAGTCAAAAGTACCATTAAGAAAAATATTGATCTATATATAACTATTTAATTGAATTATCTTTTAACAAATTGTCTTATTATCCATGTCTTTAGCTAGTATTTAGGTCTTAGTTTTATTTTCTAATTTATTATTTAAAATTGATAAATTTATCTTTTATTAATTATATTGTTTACCAAAGATAAGTGCACTTTCCTAATTAGTGAATTATAGCTTTGTATTAGGAAAAACTTTAGTTATATACACACATATAAGTAAATCATGCTCACCAATATTTTGGCACCATTATCGAGGAAGAAATTGATTTGAGGAAATCTATTAAATATTTTCTAGCCTTGTATATTTGTTTTTTATTTTTATTTTTATTTTTCTCTATTTTTTTGTTTTTACTTACTCTAATTTTAAGGGTAATTGTGGTATGTGATGAGAAGCTAACAATTCATAGTTCTAAAAAAAAAGACGAGAATTTGAAAGAATACTTCATCAAATTTTAAGGTAATGGACTAAATAAGAACTTAAAGAACTAGAAATTCAATTGAAAAATATGGAAGGAGAATATAGAAAAACTATAAAATATGTTAACTCTCATAGGGGCACAATTGATCATTACGAGGTCAAAAATAAATGCTTATTATTTTGAGATCAAGTTCAATGAAATTCATATGTTGTAATAGAATGTACAATATCATAATTACTTTATAAGGATCCTAATGTATATATCACCAAATTTTTGGAATGTATAACATATTCAAGATCAATAGCCAAGTGAAGATGCTAATAAGTTAAGGTTATTTCCATTCACAATGAGTGATCAAGTGAAACAATAGTTACAAGAATTACTGACCGCATTTACTACCACTTGGGAAAGTACTGCAAAGAAATTCCTTGCCAAATACTTGCCATCAAATTCCTTGCCAAAAACTTTCCATCATCTAAGACAACAAAGTTAAGGAATGATATTTCTTCCTTATAGAAATTAAATAATGATACTTTTATGTGAAAGATGAAAGAGATACAATGATCTACTGAGAAAATGCTCACACCATAGCCTTTTGATTTGGATACAAGAAAAGAACTTCTATAATGGTTTAGTAAACTTTTTAAGGTAGATGATAGACATTATAGTAGGTGGAATATATTATAATAAGACTCATAAGATTGTATTAATAGTTGGTAGAAAATATGACAATAAATAACTTCTAGTGATAGTCAAGAAGGGTTAGAGCTAACATATTAATAGGAATCCATAATGTACATGACATTATTGCATTAACAACTTTGATAAAGAGAAAATTAGACAACTTAATCTTATTTTTAGGAATAACTCAAGTTATAAGCTATAAATTTTGTAGGGGAGAATACTAAGGCATAAAGAGCCAAGTTGGAAATCCTATAACTAAGTCATTGAAACAAGTTAATTTTAAGAAAAATTTCCATAGGTAAAGAAACCTCTACAACAAGAATTGTAATTTGGGGTGGAGAAATCTTCCAAACTTCTCCTGAAATAATCGATTAGTTCAAACATAACACTCACCAAGTTTTTAACAACCTGTCTAGAAAGATAAGCATTTGAGTATTGAGGATATAATGAGAGACTTTGTGAAAGCAACCAATTTTTTATTCCAAAATCATGTAGCTTTAATGAGAAATATTGAAGTTTAAATAGGTCAACTAACAAAGGTACTAATGGAGAGGCTATAAGGCACCGTTTTTAAAGACACAATACCTACCCTTAAGAAACATATGAAAGAGGTTGTCCTAAAAAGCAAGGAGTTGAGTAAAACAAAAAGGAAGATGTGGGCAAGGAAAGGACATTATTATCAATTAAAAATTCCTTACCTTGCAAAATTAATCTTGATGGATCCCGTTTTTAGAATTTTTATATTTTCATTTTTATTTTCTTTATTTTATTAAATTATCAAACATGAAAATAAATTAAAATTTATGAATTAGAATTTTTGGAGTCTAATTTGGTATATTCTGAATTTTATGTGGTGGTATGAATTAAAAGAAAGAATTAAAATAAAGAGAAGGAGTTAGTAGGAATTTCTTTTATAAGGAAGGGTAAATTGGTAAAAACAAAAAGGTTGTCTTAAATGAATAAGA
>JAOSBN010000006.1:30181013-30199475 GCA_027563595.1 Erythroxylum suave
TGACAGTGGAAATGGACAATGAAAGTTGACAGTAAATGCAGAAATTTTTCTGATATATGTATGTATAGTTATATATGTAGAATTTTCTTCTTCTGTTAAATTGGTTGTGTGTTGAATGTTGGGAGATTTTTGGATGGACCTATTTGTAGTAAATTGTGTATCAAAGGAATTTGGTATGTAGGAAATTGAATGTTGGTTCGGGTTCTTTGAAATTTGTACAAGAACTGTTTGTGAATAGATGAATGAAAACAGATAATAGGGTAAAAATGTAATCTGAAACTTTAAGGAATAAACTGCATTGAAATAGGTAGATTTATGCTAAGTGGTTTTCATAAAAGTTGTAGATTATTCTTTTATCTTTCTAATGGTATAAATACTGAAATTTTTGAACTTCAGACGCAGAAGTTATGACCCTTATAAGATAGCAGTATTGGTGTACAATTTTTGTAGAATTGGTATATAATTTTGATTGAAATAGTGACCTTTACTTAAATGATTAAATTGTATTAATACAGGCTGAATTAGACAAAATTGTCTTCATAAAAGTTGTAGATCTTGTGTTTAGCTTTCCAACGATATATAGTTTGTAATTTTTGGACATCTGGATTGAAAGTTATGTTATTTAGAAGTAAGGATGTTTAATTGGGAAAGTGGCGTTCATGACACAGTGCGATCGCGACAGTCCCAGATTTCCACTCAGTGGCGATCGCGACGGTCCCAAGTTCACCAAGGTCGCGATCGCAACGAAGTCGCACCCGCGACAATCCCAATTTCCCCAAAAACGCGATGCCCATTTTTCTATTTCCCTCTCACGCCCGTAAGACTTCCTCCTCCTTTAATTAATCCAATTGCTATTAATTCTTTTAACACCCAAACCTTTTATTCTTGTTCATTTTTGTTGTGGATAATTTTTCATTAAATTGTTGGGTATTATTTTACTTTTCCTATGAACTTTATTTAGTTAATATAATTATTATATATTTCTTTTATTTGATATTATCTATTAATTATCTTATTAATAGTTAATTGTTTTTATTAAATCATTTTTGTATTTGAATAATTTAATTATATGTCTAAAATCATTCTATGATCCCACCACAAATTTTCCTTGTCTAAACTTTAATTAAATTTAAATGTTATAATTTATTTTATTGCAATGTTCCCAACTATATTTATTATTATTACAAATAAGTTTCCAATGGTGACATGTAGTCGTCATAATTTCCCTATGGGGACCCAGGGCCAACAAATCAAGTTAATTAAGAAAGAAAAAATAGTACTTAGGAGTAGTGTGAAGAGGACTCATAAGAGGAGGATCCAAAAGAAGAAGATCCTAAAAAGGAACCTAAAAAGGAAATTGTCAACACAAAATCATATGAACGTAGCATTGAAATCCTCCAAGATATCATACTACCAAAGCTAGGCTTCAAAGGAACTTTTAACATTTCATATATAACTGTTGTGTTTATATTAAAGAGGGATTAGCAAATTTAGAAGCAAATATTAATTTGATATCTTATGCTATGTTAAAAAGATTAGTATAAGTGAACCAAAACTTATTAAGAGATTAATGTATTGTGATGATAATTCAATAAAAAGTCTTAAAGGTGTTAAGGAGAATGTAATGGTAAAAATTGATAGTGTCATATTACAAATAGATTTATATATTGTATATATTGAACAAGATGAGAAAAAGTAACCAACCCTAGGTAGACCTTTTCTAGTCACAACAAGTTCAATAATTAATATTAGGGAATGTAAGTTGATACTTAGGGTTAAGGTGAAGAACTTTATTTTTTTTTCAAAAGACTAAATAATATTTATAGTTATTAAAGACTCAATAATTTTATACTTATTAAAGACTCAAGACAAGCTAACTGTTCTAGTATTATATAGAAAATCATTAAGGAAAATTTAAAGGGCTAAGAAAGTGAGAATGAAAGTGAGAGTAAAGAAGAAGGTTAAGATGAGAGATGATGACCCTCTAAATGGCATTTTACATTATTGTGTAAAGAGGAGAGCAACCATAATGCTTTGACAATTACTCAAGTTTGAGGAAAGAATTGAACTAAAAGATTTATAAAGAAGCACATGTTAGGACGTAACCTAATAATAAGTTTAAGAACCTTTTAAGTTTATTTATATTTATTTTTGGCATTATGGACCAATAATTTTGATATTTGATATACATTTAATATAGATTCACTTTTGTTAGACTGCTTGATATGTTTATATCTTGTTATATTTATTTCTATTTTGTGTTTTGTGTTTTCATATTTATGTTTTTAATATTAAGGATGCAAAAGGAGGTATATACAAGCTTAAGGTGAAACTTTGAAGAATATTGGAGATGAAATATCAAAGCAACATACCAATGAAAAGCTTAAAAATTAGGCATCAGTTGAATTATATTATTAACCATAACCTAGGATACATTTGTGTTTAAGAGCATATTTATATGTGGGTTTTTCTAGGAGGATCTATGACTTGAGATATGCTAGTGTCCTCTATTATATACCAAATCAGGTATTAGATTATATCTACTTGTTTAGAGAAGAGGATTCATAGCCTAGAGACATGCTTGTACCCTAGGCTAGGCCTTAAGGGAGCTTAAGACAGTAGGATCCATAGCTTATGGATACACTCGCACTTTAAGCCATATATTTAAAGAATATTTTCTAGAGGATCCATGGTCTGCGTCATGCCTATATCCTAAAATGTGTCTTAAATGTTTTTTACATAAAATGGTCTACAATTTGTAATATGGAGTTGTTAAAGTTTTAAATCAAAGGGGGTCATGTCAGACCCCCACTTTTATCTTCCTCTCAATATTTTCCCAAATTTCTCTGAAAATAATTCAAACACTCACATTCCAAATTAGGTTCTTTAGAAAAACCATATATATTTTACCTAAGTTTTCATCAAGTTTAGGGATGACAAATGTGGCCCAGCCCAGCCTGACTTGAGCCTAGGTTAACTGGGTCATAGGTCGAGATTGTTTGGCCTAGCCAAGCTACAAACAAAGTTGGAGGTACAAAATGATGTCGTTTTGTCAAAAATGATGTTTTTTATTTTTTAAAAAATTATAACTTTAGGTCGGGCCAGGCCTAATCAAGTTTCACCAATTTTTCACATTTCAAGTTTCACCAAATTTTCAACTTTAAATTTAGATCCTCACAATCTAAGTTTTTAAACTCAATTTTTAGGATTTTTGTGATTTAAACTATTCATTGCTTATTTTCACTCTTCAACACTCAATTTAAATACAAAATTGAGTTTACAATCATCCATTAGAAAAAAGAGTGAAGACTAGAGCCATTTGGGACGCATCAAGTAGCAAGCACAAATGTAAGAAATGCTCCAATGAGCATTCAATGCTCACATATAAAATCCATATTTTTGTGAAAGGTATGCTTATCTAAAAAATGACCTTTTAAAACAAATAAGAGCCTAATTTGAATTGCATTAGAGATGATATGGTTAGTCTTGTAATGAGGAGGCTTATAAAAAAATTAGGGTAGCGCATATACTTCGATATTGTTAAATTCATATAGGGAGCTCAGCTTTAAAATTTTAACCACTTTAGGGTGAATTACAACATCAATAATAATAACAACAACAACAACAACAACAACTTATAAGATGTAGGGTCTAGGAAGATTCAGAAGTACACAACCTACCCTTAGCTAGCAAAGAGGTTATTTTAGATAAAACCATAAAAAAGAGAAAAGATAAAAAAAGTTGTTTGAGAATTGTTTGAAAAAATAAAAGCTAAAAATATAAACAAATAACTACATAAAAATAAAAAAATAAGAATAAGAATAAAGAAATTGAAAATCAACATAAAATAAAGAAATAAATATAATTAATAATGAAATAAATTATATAAAAGATAATGATAATAAATAACAAAATAAAGATAGAAAGGTTATAGAATAAATTAAAGATAAAATAAATAGATAATAAAGAAGACAAATCAATAAATAAAATAAAATAAACAGTTAGAAGAAAAAAAACTAGAATGATTAAGGGGGAAGTACTACATATAGAAGTGTTTAGGCTAAATATAAGACACAACAGTCAAAGGAAAAGGTTCAAAAGGCCTATGACAAAAGGAAAATGACCTCTTTAAATAAGATCATTTACCTATATCATAGTTTGCCAAAGTTTCCTAGGCTTAATCCTTGATAAGCTCTAATAGAGTCATATCATTCTTAATCACCTCCCCCCAATTCTTCTTATGTCTTCCTCTTACAGTACCTAAGTACAATCTTTTTGCATCTTCTTACTGAAGCATCAAGATGTCTCCTTTTAATTTATCTAAATCACTTAAACCTTGTCTCCCTTAATTTACCATCTATGTTAGCCACTTTCAATTTTCTCTATCATTGTATTCCTGACCGCATCTCTTTTTATTAAGTTACACATCCAACATAGCATTCTTATCTTCGCCACTGTTAACTTATGACTAGTACATATTTAATGGGCCAACATGCCGTCCTATAGAGCATGGACGGCCTAATTGGTAAACGGTAGAATTTACCTTTTAACTTGAGTGTTATCTTCGTAACATATAAAACTCCTGATGCACCCATTTATTTAAGCCACATTGATTTGATATGGAGAATTATGTTTTTGTCTATCTCACTATTACTTTGGATGACGGATCTAAGGTAATTAAGCAATCTTTCTATGTTATAACTTTTGAACAAATCTTTATCTTCACATTATGTGCCATCCTATGGCCCAAAAAATTATATTCTAAAACTCAGTATTAGTCTTGCTTAATTTAAAACCTATTGACTCTAGTGTATCCCTCAAAAGTTATAGTTTGGTTTTGACACCATAATTTGTCTCATCTACTAAAATAATGTCATTAGAAAACGATATACACCAAGGCACATCCCTTTGGATATTCTTGATGAGCTCATTCATCACTATTACAAATAGGAAAGGGCTCAATGAGGATCCTTAGTGTAGCTTGATATTGATAAATGCTCTGTATCTCCTTATGTTGTCTTTACTCTAATCTAAACACCTTCATACATATCCTTAATAACTTGTATATAGGTAATAAAGACTCCCTTAACTTCTAAACACTTCCACATGACTTCCCTAGGTAATATATCATAAGCCTTCTTTAAGTTAGTAAAAACCATGTACAAGTCCTATTGGTTTTCCCTATAATATTTCAGTAATCTTCTTTAAGTCAATGAAAACCATGACATGATACCAAATTGCTTCTTCGATATAGGTGCACCATTTCTCACTCTTTTCTTAATCACCCCCTCCCCTAACTTCATGGTGTGACTAATGGTTTGATGCTTCTATAGTTGTTACAAATTTGTATATCTCCTTGATTCTTGTGTAGAGAAATGAGTATAACATTAAGTCTCTACTTATCCAACTTTTTTGCATGTTTAAGGATCATCTTAAAAAGCTTGGATAAGTAGGTAAGATCCTCTTCTCTTGGGCTCTTCTATACCTCTATGAGTAGCTCATTAGGTCCTACCACCTTTCCACTTTTTGTCTCTCTCAAAACTCGATTAAATTATTCTTTTCTGATCTACCGATAAAGATAGTTCTTATAAATGTTGAGATCGCCTAATAAGATGTCGTCATCTCTACCTTGATTAAAATGGCTATAAAAGTATCTTTACATCTTCTCTTGAGGACATTTGCATCCACAAGCACCCATCCTACTTCATTTTTTATATAATAAACTTGATCCAAATACCTCGCTTTCTTTTCTCTAGCTCTCGCTAACTTAAATATATCTCTTTCTCTATATTTAGTTTCCAATAATTGATATAATTTTCCGTAAGATCTATTTTTGGCTTCTAAGACTATCTTCTTTGCCTTTTTCTTTGCTAATTTGTAACTTTCTCTATTAACTATCCTTTCTACATTTGTGATGTTATCAAACAGAGATTTTTAGGAAACCTTCTTGATCTTCACCTTTTTATGTAAATCTTCATTCCGTCACAAAGACTCCATCTTACGACCCCTAAGCCCTTTAGAAACTCCCAAGATTTCCTCAGCTGCATTCTTTAAAAGAGTTACTACTCTCTTCTACATCTATTTAACATCTTCTTCTAGTTTTCATTCTTCTCTAGAAATTACTCTATCCCTAAGTTTTTCTAAAGTATCTCGTTTTATATTCCACCATCTAACTCTATTAAATCTTTGAGGACTTCTATTCTTGCTTTAACCCTCAATTATAAGATCCATAACCAACAATTTATACTGAGTTGATAAGTATGCATTAGGTATCGCCTTGCAATCCTTGCAACTAAGTCCAGCACTTAACTTTGTGAGGAAGTAGTCAATTTGAGTCTTTGCGGTTCTCCTCTTAAAAGTCACTTGGTGCTCGTTTTAGAAAAAATGAGTTGGTTACCACCAAATCAAATGTTGCCACATAATAAAGTAATCTCGCTGTCATTCCTATCTCTATATATGAAACTCCTATAAACAAATAAATACCCATCTGAGGTTACCCTTATGGCCATTAAAGTCTTCTCCTAAGATAACTTTTCTTAATAGGGAGAATCTGTTGAATCATCTCATCTAAGTCTTCACAAAATTGGCAACATTTAAAATGTTCTTCCAATAGTTAAGGTGTATAAGCATATATCACGTTGAGAATAGAAACAAGAATTGGAGCTTAGAAAAAACCAAACAAAAGGAAACAAATAACAGCGGTTAAAAGGAAGAGCAAAAGCAATCCCAAAACATAATAATTGGTGCAAATAAATATTTATCTATACATCTAGAAATAAGATTTAACCTTGCTATTCTAGACGTTAACAATTCTGAAAAACAAAAATAGGCAACTACTAGAGTAGTTAAAAATAGTAATTAAATAAACCATGCTAATACAAAACTAGGAAATAACTAGCAAAAATAAAAAAGGAAGAAAGAAAGTAATCAAAATATATAAATATATCTAAAAGAAATTGAAGCATGTACTAGCTAGTTGGGCAGAAGTTTCCAATCCCTAAATCGACGCCTAATAAAGAAAGACTGTGAAAAGCAAAAATGCAAATCCTAGAATTCCCTAACTAAAAAATATGAATGATGCAATAAATGTATACATATTCAAACAAAAACAAATCACTTATGAACTTCTCCTCTTATAAAAAAATTTCAAGTGCCTAAGTTATCGGTGGTAAATAATTTCAAATTAAAAATTAGTTTCTTATTAAAGAAAATATTTGAGCAATAGAACTATAAACAAATAATGATTAAATGGTGCTATAGGGAAAAAAACAAAGGAAAGGTTCAACAAGACATAACCAACTAATTGAATCGAAAACCTTAACACAAGTAAAATAGCAACATTTAAATTGTAGCCACTAAACACAATTGAAAACAATAAACTAAAAGCAAGGTAAGCATTCCAAAACCAAAAAAAAAAATCAATCAAGTATATTTTATACACAGAGCTAAGCTTTCTTTACTAAAGAGAAGTACAGAACACAATCAAAGGCTAATTCAGTAAAAATTGGATCTTGATAATTGAAAATAAGTTTTTGAAGCCAAACCCACCATAAATCCAAACAAACCAAAGAGATCCATGTGAAAAAAAAAGATTGTAAATGGAAAAAAAATTGCAAACAATAAAGGGTAAAAAAAACAACTAACTTCAAGGATTAAGAACGTAAAGGAGGCTAGGTGAAAATCTATATAAGATGTCATTTAATGATTTTGGAATACAATGTGGGTTTCGTACACTAGTATGAAGCCAGAGGAGTATAGAAGTGTTTTCATTGAAATCTTATATGAGCATAATAGTTAAGAAATTTTACAGTTCAATTTTGAGAGAAATGAGCATGTATGATCCATCAAAGCGTAAAAGTGCCCATATCCTTCTCCTTATATCCTTAGATATTTATATAGGGTATTTTATATACAATTACTTAGAGAACGGAGAGTAATGAAGTGGTGACTCTTACTGTTATATTTTATTTGTGGTGCATAATAAAGCAACAACTTTGTAACCTAGGTTATTGCTTTGTCAAACATTTCGAACAAATAGGCACTAGGAAGAAAGAGAGACTTTTATGGAGGTACTTCCTTAATTAGGTTGGTGAGGAACCTAAGTCGATTTGACACTCTTCTAAACATAACCATAGGTTGTCACATGACTACTATTAACCTAGATATGTTAAGGTTCTTGACGTTAGCTAAGAAAGTTAACAAAGCAAACATTTTGGTGGAGAGTGAGAGAGAGGGAGCCTAGAGTCGAGGAGCAGGAAGAACATAGCCCCATGCAAAATTGGAGGTACCTCAAAAGGAGATGGCATAGGAGAGTAGAAATGTCTAGCCTACAATAAAATAGTTATTATGGGAGCTAATTGACATAACTATTATTGAACTAAAAAATGAGTAGCAAAGTTATATCTCTATATAATGTATAATGCAACACAAATTAAAGAAGCATATTTAATATTTGAGATGGACGAGCACTAACTATTTGACCACTTTTAAGGTACTTTGAGTAGCCTCTATAGCCTTTGATGATGTCTAATAAGGATAATGATCGTGGATGAGCCCATTTTCCGTTGATACTCCCTAATTATGTGTTTTATTTTTATATATGTTTTGTCATTTATTTTAATTTAATACTTTATTTTAGGTATTTTGACTTTTATTTCCTTTTGAATTTTACTGCTATTTTGTTTTTATTTATTTGTATTTATTGTTAGGTATAAATAATTTCTAAATGTTGATCAATATTAACATCAAACAATGAACAACAAATAGGGCTAAAATAAATTATGTGTATTTATTGCTACGTATAAATAATTCCAATAATGTTGAAAATGGATAATTTGTATTATGATATTTTTGTATAATGTAAGTATAAAAATAAAATAAATTATAAAATTTTATGAATAAGTGAGCATAAAAAAATTCACTCCATTGGTTTTAACCTAAGTGAAAATGTTGAAGTTAAAGAGTAATGTTAGTAGCCTTTGAAACAGTAACCTAACCCAGTAACAAAGAGCATTCATAACAAGGTATTTATTTTTGAATCAGAAGGATTTTCAAACAAGTCTCTAAATACTCCTTTCGTAATTAAAAATGTAATGTTTCTTTTGTTAATTTGAGTTATTAAAATGTTTAAAAATTTAGGTATTTTGTCCACATATGTCTACTTTAAGCATTAGGTTAGGTTTTGTAGATTAAGTTGATGTTTAAAGAATTGCTAAGAGATTGAATTGATTTGGTTAAAGATAAGCAAATGATTAAGTTGGGGATATTTCAATTCGAACACTTAGCTATTCTACGTAATTCTAATGCTAAATTGCCTTATTTCAATAGTTTTTCATGCACATATTTTCTTAAGTATTTTACTTAATTATAATGCCATATTACCTTGTTTTACTTAGTTTTTTTTATATCTTTACAAGTAATTGTTCAAAGTCGACCTTAGGATGATATGATTCAAAAATGGAAAGCCATTCCAAGCAAAATCATGAAGAAAATGCAATTCTTTAAGGAATACAGCCTGACTCATACATATGTGCCCACTTTTGTCCTAGATGGATTAACTACAACAACTAATACGATATGAGCTATGACTGCATAGGAGATTATAAACAAGTTAAAAAAGAAACAAGAAGATCCATAATTTAGTGACACATTTATGCCAGAAGTCATGTATCAATTTCAAGAAAAATAGTCCATGATATAGGTCATAGTCATGTCCCAAATTCCATCTTAGATAGAGTAAAGCCCTAATTTTGGAGAACTTTAGCCAAATTTTAAAGAGAACACATACTAGAGACATCTTTTTCTTTCCAAAAATTGAGATTAGTTACTAAGAAGTGTTATTTTTCATAAAAGAATCAAGGGTGAACACTTTGCCATGTATGGGGAAAGCCTAAAGGTTATTTTGTATATATTGATTTAATTTAATTTATGATATGAGATATATTTCTATTAACTATTTTTTATTGATCTTAATGTTAATTAATTCGTGCCGATTTTAATTAAATTCACTTATGAACCATTGGAGAGAGTCTGCTAATGAGTAACCTATAGTTTAAGTAAATAAAGGAGGTACTTAAGAGAGACCTATTGATCTTCCAAGTATTGACGTGAAACCGTTTATGACTTAATAAAGTTTAGTACATTTAGAGGGGTGTTAGCAACTGTAGAAATACAAGTTAACTAATCGAATAGTATATAGCTACAAATCAAGAGACTACAATTTTAATGTCTAAATGATTATGCTGGTCTAAAAATTATATCAAATCTGGATTAATTGAATCATAAAGTCAAAATTACTACTAGCGAAAGTATTAATCTAAATATAGCTATTCGAATGAATTCTCTTTTAGCCAATTATCTTATCATTCAATATTGATATTGTTTAGGTTTTGGTTACGCCTTTTTTATTCAAAACCTATAGAAAACATATTTAATTAATGTTGGACTAGTTATTATATGCTAGGTTTTCTAATCCATATCGCTTCTTGTTGTTTTTTGTATCTACTTACCATTATTTTTGTTACTAATAATTTATGCACTTGCCTAGTTAGTGGGTGATAGATTTGTAATAGGAAAAACTTTGGTAGTATACGTACTTATAAGCAAAGCATGGTTATGGAATCCCCATCATTAACTAATACAACATTAAGTTCAAATGCTCAAAATATGGTTTACTATTATGAGTTAAACACCCCATTAAAAACTTCAGGGAGTGATCATAGCCTAAAGAGCATATTTTATGGATGCCCCAATTTTCTGATGAATGATTTACTGTTTGTTTGCGTATTAAAGAATTTTGTTTCTAATGTCAAGATTACGACCTAATTCATTTGGAAGTTCGGAGAATTGATTTTTAGGTAGTACGATGACAAATTTAATAAGAAGGTTATTGAAGTAAATTATAAATTGAGAAATGAAGTAGCTATATTGACGAAGACACTTGAAATAAGCACAACTATAGTTGATTGTTATTTTAAACTAAAAAAACAAATAGATCGAGAGATAAATAGATATAGTTGGCAATTGGGCCCGGGCCTGGGTCAATGGGTCAGGCTAGGGTTGACCATGCCTCAGGTCAAGCCTTAAGCCTGGTCATCTTGAAAAAATCAGGCCTTGGGCTGCCTAGGCTTGGCCGACCCAAGGCGTGACCTTTACATGCAAAATGTCATCATTTGGCATTTTTAAATTAAAAAATTAGGCCCAGTTTGATCTTTAGAAATTAAAAATACAAAAACAACGTCTTTTCCTTATAAAAGTCGGGTCTAAGGCCAAACCGGGCCTAGACAGCTAGAGCCTGAATCCAACTCGAGACCTAATTTTTCAAAAAAACTAAGCTCGAGGCCCATCCAACCTGGGCCTAATTCGTTAACTTCAGGTCAGGGTGGGCCAAGTAGGGCCAGACTCGAACCCAGTTGCCATCCCTAGTTGATTCACATCCAATTTAGTTAAGAAATTTGGTTTATGAACTATTTATGGATGATTCAGTCATTAGACTCATTGAATTCTACCATGATAATATTTTTAAAGTGTTGTTTAATAATAAAAAATCACAAATATAAGCATTTGAAAGTCTAATATTTGACCATAAATGAATTTTGTACATAAAGATGGAATTATGGTGAAGTATCTTTTAACTGACCATATATTGGTTAATCCTCTAACTAAAGAACTTTGCCTAACTATTTTTTATAGACATGTTTGTTGTATGGGTATTTTGAAATCCTCTTATACTATTGGCAAGAGATTATGTATTTTTGCTCTTTATTTAATTTTCTTTGCATATATTATGACTACATTATTCATATATCGATTATCATCATTTTGTTCCCACTCCATACATATTATTTAGTATTGACATGATACGTATAGAAAGTTTTAACATTTATGTCACTCTTAAGAATATTATAAGTCATTAGGAATATATACAGTTTGACCTTGATTCTCTATCTCTTGACACATTCAACTATCTCGGGATATTGATAGGTTTATGAGACATGAGGCAATATCAGATTTAATCTCATAAAGATTTTCTCTAATACAATCTAAGATACACTGATAAAAGACACATTTCTCTACTGCAATTTAGTATAAAGTTCAAATAAATCGAGATCAACAAACTAAATTGGGTACATTATAGATCATTTAGGTACTACTATTATTTGTCATAATCTATTTTCTCATTTATGTTAGTAAGGTTAGATATTTATGATTATATTAGATTTGTATACAACAAATGATTATGATATCTTTCAATGTCAAAAGCCTTGAGACTAAATAATGAACTTTGATGATCTTTAGACAATATATTTTATAAAGGTCAATCGATGCATCATTATTTTTATTCTCTTATCCTTTTATTTTTTTTCTTATTACAAATATAGTAACTATTATTTATATAAAGAGAGAATGTTGGAAGTTTATTCCTATTGCATATTTATTAATTACTATTTTAAAAGACTAAGGCTAAGAAAATTAATTTTTAATTTGATGCAAAGATAACAAATTTATCCAATAAATGATCTAATCAAACGGGTCGAAATCTAATGAAAATAACACCTTATCAATATGGACCCGGTTCTAATTAAGCTTATGAAGGGGAAGTCTAATAAATTTAGTATGAATAGCTGCTAGTTTCTTACTCATACTTAAGTAAGTTTTTACAAATATTTAGTTTTTCCTAACCTGTTAAGAGATTTGTGCATCAAGAAAGGTGCATAAAGATTTTATATGCTTGATTTTAAGCAATTTTTGTTAAGGATAATTTAGAGTTTCAACAACAGATTCAAAGGTTGATGCTACTCAAACGAAAATGGATAATAAAATAGGTCTCACATTATCTCCTTTAATGCAAATTCATAGTTAATCATGACCTAATGAATAAAGTTTATATTATGTTCAACATTTTAAATATTAACATGCTAACAATAGCAATGTTCTCATATATAAAACATAGTAACAATAGCAATGTTCTCATAAATCAACTTAATTTTGGCAAAAACTTAAAATCAGTGTATATGTCCCAACCATATTATAAAATTCTTACATTATTGACTTCACTTTTAATAATCTGGTAACTTTCACTCACACCTTAATTTCTCTTTAATCAGGTCCATTATCTACATGAATTATTTTAACAAAGAAAAGATAATGTCAGTGAGCATATTTTTAGCTAAAATTATGCAAATAAACTATAAAAGGACCTCAACCTCAATGTAGTTTTTGGCAAAAACCCAAAAACATAATCAAGCTAAACACTAGTTAATCAAAACCAACATGAATTATTTTAACAAAGAAAAGATAATGTCCGTGATCATAGTTTTTGCTAAAATTATGCAAATAAACTATAAAAGGACCTCAACCTCAATGCAGTTTTTGGCAAAAACCCAAAAACATAATCAAGCTAAACACTAGTTAATCAATACCAAAACATTCACTCCTTTTATAATAGTCATAAAGATATTAGGAATGAATATGGCATATGTTAACGAACTTTACCTTATTTAGCTAGCGAAGAGGATAAAAGATAAGGGAAGTGTTGCGTGACAAACAAAAGAGACGAAACATAAATTGGAAAATTAGGAATTTAATTCCTATAATTTTAATTTAAGAATTTTGCAAAATATAAAAGTCAGCAGAAATATCAAATTAACAATGTTAGGCTCTCATATTAAAAAAATACCACTTAAAATAAATTGACGAATTCCTAACGAGAGTTTACAGTCGTGCCAATTTGAAATTGTGGTTGAACTCTCCAAGATATTAGATTAAAAAAAATACCACTTAAAATAAATTGACGAATTCCTAACGAGAGTTTACAGTCGTGCCAATTTGAAATTGTGGTTGAACTCTCCAAGATATTAGATGTTCTAGCTATAAATCACAGACCTTTAAAAGACTTTGCACTTGACACAAGGGGGTTTAATTTCACTACCAGTTGAGATTAAATTGAGTCCATTACTTAACTTTGAGTTGTTAGTTTAATTCATTACTTAAACTTTGAACTGATGAATTGTTTCATGTTATAAGAAATAATGATAGTAAATGCTTTACAATGTACCTTCTTTTGTTCTATTAAACACAAACTAATTTGGAGTTATTTGTTTGTTCACTTTGATGGCCTTATTCTTCCTTTCTATTAAAAATGGCGTTGAAAGAAAATGGTGACATTGATACAAATGTTTGGATTTATTAGGGTGTAAAACGTAAAGTTTAGTAAACTGTCAAATGTTTCTCATTACAGCTTATAAATGAGAAGTTTAAACACTTACTTCCGTACGATAAACAAAAATTAAATGTTAATTAAATGAGTAATTTTCTAAAAAAAACAGTTCGGTGTGAATTGGACAAATGTTTGATATTAGAGGTCAATTCACACCGTTGATCACATTTGTAGGTCGAGTTTGGACCAGTTAGAATCATATTACTTGTACAAACCTAGGAGAGTGGGAGTTTCAAAAAATTTAGGCTCCCTTTTATCCTAATTTTAATTTGGTGTTATGACATTTAATTTTCATTTTCTGTCTTTAATTTATATATTTATCATTAATACTAAATAAAAATTAAAGATAAATTATTTTAATTAATTAAATTTATTTTAATCTTTTTTATAATGTTCATTAAAAATTATATTATTTTATTAAAATAAACAATTTAAAAATTAATATTTATTTATAGATTAATATTCATTTTGAATATATTCTAATTATTACATTAAATTTTATTTGAAATTTATATATTTTGCAAATATTTTAAATTTAATTATATTTATCAATAGCTATTAAATTAATTGTGTTTAATTTAATGACAAAAACTAAATAAATTATAACATAAAACAAAATAATTCATAATTTTTATTAATAATTAAATAATATATATATTTTTATTTAGTTGATAATAACTCAAATAGCTGTTTTTAAAAAACCCACTTTTTGTGGTAGAAGAATTAAAAATAAAAACAAAAAATATGAATAGAACGAAACATACCCGTACATGCACATGCGAAAAGTGCCAAGCAACAGGACATGCAATATCCCTTCTAATTCTCTCAGCCTAAAAAATAAAATTGGACTACATTTATCCAAGTCTTGGACTAGGATAACTAGACTTCTGAATCTACAATGCAAGTGGTTCTTTCCTCAGCAATCCACCCATCTCCATCCTCCATGAACAATCGACTAGAGCTGCTAGCTCTCTGTAACAGACAACAAATCCTCGTTAAAGGTTCTCCCAAAAGCATATCATCGAGAATAGAAAGGATATGATCAAAGCAAGAGAGATACGAAATGCGTACTACTGAAATGTTCTAGGACAACAAAGGTTCAATCCATCAGTTTATGGATATTAATTTTGGTTTGGGTAACCAAGTCCAATTTGAAAGCAGTAAAAATACAGATTTGTTTGGTTAATTCCTCTTAACTTGCATCAATTACCATAAAATGTAGAACTTCCCACTAGTACACTGAGATTGTACTAATCTTTTTCATTTTATACACATGGAATACACCAGAAAGTCCCGCACCCACATAGACTAACGCCAAAACTTGCATTAAAAAAGCCTAAACTGACTATAAGCATCAAATAGATTTCTTTATATCTTCATATTCATTAGATTGCCACTTAGACCGTCACAAATTTAATACAACCAGATCCTATTTCACTTGTCTGTGAATACTCTCTTACCATTAATTATTCATTTCTATCCAGCATAATCCGACCGGATATTTGCTGAACATAACACTTTGGATTGAATTTCTTATCACCGATCCAGGATATAATGCACAACAAATTATTTAATAGCTAAAGCCCTGATTATGAACCTATAATTAGGTAACATGAGAAAATGGAAAAACAGCATGAAAGCAATGATGAGTAAACCCATATACCATCACCTACATGAAGGAATAACTTCCCTTATTGTAGGACAAGTTTAAGACTTACTTGAGGTCATGACTGACAACAAGTATTGTGAGTTCTGTCTTCAGATACTTTAATAGCCTAACAAGTTCAGCGCGTGCCTTCCAATCTGACTCCAATGAAGTTGACAAGTTAAAATAATGCAAACAGAATTATCTTACAAGTTTTGATAAGTGGATACAGAAAGATTAAAATTAGTAATGCTAGGATGCGTACGATGAAACTCCCAAGCTAAAGTGCCATTCATCGAAATTTAATGAAGTAAATGAAAAAGCATAACAGTCCAAATCAGGAATAAAAAGTATACCAAGACCAGCAAGCGGCTCGTCCAATATCAACAGGTCTGGAGTTTGCACCTGGATTTTAATCAAAGACATATAAGCAAATCATGACACAAACAGAAGTCATTTAGTATTAGATATTGGATTACAACTTGAAGCATCTGAAAGTGAATGATAAATAAGTTCGTACTAATTGGATTGCTAGGGCCAGACGACGTTTGTAGCCACCACTCAAGGAATGTGGATCTTTATCCAAGGGTATCCCACTCAGTCCAACCTAAGGGTATTGATAAGTTATGGATAGTATTAAGTGGCATAATATACAATATAAAAATCAAGTGAAAGAAAGCAATACTAAGAGTAAAATAGATAAGCATAACATTGTTCAAGGTGAAATTAGTAAGTACCCAATTAATAGCTCTCTGAAGATTCAAAGCAAGCTGCTGTTTCAACTGAAGGTTGCCCTTTTGCCTAGGCCACCCAAATGTAATTTCACCAAGAATACTATCTGCTAGAAAATACCTGCATAGCAACACAAATCTCTCTCACAACTCCAATAATGCAGCAAGTCTAGAAAATGGATCACAATTTACCCATTATAATATGTTTTAAGGAACATTTATCAATTAGACTTTCTTTGAAATTGGTGGCATTATATATATAACTGCTTTTGTCAAAATCCACAAACATGCCAATTTTGACATTTCGTGTAAAGTCCACCAAATTTGTAAAAACAAACTAATAAATCTCAATCATCAAGATATGTAAACTGCAGAAATTTAATTATTTTCTGCTACCTCTCAGGAAATTGAAAGACAATGCCAACTCTTTCCGGAGTCAGCTTCTCAGGAGATACAATCGGATGGCCATTATCGTCATATCTTTGCACACAAATGGAACCAGTTGTGGGTTTACTAAGACCTGCAAGAAGCTACAAGAACATATATATCTAAGGAACATTGAGGGTCACTAACAATGACAAAATAAAGAAAAGTTAGAAAAACCTCATAAAGCGTCAGATAATAAAATTAACAGACCTGCAACAGAGTAGTTTTTCCGCTCCCACTCTGGCCAAAGATCAAACCAAACCTGCAAGAATCAACCATGAAGTATTTAGCCCATACAAACAGATGAATTAGACACAGAGTAAAACAACGAAAGAAGTACCTTTTCTCGGGAAGAGATAAGCTAACATCTTTGAGAAGATAGAGCTGAGTACCAGGAGGTCTAAAACTAACGTCCTTAACCTTAAATTGACATAAACGAAAAAAATCCGGATTTTCCAATGTAAATGAACTTCACCGGATATTCAATTTATACTAAAAGAAGAAAACTGCCTTACCTCAAAGGATGAGAAACCTGCGCAAGCAGCAGAGTTAAAATAACCCAACTTCCTGTAGATGAAAGAAAAAAAAACCACACAATTCAAAAGGTAACAAGAGATTGCCTAGCAAGGACAATTAGTTCGAAACGGATGATGAATTAAAGCTTGCCTGATGAATGGCAACTTGGATGAGAACGGGGAGTGGGCAAGTGATGGGAATGTTGGGTGTAAGTAGGAGCCTGATATAGTGAAGGTCCCCATCGATTTAATATTAGACGGACCTTACGCCCGCAGACATGGTAGAGCTCCTATAGCTATAGCAGTACCTTTTGGGAAGAAGATGTCCATGGACTTGTGTCAAAAGTAAACTTGTCACGCCGAAAAGTTTCGTTGTCCTTCGGGTTGGATAAAATTTTGTAAGATAAAAATAAATGGTCAGAATCACAGTGGATCATGGTAGACATATAATTGACTTGTTGAATAACTTTAATTGAACCTGAAACAAGTATGTCTTAGGCGGTGATTGTTTGGGACTATGAATACGGCATCAAGATCGATGTTTAGTATGAAGTTATTATTGAAGACTTAAGAGTACCATTTTTTAGTTTTGAGCAATCCTTCGTTTCTTTCATAATTTAGAGAAATAGAAGAGCGGAATAATAGCGATTGGCATATTTTTAATTTTTTATATATAGAGGATAAATAAAAAGTATAATTATGAGCCAAATAATTTTATAAATAAAACTTTAATTTCAATAATTATATTTATAGTGAAATCAATTAAATAATTAATTAAACTATAATTAATTAAAATATTGTAATTAATTAATTAATTAATTAAAATATAATTATTAATTAATTAATTATTAATATAATTATTAATTAATTAAAATATTGTAATTAATTATTTAATTATAATATAATTAATTAAAATATTATTATTAT
>JAOSBN010000006.1:30208486-30225693 GCA_027563595.1 Erythroxylum suave
TATTTATTATTATTATTAAATTCCTTAATATTATTAATTTTCTTCTTATTATAATTAAAATCATTATTCTTATTAATATTTATTATTATTATTATTAATTTTCTACTTATTATTATTCTTATTAATTTTATTATTCTTATTATATTTAAATTTATTATTAATTATTATTAATTTTCTACTAACAACAATTATTATTATTTATTTTATTTTATTATTTTTATTGGTAATTATTATTATTATTTATTTTCTTATTATTATTATTGAGGGGTATAAGTTGTTCAAAAGAAAAAGAGTTATGCTTAAGGTTATTTCCAGCTGTGTGGAATAGGTAAAAAGAGGTGGGGGTTGTCTTTGACTATTCTCTAATAAATAGAACAGATAATCTTTAAGAATATTATTCTTTAGGTTATAAAATAAACTAAACAACAAAATAAGTAACACGTGAGATTAGAGGAGTAATAGAATTTCTCTTTATCCTGAGCCAAAAAAACCCATTAAATCTTTAACTTCCATCACACAGCTGCCGCTGTAAAATTTGTCACATATCATAATATAAACTTTTCAGAATCAATATCTCCAATCAATAGGGGCAAATCCAAAAGCCGCTGTTTTAAAGATATAAACAGAGGAGATTTTAAAATTTTTCGTCATATATATATTTATGTTGTAGGCGCATCAAATAAACCGGAAAGGAACAGAAGGAGAGTTCGATGGAGGATGGTAAAGGAGGAGAGAGCAGCCTGTTCCCTCTGGTTGGAGGCTCAGTCTTAGCTTCCACTACTCAATCAAATTCACAGTGGCTTTGCAACCCTAGCTTCACCACCGACGTCTCCGTCATCGACCAAGTCATCTCCTCTCTCCGCCGCCAGTCGGACGAATCTGACAGTGATTTCGATCAACCGCAGCCGTCCTCAACTTCATACCACCAGTTATTAGAAGAGGAAGAAGAAAGAGAAGCAAAAGCAGAATTGGATGTCGGAAGACATTCTGATTCTGATTCCGATACGAACAAGAAGAAGAGGAAGAAACACTCAAGAAAAAAGAGGAAGAAGAAGAGATCGAAAGACGACGGTGACTTCACTTCCAGAAATTCTAGCGTTAGGGCCTGGGCCGATTCTGATATCAAACCTCCTAAGGATTATTACTTTGATACGCATGGGGATCATGATAATCTCGTTTATGGATGCCTCTACAGGTACCCTTTTTTTATTTTAGCATTTCTCTCTGTAATTGTTTTGAAGCGAATACTTCTGTTCCACATTTAAATGTTTGAAGTTTCAATGATAGGATTATGTGGTTGAACATATATCGTTTTGACTAGAATAATTATCGTTCTGAAATTCCAAGAGATCGCTTGCATGAAGTTTGCTTTCTTTAATTACCACTTGTTTTATTTGTCATTATTTTTGTGGTTTTAATCTTGAATTTGCTGCCAACTTTTCATTGAATGCAGAATGGACATTCCGCGCTACAAGCCATATAATTCCAGAAAACAATCCGGGTTTGATTTTCAAGGGCTATATCGTGTTAATTACAGAAGTTCGGTCTTTGATAGAGATGGCGATGTTGATATTTTGGACTCCAAATTAAAATCTTCTGGTCGTTATTGGTCTGCAAAGAATGCTGCTCTTGAACGCCATAAGAACTTGAAGCGCCTTCACCTTTTTGCGTCCAATGAGCCTGCAGTTATAGGATCACAGGATTTCATTCCTTTGTTAGATATGGAAACCTCCCGAGTCTCAAGTTTTGAAGAATCTTGGGAAGATGAAGTCCTACGTAAAACACGTGAATTTAACAAATTGACAAGGGAACATCCTCAAGATTTAAAAGTTTGGCTCGATTTTGCTGAATTCCAAGACAGGGTTGCTAGTATGCAACCTCAGAAAGGTGCTCGTATTCAGATGCTTGAAAAGAAAATTAGTATTCTTGAGAAAGCCACCGAGATGAACCCTGATGATGAGGATTTGTTGGTTTATCTTATGAAGGCTTACCAGCAGAGAGATAGTATTGATGTGCTAATTGGGAGGTGGGAAAAAGTATTGATGCGTCATTCAGGGAGTTACAAGCTGTGGAAAGAGTATTTGCATATTCTTCAAGGGGAATTCTCAAGATTCAAGGTTTCAGAAATGAGAAAAATGTATGGTCATGCTATTCAAGCTTTATCCACCGCATGCAGCAAGCAGTATAGGCAGGTTCTTATCCAATTATTCTTCACATAAGGTCACCTTGTGACTTCTTTATACGCATCCAGTTATCTTCTCCAATGGTACTTTGTGCTTGTGTATTTAGGAGTGAAAAGTTGCATCTTGTACTAAGTATTCATGCATGCAATATAGAAACTGTTCTGATTTTGATTGTAGTGTATACGCTTCTCTTTTACTCTATGGCTACCATTTCTTTTTCTGGAATTTGTTAGCAATCCCCCAAGTGACCTGTGGTACTAGGCATTAATTATTGATTTTGTTTGGTGATGGGCAACCCACTTGACATAAAATTGTTAGGGCACATCCTCTTTATTCTTGTTCACTTCCTGGAAGCTTGATTATGTGTCCTGACTGTCAGCTTATTCCTTTGTGTACCTTTTAAGCCATCAGTTTATCAATGTTCAAAAGAATCCTGAAGTATTATCACATTTTATGGATGCAGGCTTACCAAAACGCTAAGCCTTCTTCTGTGGATCCTGCTGTAGTTCATCTAGAACTTGGTCTCGTTGATATATTTCTTAGTCTCTGCAGATTTGAGTGGCAGGCTGGCTACCGGGAACTGACGACTGCATTATTTCAGGCTGAGATCGAGTATAGCTTATTTTGTCCTTCATTGCTTCTGAGTGAGGGTGGTAAACTTAGACTATTTGAACATTTCTGGAATACTGACGGTCCCAGAGTTGGAGAAGAAGGAGCCATTGGTTGGTCTTCATGGTTGGAGAAAGAGGAGGAGAATAGGCAAAGAATGATTAAAGAAGAGACTTTACTCGATGAGGGCAGAGGTGGTTGGACCGGTTGGTCAGAGCCACTATCCAAACGTAAGGAATTGGATAAGAATTCAGAGGATGTAAACAATCGTGACATGGAAATTGAGGAGGAGGATGAAGAGTTTGAAGAGGAAACAGTGAAACAGGAAGAGGATACGGAATCCATGCTGAAATTACTTGGAATTGATGTGGATGTTGGGGCTATCAATGAGGTCAAAGACACTTTGACTTGGGCCAAATGGTCACAAGAGGAGCTATTGAGAGACTGTAATCAATGGATGCCTGTTCGCAACAAATCTTGCGGTCTTTCTTTCTTTCCCCTTCTCTCTCTCTCCTTCGTGGCATATGCTTACAACTTTTTTCAAAATGGACAAACTTTCATTTTGATTTGATGCAATTACTCTCTTGAAGAGATTGTAACTATGATTAGGGTGCATATTTGCACCGTTTGTACTCGTTAGCTGTCTTATTTGACAAAAAATAACCATGAAACAGATAAGGCCTCTCAAGGTGACGTGTCATTGGATGGGGAAACTGACGAACAGTTTCTGAGAGTTGTATTATTTGAAGATGTCAGTGAGTACCTTTTCTCATTATTCTCAGAAGAGGCCAGGCTATCACTGCTGTTGCAATTTATTGAATTCTTTGGTGGCGACGTGTCCCATAGGTAACCACGGTCTTCCTTTTTCTTTTTTGAAGGCAGAATCTTTTCATTGTCATGTTCACTTTTATCCATTTTCATGTAATTGATTCCTTGTGATTTCCCTGCATTGATTATGGTTTATGACATCTTATGAGATTTAAATAATTTTTTGTATAATCTTTAAAATAATATATTAATGCTGGTCAATTACTTGTTTGACGGCAAATACTTATTTTTTGGGGTCTGAATTATGGGCATGTTTTTTGTACTGAATATCCCCACGTTCAAAATCAGGATGTTTAATCATGTCTTTTTGTTCCTAGGTACTTTGAAACAGCTACCATTACCAAGAGTTACAATTTGATTGGTTTTGTTTTAGATCAATAACCTAGTATAGATATGTTTTTATGGTACTCATACATTGCAGACAATAATTTTATGGTCTACTTACTTTTCTTTTCTTATTTCAGACTTCTTAAAATTTTCTGTTGTTAGTCTTTTCAATGTTTGAAATATTGTAAAAAAATTGTGTTGATATTTCTATCACTTAATTGTATCATCAAATTTATACATTTAAAAGGACTTTGTTAAAGTTTTTGGATTAAGATGAAACATAAAACTAAGTCACACAGGGAGACGGATAAATACATATTTTGGGAGATTGAAGGAGGTAATATTTCTCAATAATTCAGTGATAGAGCTAGAAAAATTTAAGTGGGAAGACTGAATGAAAAAAATTAGGGGGACCAAAATTTCCTTAACATGTTGAAATACCCAAATTGTAGCTTCATCTGCATACCGATTCAAAGATAATTTATTGGCTCTTCTTTTTTTCCCTCCTCTCTTTCCTGGTTGCATTTCTATTCCATGAGGTTGTTAACCATGCTTGCTAGGTATTTGGATGTTTAAAGCCATATTTATCTTTTCTTTTCACTATTGATTATACCATACTCTTCGTGCATTTTTTTCTTTTTATGATATATAAGTAACTGTTGTCACTAGCTCTTTTATTTCTGCAGGGTTTGCACAAACAGTTCAAGTTGGACAGAAAATATTCTTAGTGTTGAAGTGTTGCCAAATTCTATATTACGAAATCTGAGAAGAGTTGATAGTATTTCAGTAAATTCAGAAAACAGTTCCAGGGGTAATAATTTGGGGTTTCTACTTAGCAGCACTTATGACAGCTCTAAGAGGACTGATGTGATGGGGTTTCTCCGTAATGCAATCTTACTTTGTTTAACTGCTTTTCCACGTAATCACATTTTGGAGGAGGCTGCTCTTGTAGCTGAAGAATTATCCATTACAAAAGCAGATTCTTCTACCCCATGTCGATCACTGGCCAAGTCCCTCTTGAAAAGTGATAGACAGGTATTGCTTTCAATATGTTACAAATTTTAAGTTGAAACAGGGTTTATCAGTGCATGCTGCACAAACTTGTGATTCTTTTTGTGAACTTCATGGTTTATTGAGTATTGCTGGACACTAAAGGATCTGCATGGTCAGCTCATATGTTTCTTAATTAGGCTTAGATGATTCAATTGGTTGATCATACTTCCTCCATGAAAAGACTGAAATAAGATTAAATTGGGTGTTCCACTGATGAATATATGCTACATGCGAGTGCTGCATAGGATGTCAGATGGTAGCAATAATTGAATTTCCAGGTCTTAAGCTTGCGGTCCTCCTTGTTTTTTTCAGCATGTGTATTTGGTGCTTTTGTCTCCTATGCCTAATTCAGTCTTTTTTATTAAATCTGTTGATACGTCTGAATGCGCAAATTGCAAGCTTTAACTGGATTCTCAGGGTAGTATAAGATAAAGATAAAGACGAGGATGAAAGGCAAAAAGACTTGTAGGATGAGGGTTATTGAACAAAGTAAGAACATCTCAAGAAAGGATTGTACTTGAAAATTGAACTTTCTATGCCGTTCAAAGGTGAGGATGGTGACCAGAATCCTAGGGATAGCCATTGCTTTTTCACTGGGGAAGGGAGAAAACAGGATGATTTATACATCTATCAGTTATGATCCTGTGATTGTGGTTTCTTGGCATGTATTTGGTCTATCCCATTAAGCATCCTCACCTCCATTGGAGTGACCTGATGATGAAGAATTGAGGTGAAAATAAACCCAAGTAATTCAAATGGAGCAAAGAAATTGAAAAGGTTGAGTTACATTCATGTGAATGTTGTCAATAGCTTTTGATTTGTTGAAATGTGTTGGATATTTAATGTTCCTTTCAAAATGAATTACTGTCATTTGCCTGCATGAACAGATGTTTGTAAAGCAGAAAAAAATTCTGAGATAGTCTCTTTGTGATGATATTCAAGAATCCAATAACAGGAAGTGACAATAACACTTAGGAATACTTTTGGAGTTAATAGCCAACATTCTAAGATAATAGCTTGATTTAATATAGTTTGAGTTCCAAGGTATGTTAAGTACTCACTGTGCTTTCTGCACCAAGTTAAGAACTCCCTTAATCCCATATCTTGCTGCTTCAGATTGACATAAGATCATGTGACTCAGTAGTCTGTGGGGCTCACTTGAGTGAGCACTAATGTAGCTTAATGAGTTTTGCAGTGAAAACAACAAACTTCAGTTGCTGAATTTGTATTTCTGGTTTCGTTTTGGTTTCTGTAGTGAGTTGAACCATGAAGCAAGAGAATGCAAACAAAAGGAAGATTCTTTCATTCATGAATTAAGTACAGCATATCTAACTGTTGCGACTCTTACTAGAACTCAAAATTTTTGCCTCACAGAGTCTCTTCTTGCCCCAAACCTGAGGAAATCAAAATATCAAACTGGTGCATTATTACTGCAACATCATTTTTCTAATGGACACAGTATAATTACTGCAATATCGTTCAAAATCCTTAAATCCTTAAATTCTGCTTCAAATGTGCTTACTATCATTTATGTTTCATTAATACATTTGTTGGACTTGAATGATTGAGGCCTACAACAATTATGAGGTTTTGCAGGATGTTTTGTTGGTGAGAATATGATTTTTGGGTGATTTGTTGGTGGAAATATTATTTCTGTTTATTGTTATTAGGAATAATAGGTTTTACTTATCAAAGGGAAGGGGGAGAGATAATTGTGAATCCATCATAATTGATTGATTTTTGACATAGGATGTGCTGCTATGTGGGGTTTATGCCCGAAGAGAAGCTGTTTTTGGTAACATTGTCCATGCAAGAAGAGTCTTTGATATGGCGTTGTCATCTGTTGAAGGGCTTCCTCAGGTAAGATGACCATCTTTTCATGAGACATGCATGCTTTCGGTGTATGAACTTGCATTATTTCTTCAAGAGATGCTCCATTTTCTCTGAAATTGTTATTCTCCTTTGGTTTGTATTTGCATGTCGTTAATTTGTGCTCATTGTTCTGTTGGTTTCTCCAAGCCAAGAACTAAGATTTTCATGGCAACTTTCACAGGAAAATTTTTCTCTCCCTTTATCATGAGGTTACTGGGTATGTCGGGAACTTTTGTTGAGGACTTATCAAATTCTCTAAGTTGCTTTGAGATCTTTCTGTAGGACAAGTCCTATCATTTGAAATTTAGTGCAAAAGGACGCAATGTAATTGGGAAAGAACAAAATTAAAGGGACAACAGAATAAGAATGAAATAAGACGCAAGAAAGAAGAAAAGACAAAAACGTAAAGGCTTGAAAGAGAACAGAATAGAAGCAAAATATAAAAGAATAGGAGAGAATTCCAGGGGCAAGGAACTAAAGTCTATATCAATGGCCAAAATCAAGTTCATATCGGCCTACCTAATATTGAAGCCAATCCTTGAATTTGTAATAGTTTAAGGCCAATTCTAAACTAACAACTAGTAAATAGAAATTGGGTAAATTATTTAGAGAAAAATCTGAACTCTGCAAGAAGTTTTTCTTATAGCCTGAACTTTATGTCATATCAATTTAACACAGAAACTTCCAGAATTTTTCAATAATAGTCCATCATCAATTTTCAGAGAAAATTGTCATTAGATAGGCAAACATTGTCATATGTCAAGTCACTTTGACAAAACAACTTAAGCGCATATGTCATTGAAAAAAATCTAAATAACCTATTTACTCCATAAAAAGTTTTTAAGTTCCCTTCTAATCTTGTAAATATTTAATGTTGTGATTGAGGAAATCTTCTTATTTTTGTGATTTTCTGTCAAATCTTGAGTAAGCTGGTCCTTGTAGCATCAAGATTTAACATCACCGCATTCTGTTTATTTTGCAGGAATTGCAGTCTAATGCTTCACTTCTGTACTTCTGGTATGCTGAGGCTGAACTTGACAACAGTTCTAGAAATGTTGAAGAATCATCCTATCGAGCACTACATATTCTTTCGTACTTGGGAAGTGGAACAAAATACAGCCCTTTTGAATGTAAACCATCAAGCCTGCAATTGCTGAGAGCACACCAAGGTTATAAAGAGAGAATGAAAACTATCCGTCTATCTTGGATGCGTGGTATCATAGATGATCAATCTATTGCTCTAACTTGCTCAGCAGCTTTGTTTGAAGAGTTGACATCTGGATGGATGGCGGGCATTGAAGTTTTGGATGATGCTTTCAGCATGGTGCTTCCAGGTTGCTTACAATTCCCCTGCTTGCTTTAGTGTTTCTTTTAATATCCTACAAACTTATTGTATTCTGCTCCTGGATAATGTGTGGCATGCTTACAAGAAAGTGATGCCATATTTGCAAATTGTTTGAGAAAGGTTATTTGTATCTATAATCATTGTAGCACGGATGATTCAAACCTAAACAAGGGGGATGAAGTATACAGAAAATACTAATATGGGTTTAAGGCTGTAGGTATACATTTGCAGAATACTTCAGAAAGGGGTGATCTTATTGTTTTTGAAAGAGGACTTAAACCGCTACCCTTTTGGATGTATAGACTGTTGTTGGTTTTGTATGGATTTGATAATAGCATATATTAATTGTTTAGGTAAACAGATATGTCGATAAAAAGGTGATGGTAAAGGTATGAAGTAGTTGTTTGTATATTGTATGCACACACACGAAAGAGAAGAGTAGCCCTTAGGATTATAGATTATGTTTACCTTCTGTGTTTCTTTATAAGTTGATGGTTGAGACCAAATTAGTCCCCGTCTTTTCAATCATGTGGTAATGAAGTTCCTCATGTTTGAGATAGAGCAAGTGTATCCCATGTAAACATTGAAAATTGGAGTCCAATTTTATTTGGTTCCATTGTTTCTTTTATTTAATAAACATGTGGCCAAAGCATTTGATGAGGTTTTCTAGGTTGCTTGTACAGGAAATGGGGTTTCACAATTATTCTTGAATCATTTTAATGTTTATTATTTTGATTTGACGTTTTTCAAAAACTGCAGAAAGAAGGAGCCAAAGTTACCAACTTGAGTTTCTCTTGAACTACTACATGAGGATGCTTTTAAGGCATCATAAGCAATCAAGTTTGTCAAAAATTTGGCAGTCCATTGTGCAAGGGCTGCAAATTTATCCTTCCAGCTCTGAACTTTTTAGTTCTTTAATGGAGATTGGCTATCTTTACACAACACCTAATAAGCTACGGATGATGATAGATAGTTACTGTCACAAGTAAGATACTCTCCCTTGCTTCTCTGGCTTTGCACCTGCATGTAGTTTAGCAGTCATAGGAAATATACTAGATTTCATGCCAAGGTTTTTTTCATGGATACGCGACATTCTATGATGCATAAATTTTGGAGGAATTGAAATCCGTGTCTGTAATTTCAATTTTCCTTTTACGAATGTCTTAGCCTGGCATGCTCTTGTAGCTGGGATGTGAGATAATTCCATGCGAAGTGTGAATGCTCCTTTTACATTTATCTTTGACTACAAAGTTTTGCAACGTATTGCCTATGACATACAATTCGTGATTTGCCCTTGACATGACATGGACTGCAGCACCACAACAATGAAAGCCTATGTGTTGTCTTGAATAGTTTACATGTCCCGATGATGGCACACATGGATTCCTCTCATTGGTTGCCAAAGTATAGTAGCCCCTGTGGAAAAGAATTTATGAGCCATTTGGAGATGATGGTTGAATAATCGTGGGAGAACTTCATTATTTAATTTATTAAGCATTAATATATTACATCTCCTTAATTTTGTGTCTTATCCATGTTGGTTTTATGGTTTGCTTTCATTATCATCATTTGCTTCTGTATTGAGGATGATAAATCCATGACATTGATATTCTCAGGAAGCCATCTGTTGTTGTGTGGCTTTTTGCATTGTCATTTGAGATGAGCAGAGGAGGCTCCCAACACAGAATCCATGGGTTGTTTGAAAAGGCATTGGCAAATGACAGGTTGCATAAGTCAGTTTTACTCTGGCGCTTATACATTGCCTATGAAATTGATGTAGCAAATGATCCATCTGTAGCCAGGCGCATTTTTTTTCGAGCTATACATGCGTGTTCATGGTAAACTATTTCCCTTTGATGAAAAGGTTGTTTGTATCTATAGCTTCTTGGTTGTTTTTGTTTTTTGCTTTTTATTTATTAGTCAGTAATCCCTAAAATTGCCTTATCGTATTGGATTGACAAATAGGCATGTGCATACCTTTACTTGGCAACTTTATACTAGAATGGTGTGAATAAGAGCTGTTTTGCTCTATATCTATTCCTCAGAGAATGTAGTACATATATACACGAATAGGAGATATCGAAAATTGGGATAGAGAATCTATACAGAAAAAGAAATAATCTTAAGATAATGCTAATCCCTAAGATAATGCTATCTCATCAATATAATCTGATTACAATCAAATTATAACAATATTATGTGATAATATCATATATTGACCACACTACCCCTCAAGTTGTATCATAGATATCAATCATGTCTAACTTGCTAATACATTCTTCAAATACTTGTCTTTGAAGCCCTTTGGTAAATACATCTACTGTCTACTTCTTTGTTGGTACATAAGTTAGGCATATTGTTTCATCTTCTATCTTTTCTTTGATAAAAGGTCGATCAACTTCAACATGTTCAACTTCAACATGTTTTGTTCTCTCATGCTGGACAGGGCTGCCTTGTTATCATAATAATGCTTTATAGGTGACTCAAAATTGATTTCCAGTTCTAACAACACTCTTTTTATCCAGAGACTTTCACAAATTCCTTTTGCAACTGCTAAGTTCAGCTTCTACACTACTCTTGGCTACCACCTTTTGCTTATTCCTTTGCCACGTAACCAAATTTCCCCACACAAAGGTGCAATATCCAGTGGTTGATCATCTATCCTCCTCTGAACTTGTCTAGTCTGAATGACTATATATTTCAATTGTTCTTTGATCTCCCTTTTGAATAATAATCCTTTTCCAGGAGTACCCTTTAAATACCTTAAGATCTTATAAGCTACCTCAATAAGCTCTTTGGTGCATGCATGTAGCGACTTACAACACTTATAGTGAAAGCAATATCTGGTCTAGTATGAGACAAATAAATTAGCCTTCCCACTAGCGTCTGGTATTCTTCACGGTTAACCAGTTTATCTTCTTAAGCTTCAAACTTTGTACTTTCAATGGGGGTGGTGCTTGGTTTACATCCCAACATTCCTATCTCCTTCAAGAGATCAAGAATGTACTTTCTTTGTGAGATGTAGATCGCTTTCTTTGATCTAGCTACTTCCATGCTTAGGAAATACTTCATTTCTCCTAAGTCTTTAACTTCAAACTCTTTCCTCAAAGCTGACTTGAGTCTTGTAATTTCCTCTACATTATCACCAGTCACAACAATATCATCTACATACACAATGAAAATGGTCTTCTTACCTTCTCTAATTCTGAAGAACATTGTATGATCCGACTAAGCTTGTGTGTATCCTTCAGTTTTTAGGACTTTGGCGAATCTTTCAAACCAAGCTCGTGGTAATTATTTTGACGCACAGGGATTTTCTTAGTTTGCATACTCTGTTTCCTCCTCCTTCCTTGTCAAACCCTAGAGGAAGTTTCATATGTACTTCTTCCTTCAGTTTGCCATTCAAGAAGGCATTTTTAATGTCAAGTTGTTGGAGAGGCCAATCGAAGTTAGCAGCTACAGATAGCAATAGTCTGATAGTGTTTAATTTGGCCACAGGTGCAAATGTCATCTTGTAGTCCATCCCATAGGTCTGAGTATAGCCCTCTACTACCAATCTCGCTTTATACCTCTCAATGGAACTATCAGCCCTATATTTGACCGTGAATATCCACCTACTCCCCACAGGTTTCTTCCCTTTTGGCAGATAAACTTCTTCCCATGTTTCATTTATTTCAAGTGTTCTTATTTCTTCAAAAACTGCTTCTCTCCATTCTGGAACTTTAAGAGCTTCTTGGATATTATTGGTAATGTCAATTTTGTCCATATTAGCAATAAATGCTTTATATTGAGAAGATAGAGCATCATATGAGACAAACCTCTCAATCGGATGCATGGAACATGACCTGGATTTCTTCCGTAAAGTGATTGGCAGTTCTAGATCTGTATTGTCTTCTTGTTCCTTTGTATCACTGCTTTGAGCTTCTTCGGAAGGAATGTGCATTGATTCGGAGATTGTTATAGCTTCAGGGACAGGGAGTGTACTACTTGTTTTCTTCTTCCAAGAGTATGCTTTGAGTGTATTGTCAGGCATGGCTACTTCTGTATTAGAATTCGTCTCTATAGGAGATGCATTGGACATAGTTGTTAGCATAGGTTCAACATACAAGGAGGTTCAGGAACAGATGTACATGGCTGAGATTGATCACCAAACTCACTCCAATACTCCCCCTAAATCGAAGACTTGGGATAGAAAGAATTTGCCTCAGAGAAAGTGACATCAAAACTAACAAACAACTGCTTGGATATAGGATCATAACATTTATAACCTTTTTGTGTAGCAGATTAACCAATGAACACACATTTTTTGGCTCTTGGATCAAGTTTATTGTGTGAATAACTGTGAATAAAGATTGTACACCTGAAAACTTTTAAAGGAAGCTTAGTTTCAAGATGGGTAGTAGTGTGGATTTCTTGAAATTTTTGAAGAGGTGTTTTGAAAGAAAGGACACGACTAGGCATTCGATTAATAAGGTAAATTGCAGTAAGGATAGCATTCCCCCAAAAAAATTTTGGAAACATTGCTATTGAACATCAAGGCCCTAGCTACTTCAAGAAGGTGTCTATTTTTCCACTCAACTATCCCATTTTGTTGAGGACTTTTGACACAAGTACTTTTGTGGACAATTCCATGTTTTTTGTAAAAAAGCATGAAGATTCTTATTAAAATATTCACTACCATTATCAATATAGAGGACTTGAATACTTGTTTGAAATTGATATTTTATGATATGATAAAAGTTAATGAACACAATCGGGAACTCTGTTTTATCCTTCAAAAGAAACACCCAACATAAACGAGTATGATCATCGATGAATGCAATGAACCACTTTGAATTGGTTCTATTTGTGACACAAGATAGGCCCCAAAGATCACTATGGATAAGTGAAAAAGGTTTTGTGGGTTTGTATTCAGACTTAAAGAAGTTCTTTGATGCTTAGCAAATTCACAAGCATCACATTGAACACGAAGATCTTTATTTATTGAAATATTTGGAAACCATCGTGACATATACTAGAAGTTTGGATGATCTAACCTTTTATGCCCTAGCAATAGTTCATCATTCTTAGGGACAATCATGCTATTACCTAAGTTATAAGAAGTAAAATGACTCTCTCCATCTTCAAAGTAGTACACTCCATCTATCTCTTTAGCACTGCCAATCATCTTCCCCGATGACAGGTCTTGTATAACACAATGAGTAGGAAAAAAATGAGCACTACAGTGAGCTTCTTTTGTCAATTTACTAACTGAAAGGAGGTTACAATCTACATTTGGAACACGTAGAACAGAGTTTAATTTCGTAGAATTTGTTACTTTGATATCTCCTTTTTTTTTGCAACTGAAGAAGAATCGCCATTTGCTACCTTAACCTTTTCATGGCCAGCACAAGGGAAATATGAATGAAACATATTATAGTCATCTGTCATATGGTCTAATGCTCTAGAGTTAACTATCCATTTCTTCCTACTGCATGAAGATAAAAAATCTTTTATGATATTACCTCTCATAGTAGCATTGGCAACAACACTTGTCTTTTGTTAGTGGCTGTCATTTTGGAGATTCTTTAGTATTTCCAATAATTTCCCTAGTGAAATATTCGACTCACTAGCTTCTTGTTTCTGACTATCTTCAGATTTTTCTGTTCCCCCTTCACTAGATATTTGATAGCCTTGATTTTTTCCTTTTCGTGGTTTCCAATTTGGAGGCTTTCCATGGACGTCCCAGCATTGGATTCACCATGGGACACCAATGTAGATGCTTCACTAGTACGAATTGGAGACAAATTCTGTTCTTCTTTTGACTCTTCTTTTAGCATAATTTTCGTCCTTGCTACTTCCCTCCTAACTTCAGAAAAAACTTCTCTAGCTATTGGTAGGGGAATTCTACTTAGGATTTTGTCATGGACATCATCCAGTTTTTTGTTGAGACCAGCCAAAAATTCAAAGACTCTTTCCTTTTCAATTTTCTGGTTGTACATCACTGCATCTTCTTTGCACCTCCATTCTTCGTCCGACAGAAGGTGAAGTTCCTGCCATAATGCTACCATTTCTACCCAATATTTTGTAACTTCTTTGTCACCCTGCTTCATGCTTTGTTTTCATCTCGTAGACTCACGATGCATCTTCTCCATCAAAGTATGATTGTCGCACCCCTTCCCAGATCTCTAGAGCGGTTGGCAAAAACATGAAGGTATGTTTGATCGACGGTATCATGGCGTTGATAAGCCACGACGAGACCATTAAGTTGTCTGTCTCCCACTGTCGTGCAGCTTGCAAGTTTCTCCGACGATAAAACTTAGCTTCCAACATCCTCCAATGGCGAGTTTCATAGCTTGAGCCCACTCCCGATAGTTCATTCCATTTAGTTTGTCCGAGACAATGACAGCCGAAGCTCCTTCAAGACTAGAGGTCATCGACGACTGACCTCTAGTCTGGCTTGGATTTACCGTGGAGGATCCCTCAAGATTGGAAATCATTTCTTGAATTGTTGGGGTTGACTCTTCGGTTTCACTATCTCTTTCATGTGGCTTTGATACCACATAATAAGAGTTGTTTTGCTCTATATTTATTTCTTAGAGAATGTAGTACATATATAAAGGAATAGGAGATACCGAAAACTAGGATGGAGAATCTATACAGAAACAGAAATAGTCCTAAGATAATGCGAATCCCTAAGGTAATGCTATCTAATCAATATAATCTGATCACAATCAGATTATCTCAATATTATGTGATAATATCGTATATTGACCACAAATGGTCTTGTAGGTTCTATCTTTGATAGTTATGATCCATGGTAATAGTATACACAATTGTCTTTGTAATATCTTTGTTGGAATGATTGTAAAAATGGCCATGAATGGATGATGAGGAATATTAGTTAACTTTCAATATCTAGGAATTAATTTTGCTAAGTACGTTTGTGCAGTCATCTTTGGCATGAGATGATGTTGATTTGATTCAAGTAAGGATCAGTCAAATCTTTGAGTCGGAATATATGCATAATGCTGCATCTTTTTTCATCTATGATGTCATTTGTCTTGAATTTCACTGCAATGTCACAAGTTCCTCATTATTAGGATTTTTCATCCAAATATTATTGAGCACCTTGACGGGCGATACATAAAATAGGGGTTCCTAAAGGAATGAGATAGAAATGTAACTCTTGGAGAGTAGAGGATTAACTTGTGGACATATAAGTGAGATGCTGACTCAGACTGGGGAGTTCTGGAGCTTTATGGAATTATGGAAACAGAGGAGAGGGGAGTTTTCATAGACAATGGCTTTGGCGAGGAGCATAGCCACTTTGTTCTTGGTGATTGAATTGGGAGTAGATATTCATAGCAACTGGTGCAGAAAGTGGAGAGGGATGCTAGTCTTTGTTCAGGTGGATATGGGCTTTAACAGCCGGACAGCTTGTTTGATGTTGGGTGATGGGTTGTGGTGACTGTTTGGGTCTTAAAAGAACAGAGGAAGAACTTTTTGTCAGTGCGAGCTGGCTGATTGGATAATGGATCAGTAGGTAGGGAGGGAGGGTCTGGAGCATTATTTGGTGATTGTCTAGTGGAAAAGAAGATTGTGGGTAGTGTGAGAAGACATGGGTAGCAACCAGAAAACTAACCTTCCCAGATCACCTGAATAAATTCCATTTATTTTACTTTTTATTTCTTTTTAGTTTTCCAAACTTTTGGTGAGTAAGCATTCTATGTATGTTAGTTACCATACTTGATAGTGCATATCCACTATCTTTAACCAATTTGTATCGACACGTCCACACTGTTGAAGCCATTGAGGTTGTGGGAGTTGATTACATATCTAGAATTTATAACAGTAAAGTATCAAGGACAATGATGGTGGATATTATAATAGTTTTTAACCAGGGCATTAGATGAATTCAAATAATTCTAGGTTGGAATTGGATGCTCATAAACCTTATCATCCACCAATGTTTAAGAAAGATAATGTGAAGCTTGAAATATCTTGTTGCTGCATGCTTATATCCTTATATTCAGTTTTATTGTTGACTTTGTTTCTCCTTAAATTTCCCCAAGATACATGTAGGATATTGATCGCTAATTAATAGTCCATGCTTTTGGTTGTCTTCGATCTAAGATGGATTTCAGAATACAAATATTGCCTATTTATTTGGGTAGGTTAAGCATTTAGCGTCTTTCTCACCAACTGAATGCTGTTCTGCCTGATTATTTTCTTAGGTCAAAAAAGTTGTGGCTTGATGGGTTTCTGAAACTGAACTCAGTTTTAACTGCAAAAGAGCTGGCAGATCTCCAAGAAGTAATGCGGGATAAGGAATTGAATCTGAGGACAGATATTTATGAGATTCTTTTGCAGGATGAGATTGAATCATGAAAATTGTTTGCTTTTGTATTGACAAAGTTAACTTCAACTATGCTTGTAGAGGCATCTGCAAAAGAACATACAGTTTCATGTGCAAATGTCATGGCTGTACATGGTTCACGCATGCATCTTTGATGTATAATGCATTTTAGACCTTCAGTGTTCTGTAAAGCAAAAGGATTTAGATTCAAAACGGGCAGACAGTATCCTGATGAATTAGGTTAGGCGATAAATAGAACTTCGACTGTGATGCTACCAAAAGCAACTACTCCATGTACATGCGTTTAGTATGGTGTAGTTGGTTCTCAGAACGAAACTTGAATTTGCTTTTGCTATTCGTGAACTTCAACTCGTTTCCAAAAGGTAGTTTTTAAATAGATTTGCAAGAAAATGTTAGGGGTACTACTTGCTAGTATGAAACACTTCATTTTTAGTCCTCGTCATGATTACACTATTTTTTATTGAGGTCCACTTGAAATTAATGGTTTGTTTACATTAAAGTACACGGTGTCGATATTCCAATAGTTTTTTTAGAATCTCTACAGTAGAGGGTGATAAAATAAATTACTTCCAACTAAGAACTGCAGCGGTAACTTTAGTAACTGCATATCCAATAAACACAAACCGTATGT
>JAOSBN010000006.1:30250437-30277421 GCA_027563595.1 Erythroxylum suave
AACTACTAGCACCAGTTTAATCACCAAATCTCCTTAAAACATCTAGAAGTGATGATATCACTATAAACTCTTTATTTCAGTGAATGTTTCCTGATAAATGTTTCAATTAGTAATTCCAACATGTAGACACTAGATTAATACTCTGTAAAAATCCATTCCGATCGTATCAAGAATTATAATGAAACACATACGAGTTCACCACTCATTAAGATTATGGTTCATAATAAGCGAATGCTTAAGTTGTATGTTTTAAGATTAAAGGAACGACCCACTTTATTCTTGAAAACATACTTGCTTCTGGATTCATTTAATAATTCCATTATCGATAGTCAACTACTATCATGATATGAAATTCATCATTCCCTTGAATTAAACTCCTTTACTTACACGGAGATAAATCGCAACGCTATAGCCTAAACCATAATCAAGCAAACAACATGATTATTCAATTGTGAATCCATTAATTTAGAATCTAATAATATACATGTTTCCTATACACCTCTATGTATATATGCATTACTTACAAAAACATCTTGGTACCTTATGACTAGATATATAATGCTCATTAAAACCAAACTCTTTTATTTTATTAATAATAAATATTTCCATTACAAAACTGTAACTGAAGAAGATTAAGGTACATGTAAATACACTTGCTTTCTAGGGCACTATATTTACATGACTCCAACAGGTTAAATAGTGGATTTTAGAACTTTTTTGAAATAAAAAATGCAGCGGAAATAACAAAACCATATCAACATGTTTCAGTTATAAATGATACGTTATAAGGAAAGTATTTTACATAAGAACAAGATGGTAGAAATGTACCAACTCTTTGCTACAGCTTTGACTCCTCGCTTTTGTTCCTCTCATTTGTCAATGTATCCTCTCTTTGTTTTTGTATCCCGACCAATCCAATCTACCACTTGTTCTTCTTGGACAACTTGGTTAACAAGATCCTTTGTTAGGAAAGGAGAAGAAATATTTTTGAGGAGATTTTTCTTAGAAGAAAGAAGCCAAAAATGAGACTCTTCTCATTCAAGTTTTTGCTATGTATGCATGAGAAGAGAGAGTGAGTCAAAAAACAAAATACAAGCACACTTCTCCCTCTCCTTATCAATTTTGGTTATTATGAAAGAAAGAAGTGATGTGCATCCAATCACTTCATTCTTTAATCAATCATAAAGAAGCCAATAAATAAGACTCTTCTCATTTGTTTAAGATGGCTATATGAAAAGACCAATAACTTAAATAAGACCTTCACATTTCCGGTCATGGATGAAAGAAGGAAGAAAAAATACATCAAATGCACCTCTTCATTTCTTTAATGAAAGTTATGCTAAAAGGTTACATTACATGCCATCATTAAAAGACATCCATTAAACCATTTAATGATAAGATCATTACTCCATTTAATGATGATAAAGCATGATAAAAACCATCTTTAGTGTAACACCCAACTTCCTCTGAGCACACATCCGTACATTCGTACATTCGAGGATTTTCGGACACGCATATTGTGAAAGCGGTGTGCTAGACTAGTCAACCATAACTCAGTGCACTTTTTTTTAAAACACCAAACACATTTTCAAAATTTCAATAATCTTTTGGGCCCATTACAAAAACAAAATACTTTCAGTCAAAATGTCACTTCATTTTTTAATCTTTCATATTTATGCTATTTCATAAAACAAAATTGTATTTGATCATAATTGTTATTACAACCTTAATTCATTCTTACAAAAAAGTGAAGCTTGTGGAATCCAATATTAACACAAAATTTACAAAATATACGCAGACGTCAACTAATCCCGACCTCTATCTCTTACTCAAATGCAGTAGTTAGACTCTAGTTGGTCTAACTAGATGTCTTTTCTAAGACTAAAAAATATGTTGCAAATTAGGGTGAGTTTTGCAAAGTCAGTGAGTGGACCATCTTCAATGGCTCACTTAATCAAATAACACATTAATTCATGTAATCACGTAATTCACATCACTTCACATCATTTCATTAATTAATATGTTAAATCACATACACTTCATATTCACTAAATTAATTTTTCACCTTAAAAAATCATTCAACTATTTATTTTTATCCTTTAAATCATATATACCAAATGCATATCACTTTCAATTGTTATTGTTGTAACCGAGTGCTTGTAACTATCCCCTATCTATTATGGATACCGGGCTCATTAATAACTATCCCTTATCCGTTAAGGATACAAGGCTTATTTTACATAGTGAGCCAGAGGCTCTTACCACATTCTGAGCTTTAAGCTGTTTTTCAAATTTTGAGCTTCAAGCTCTTTTTCTGTGGGTACTCTGGTCACAATAGCCTTTATCTTTCATGCATTCATATAATGAAATGCACTACATTCACATATTATCAAACAATCACTAGTGCTCAATTTTCCATATTCACATTCACATATATTCATTGGATCGATTTCTGACATTCAACAATAATGTTGAGAATCAGTTATTTTGGTCCAATTCACATATAATGAGCACTTCCTATGTTCTCACATTTATTAAACTCCTCAGACTATTAATGTTCAGAATTGTATTAGTCACAATCACATTCAGTAGTATTTCAATACAGAAATTTAAAACAAAACAAACAAGGAAGTGAGAACGTCTAGGTCAACTCATAATACGCTCTAGATTAACATTAGCTTCCATGATCTGAAAACGACTTGATGCAAATGTTGAATCCTGCATATCAATTTCAAGTAACACATATAGTGCACACAAATTAATAATTTCACAATCACATAAACATTCGATTATACACCTATGTATATATGTAAAGTATAATGCATGCTAATATTAATAATCCCAGTTATATTTCCATTATTCACATTTCATTATCATTTAATAACATCTTTTAATCAATCTTTAGTACCGAATTCACTTTATTCAGTTTCCTCAGTTCATTCATCATCAGCTAGGTTCACTTAAGAACTCATTCAAGGCTAAAATATCTCATATGGAAGCACCTTAGCATTGGTTGGTTCATAAAACAATCAAAGGATAACTCTTTATCTCCATAAGTCAGGTCACGATCGTAGTGTCCCTGCCACGAATGTGACAAAAACTTCTTGGCATTGGCCACGATCGTGCTGTGAAGGCCACGATCATGATAGAAACTATTTTTTTCAGGTCACGATCGTGCTATAAGGGCCATGATTGTGTCCTGAGTTTTTCTTCTTTCATTCATCTGTATTCAACATGTATTTTTACCTGCATTTTTCTTCTTTCATTCATCTGTATTCCACATATATTTTTACCCCAATTTCACTCCAGTTTCTCCATAATTCACTTCCTCTAACACAACATCATTCCACACTAATTCAAATACAAAATTTGATTGCAGTAAACTCTTAACCTAAAATCATTTGATTTATTACATTCAACCCAATCCCATCATTCATGCAATCCTCTCCCTTTTTCCATAACATATCTCAGTCATAAAACATCAAACAACTTATTCACTATATTATGTTCTGATTTAACACTCTAAACATTTCACATTTAGATGCATTAACATCAAACATGCTTTTCCTTAAAGTATAACATCAAGATCATTAAAAACTTATCATACATTTCACCAACTCTCCTGACATCAAAATTATATTCATTTTAAGCCCCAATTAAGCCCAAAAGTATAATACTGATGTACCTCATCTTTGTTAGGATCAACCAATGCGTAATCACCACATTACCATGAAAAATCACTACCCACGATTGTGACATCCCCTGCCACGATCGTGACGGAAACAATTTCCCAGTATTCTTGCAGTTTTCCCAGTTTTTCTCTTAATAGTGTATGACCATTTTAACCTAGACAATGAGGTTTTTAGACAACACTTTCTTCTAATAAAATTTTCCTTTATGTCTTAAGATTATAATGAAATTAAATTTATGCATTTTGGTTTAGTATCATGCACGTTATAGTCCAAATACTATAGACTATACTCATACCTTGATTGAGCATAATTCTCTACTTCAAGCAAAATTTCAAGACTCTTAAGGACATAATCAAAATTTGGTTCCTTAATAACAATTGTAGCCTTATGTCTCTAGTTTAACTAAATCAAAGATAATCCTATTTATATTTCTAAAAATCAAGATATGTCTAAATTACAGATGCATGCTCAATAAAATACTCCATCTAGCATATTTCAACATATATTTAATTTCATTCCCATCTTAGTTTATCTCTCTTACTTCGTCTATCATTTCTAACTTAATGACTTATCATTCCCTATCATTCTTAACTCCATTTTAGCTCAATATTATCCACATATATATCAAAATCCATGACTGATCATAACTATTGGGCCTGGGTCCCGTTGCTTATCCCGAGGTGACGATTTAAGACGATTGGGCAACCATCACGTGAGAGGAAAGTTGAAAGGTTCAATTTATAGGAGAATTTTCAGCATCAACATTAGCGGGTTCGTCGCGACAAACTAAATGTTTCGTCATGGAGAAACTAGGAAAGTGTTCCAAGGATCTCTCAGGAAAAGTTCGTCGTGGCAAACTAAATGTTTCGCCGCGGCAAAACTAGGAAACACTTCTACGGACGTGTCAAGAAAAGTTCGCCATGGATAACGTCTAACTTCACCGTGGAGAAGTTTCGAGGTCGAGGTAAAAGCACCTTTCGAGAAAGGTTCGCCACGACAAAACCTTCAAATCCACAACTTTGACCCAACATTTCAACTTTACTTTACACATACATTTCATCAACCAATAACAACTCAGCCGAAAAATAAATATGAACATGCACAAAAGAGACTGCTTCAATTCTTAATGTCGTTACGAAAACAAAATAGGGTTTCAACAAAGCTTTAGTACATATCAACAATCCACGTCAATCACTTAATACAAAATACAAAGGGATGCTTATGTTTGATATGCTTATAAAGCTACCCAAAAATAGTCGAACTAACTTAGTTACAAAAGAACTATCTTGGAGTTTGCCCAAATGCCTTACAAGGATTGCTAATCTTCTTGTTCTGCACCTGAGGAGTGAAAAATAATAGGTTGAGCTACACAACTTAGTGGCTAATATATTTATAGCCATTAGTAATGAGCCAGACATTCAAACATATATATATATATATATAGCCTTACAAGGATCGCTAATCTTCTTGTTCTGCACCTGAGGAGTGAAAAATAATAAGTTGAGCTACATAGATTAGTGGCTAATATATTTATAGCCATTGGTAACAAGCCACACATTCAAACATATATATATATATATATATATATATATATCATTTTATCTAGCAAGTCAATCATCAATCGTTCAAGTTCAAAACTCATAATTAAGGAAGTTATCACATAACACATAACATATAAAATTAACCATCAAACACAATTACTAAATACGTATCATACTTGACAAGTCAAATGGAATGCATAAACAAATGGCTTGAGAGTCCCATGGGTCGAAATGGAGAAACCGAAGTTTACACCATGAACAAAATGTGTCCGTTTTTTAGTAGCTCATATGCCACAAGCGGGCAGCAGGGAGAAGGCTTAAAGTCAATGTGCACGTGGTGAATGAAATGGTTTCTCTCTTGCACAATCACCAGTAAATTCTTATGCTTAATTCATTTCATCACATGTTCATATTTTCATACATCTTATCCATTTTCCTCTTTTTCGATTATGCAAAATGTCATAGCATCTTTTGAGGTATGACATAAGAATACATCATAATACATTTTCCAACATTCACAGTAAGTCAAATTTACGCAATTAAGCATACATACACATAAGTAAGCAATTTTCTCATCTCAACAATAACTATAAACGTATTACCCACCTAATTCATTTGGAAAATCTAATTTAATTGTGCCTTTCCTCTTGCTCTTGGATATGGTTTTCTCAATTTCCTAAAACAAACCAATTTCTCATTCAACCCACATTCAAATAGAAATTCATAAAGCTTCAATAATCAAGAATAAATAAAAAATCAAGCCCAGACTTAACTTACTCATAGTATATCTAGGCTAGAAAACTAAAACCTAATTTAGAAATCATGCAAAATCAAATGGGTTTCTCTTCTTCTCTTTCTTCCAACACTAACCCATTTCTCTCTCTAATCTCTTTTTTTTCCCTACCCAAACAAGAAGAAAAGATGAAACTTACCTAAAACAAGTTGGTTTCTCTTCCTTCTTTTCCTAGGTTCCATGATTCTTCTTCTTCTTTTCTCTTCTTTCCTACGTTTTCTCTTTTCTTCTTCTCTTCTAATGATTTTCTTCTTCTTCTTTCTTATTCAAGACTATATTTTTTCTTGATTTCCCAATTTACCCCTCTTTTGTCTTGTTCTTCCCATTTTACCCTTCTTTTGTCTTTTATGACCATTACACTAATTTAATTTTAATATCTCTAACATTTCTCCTCCCCTTAAAGAATTTCATCCTCGAAATTCTTACCTGAGTCTACAATGAGGTGTGGATACTTCTCTTGTATGGCTTCCAAAAGCTCCCATGTTACCTCCTCTCTTGCATGGTTCTTTCATAAGACTTTAACTAGCTTCACAGTCCTTTTTCTTAAGACCTTTTCCTTTGAATCTAGAATCTCTACTGGTTGTTCCTCATAAGTCAAATCTTTTATTAACTGAACCTATGAAAGTTGGACTATGTGTGAAGGATTTGATCGATATTTTCTCAGCATCGATATATGGAAGACATTGTGAATCTTAGATAATTCTGGTGGCAAAGCTAACTTGTAGGCTAGAGGCCCAATCTTATCAATAATCTCATAAGGGCCTATGTATCATAGACTGAGTTTGCCCTTTTTACCAAATCTTAAAACTCCTTTCTATAGAGAGGCTCTAAGAAACACCTTGTCTCTAATTTCATATTCCATCTCCTTTCTATGTGCATCTATATAGCTCTTCATCCTATCTTGAATTGCTTTAAGTCTTTGCTTGACCAATTTGTTTTTATCAACCTTAGCTTATACCAACTCAGGCCCTAAAAGTCTCCTTTCACCTTCTTCATCCTAACAAATAGGAGTTCTGCATCTCTTACCATACAAGGCTTTATAAGGTGCCATTTGAATTCCTAAGTGGAAGGAATTATTGTAAGCAAACTCAATTAAAGGTAAATGATCATCCTATGAGCCTTTGAAGTCCATAACACAAGCTCTTAACATTGCCTCCAATGTTCTTATCATCCTTTCTGATTGACCATCTGTCTATGGATGAAAGGTTGTTCTAAAATGTAATTTAGTTCCCAAAGCTTCTTGCAAACTTTTCCAAAATGTCGAGGTGAATCTGGGATCTCTATTGGAAACTATGGAATTTGGAATCCGATGAAGTCTAATTATTTCATCTATGTATTTCTTGGTTAAGGCGTTCAGAGAATCCGTCTGTCTGATAGGCAAGAAATGTGCTGACTTAGTTAGCCTATCCACAATCACCCATATTGCGTCATGCTTCTTATTGGTCCTTGGTAATCCCATTAAGAAATTTATCATAATCTTTTCCTATTTCCATTCCGCAATAGTTAAGGCTTAAGCTTACCGGTGGGTGCTTGATGTTCTCCTTTAACTTGTTGATACACCAAACATTTTCCAACATACTCTGCAATATTTTTCTTCATCCCTCTCCACCAGAAATGTTCTTTTAAATCTCTATACATTTTGGTACTTCCAAGATGCATTACATATGAAGCATTATATGCCTCATTAAGAATTTCATCCTTCATCTCTTGCACATCTAGAATTCATAATATGTTGCCTACCACCATCAATCCATCCTCTCTCATTGCTATTTTCGAGGGCTTAACATTTTTGATTTCTTCTATAAGCTTGCACAAGTACTCGTCTTGTTCCTACAGTTCCTTAATTTTCTCATTCAATACTGGCCTTACTCTAAAGTTAGCTAGTATACCACCAGATTTGACTTACCTTAATGTCACTTTCAATCTAGCCAATTCCTTCAACAATGGAAGATATACTATCTTCATGTGCCCCATGGTAGATTTCCTACTTAATGCATCCACTACTACATTGGCTTTCCTAGGATGGTAGTCTATCATCAAGTCATAGTCCTTCAATAACTCTAACCATCTCCTTTGCCTCAAATTCAACTCTTTCTGGCTCATCAAATATTTTAGAATCTTATGGTTTGTAAATATCCTAATGGTGACTCCATATAAGTAATGTCTCTGTATTTTCAATGCAAAGACTATAACAACTAATTCCAATTCGTGCGTAGGATAATTCACCTCATAAGCTTTTAATTGCTTGGAAGCATAGGGAATTACTTTATCTCCTTACATCAAAACATACCCTAATCCTTTCCTTGAAGTATAACTATACATCATGTATCCATCACTGTTAGAAGGTAAAGTTAGAATTGGTGCAGCTGTAAGCTTCTTCTTCAATTCCTCAAAGCTTCATTGACATTCTTTTTTCACACAAACTTCTGATTCTTCCTTGTCATTGTGGCGAGTGGAGCTGCTATCATAGAAAAGCCTTCTACAAGTCATCTATAATAACCAGCTAATCCTAAGAAACTCCTTACTTCTGCTACATTCTTAGGTGCTTCCCATTTAACTACAGCTTTTACCGTCCTTGGGTCCACATGTACCCCTTTTTCTAAAATTACATGCCCAAGAAACACCACTTCCCTTAGCCAAAATTCACATTTATCGAATTTGGCATATAACTCCTTCTTCCTCAATGTCTCTAAGGCTATTTTTAAATGCTCTTCATGCTCCTTGTCACTCTTGGAATAAACCAATAAATCATCAATAAAGACTATGATAAATTGGTCTAGGAAGGGCTTATAGACTCTATTCATCAAATCCATGAAGGTTGCAAGGGCATTAGTTAATCCAAAGGGTATAACTAAAACCTCAAAATGCCTATATCGTGTTTTGAAAGTAGTTTTTGACACATCAGACTCTTTTATTCTCAACTAGTGGTAATTCGATCTCAAGTCTATCTTGGACAACACTTTTTCTCCCCTACAATTAATCAAACAAATTATCTATGCATGGAAGAGGATATCTATTCTTGATAGTAACATGATTGAGCTTCCTATAATCCACGCACATTCTCAATGATTCGTCTTTCTTCTTCGCAAAAAGAACTGGAGCTCCCCAAGGTGAAAAGCTAGGCCTAATATAACCTTTCTCCAACAACACTTTTAACTGTTCTTTAAGTTCCTTCAATTCTGCTGGAGCCATTCTATAAGGCAAAATTGATATCAGTGCAGTACCTGGAAGAAGCTTGATGGGAAACTCAATTTCTCTAGGTGGTAGTAGTCCTAGTAATTCTAAGTAAATCACTTGTAATATAGAAATCACGTATAATATATGAAATACACAAGAAGGGAGGTTGAATTGTGTTAAATCATCGAAGATAGTAATCTTTATAAGCTTTTTGATTTTCTTGAAAAACTCAGAAGATTATAAAACAATGCAGTTAATTCGTTTAAGTAATGCAACAACAAAAATAGTATCTATTCTTCTAATAACAAGAAATTAAAGAGATAAGGGTTAGAGAATATGACACCATGGTTTATACTAGTTCACCCTTAACCATTGGGCTACGTCTAGTTCTCAGAGTTTATCTGAGATTTCACTATCTTTTATAACTTTACAAGTATTATTTCTACTCTTCAAGAGCCTCTTTAGGTCTCTTTCACAAAGTATTCTTTATATACTATCTTAGCCTCTTTAGGCTCTACCTTTTTTTCACTTGAAAAGATATTGTTTGAGCTTTCTACACTCACGTCACAGGTGTTCTTGATATGTTTTCTTCCTTCTTTTCTCTCAGGATATTTTTACAGTATACTCACTTGATCATAGAATTATTTTTTGTAAGTAAGAATAAGTAAAAGGTTGTTTTGTCTATGACTACAACTGATATTTATAGTCTAATTCTCCAACATTCTTCTTGAGAAAATTGCTTGTAGAATTTTCAGAGATTTGTTATTAGTTGAGTCCTGTAACTAACTTTAACTAACTTATGTTGTAGATTATTCTACAATTATATTATCTTGATTTAATTTTATATGATTTGTTTGGTGTCTTCGCTTCGCCCTATGTCTTCGTCATATTCTTGTGACTTCGTTTGGTTTGTTTTAGACTTCATCTTGATTTGATGATTTGTGTTACTTACATTTATCTGCGCACTTAATGAACACATCAAAATAGTTCACACATTTATTATTATTATTATTATTTGACTTTTATCAAAATCAATAGAAGAAATGAAGTCTTCTTGACTTAACAATCTCCCCCTTCTGATGATAATAAATAATCACAATATTAGAAGATAAATTCAGAAGAATAACAATAATATTTAGGCTAATAGTTTTCAGAAAAATAATATATTTATTCAGTCGAATAATGCAAGATATATAATATGTAAAAAAAATTTCTAATACTAATTCTCCTCTCATTTCTATTTGTAACATCCCGTTACCCATGTTAAGGCTAGAATAGTAAATTATGAGAAATTTATGTGAAATTAGGAAAAAAACACATCATGCATAAGTTAATTGTGACATACACATTTATTTTGCACATTCATATGATTGTACATGCATTCATTGACATTTTTCGGGTATAATTGATTGTTAAAAAAATAAAAAATAAAAAAATAATCAAAATAATAGACCAGTGAAATTGTGACATGTGGCAGTAGTGAGCACTGACACATATAGAACATGCAATATAGCCACGTGCTGTATGGATTCGGTGCAACTCATCCCTCTCTTATTGTCTCTTCACAAAAAGCATTGTTAAACAAAAATAATTTTCTTCTTATTACCAACACTGAAACACCAATTGTTCACTCTATACACTTGATTCACTCACACTGCCGAAAGCTTTGTTAAATCAAGTAAGTGATTTTGGTAATGATTTAATGGTATTTTGGTGATATTTGAACTGGACTGAATTGGGTATGATAAATGAAGTGACTGGAAATAATTGCATAAATAAATATGTGCATACTCTGTATACTTTGTTTTTGGTTTACAGAAAAATGAAAATGGGTTGTTTTTACTGTTTATATATGAATCTGTGGAGTATGCATGAATATGTTGGTTTCGGAACTAGATGGCAATCTTAGATTTTTGATTAATTTTCGGTTGCGTTGAACTAAGAAGAAAGTGGTATAAGTAATTTATGTATAAGTTGAATAATATTGGAAGGAGAAAATCAAAAGATGTGCAGAAACATATATATGCAGTAATGTTGCAGTAAACTTTAATGAAGATACATGCAGAAAATGATGAACAACTATATATAATTCTGTTTTTGATGTTATGCTTAAACCTTGGATCTTTTTTTGAATTGTTTGAGTTGTGATGAGCTGAAATGGAAGTGAAAGAGTTGGTTAGAGTGTCATATGTGTTAATTGAATAAGATAGAAGAAAAAAAGAAGAAGAGAAGAATTGTAGTTTTCGGTGGAGAAGATGAAGTCTACGTTCTAGAGAGAGGAAAGGCGGTGGTTTACATGTATGGGTTATAAACTAGAGTATTTCATTGAACAACTCTAAGTCTTTTGGCTATAACATTTTCATCCGAACTCGAAATGACTTGAAACTTAGACCAATAGATTCCTAAAACATTTTTCTTTCTCACCATAGAAACTTAGAGCAATTTGACTTAATTTGAAAATGGCTGATAGGATGAAAGTGTGGAAGTCTGTTGGAATGTTATGAACTAGAAAATTTTCATGATCATGCTTCAGTATTATAATTATAACTTGATATGTAGATTTCTGAAAGAGTTTATTATTAGTTAATTTTAAATATAAGAGAATAAGCTATAACACACATCACAAATGGCGGTCCCTGTCACCAACCTGATACTCCATATGTCTATGTTGATCCTCATAGCTCTTTTGTCTATCTTGAGCCATTTTAATTCTGCTACGGATCAATTTTATCATATCAACAGTGTCTTTAATCAACTCTGGGCCTTCAACAATTCTTAGACCCTCTTCATCACAATATAAAGGCAAATGATACTTCCTACCATGATACTACTATGATATTGATTATTGTAAGCAAATTCAATCAAAACTATATATTTATCCCATGCTCCCTGAAACTCCAAAATACAAGCTCTGAGCATATCCTCGATAGTCTTGATCGTTCTCTCACTCTGACCATCTGTATGAGGATGAAAGGCCGTAATGAAATTCAGTTTGGTACCCAAAGCTATCTATAAACTAACCTAAAATCTCGAGGTAAATCTAGGATCCTTGTCCGAAACTATGGACACTGGAACCCCATGTAACCTCACAACCTCATTCATATATCGCTGAGCTAATTGATCTAGTGAAAGATTTTCTCTTACTGGCAAGAAATGAGTTGATTTGGTTAGTCTATCCACAATGACCTAAATGGCATCATGTTGCCTCAGAGTCCTCTGCAAATCCATAATGAAATCCATCGTGATTTGTTCCCAATTCCACTCCGAAATAAGTAACGAATGTAATTTCTCAACTGGAGCCTGATGCTCAGCCTTAACATGTTGGCAAGTTATACACCTAGAAACAAATTACACTACTTGCTTTTTCATGCCAGGCCACTAGTAATGTTGTTTTAGTGTGTTATACATCTTGGTAGTACCAGGATGCATAGCATAAGCTGCTACATATGCTTCCTTTAAAATCTCTTTCTGCAAATTATCAATGTTGGGCACACATAGTCTTTGTTCTAACCTCGAAGTATCATCTCTCACTTCAAACTCAGAATCTAGATTCACTTTCAACTTCTCAATTAACTTCACTAAATCTAGATCTCTACTCTGAGCCTCTTTGATTCTTTCGACCAAAACAGGTCTCAACTTCAAGGTAGCTATCAATGTATCATTTTGCTCCAAATTTAATTCAACATTCAGTGCTCTCAACTAAACTAGGCTTGGTAACCTCAATAAATATACTTGTGCCATACTGCTATATGATTTCCTACTTAATGCATCAGCTACAACATTAACTTTGCCAGGATGATACTTAATTATACAATCATAATCTTTTAACAATTCTATCCACCTCCTCTATCTCATATTTAACTCTTTCTGGCTCAACAAATATCTCAAACTTTTATGATTAGTAAATACCTGAGAGGTTTCACTATACAGGTAATGTCTCCAGATCTTCAGGGCAAACACTACTGCAGTAAGTTCTAGATTATGTACTGGGTAATTAAATTCATGAGACCTCAACTGTCTTGATGCATATGCTATTACTTTACCATGCTGCTTTAGTACACATCCTAAACCCTAATGCGACGCATCACTATACACAACATAACCTCCAGAATATGACGGGATAGCTAACACAAGTGCTGAAGTTAACCGATGCTTTAGCTCCTCAAAACTCCTATGATAATCATCACTCTATTTGAAAGCCACATTCTTTCTCAGAAGTTTTGTCAAAGTAGCCGAAATTAGTGAAAACCCCTCGACAAACCTTTTGTAATACCCAACTAATTCGAGGAAACTTTGAATCTTAGACACATTCTTCAGAGCCTCCCACTTCATTATAGCTTCTAATTTCTTTTAGTGTACCTGAATACCCTGTTTAGACATGATGTGACCCAGAAATATTACTTGATCAAGCCAAAATTCGCACTTGTTGAACTTGGCATATAACTGTTTCTTCCTCATTTTCTGAAAAACCATTCTTAGATGTGCCACATGATCTTCTCCGCACTTTGAGTTTTTGGTAATGCCATTTGAATTAACTAATGCTCCAGCTGCTTTTATGGCATTGATGAATAAGGTATTTGAAACTTATTTTATAGGTAGAAATAGACTAAGGTGTCTTCACCAAAGTTGTAGCTTATTCTCTTAGCTTTAAATTGGTTTAAAGTTTGTAATTTTTGGATATCTGAGCTGAAAGATATGAGTGTACAATTAGAGGGTATGATCATGTACAAGCCAAAAGTTCAAATGTGCACAGTATGTCGTATTTTGTGCATAACTCATTGAATAATGAATTAAATTGGATAATCTTAGAGTAATTAGAAACTTAAGACATTTTTGAACAACTTTTCAAAAGGAATTTTTGCCTAAATTTGTCATTTACCCTATCAGATTAATTATGCAAAGTTGACCCGAAATTATATGGGTAGAAAATCTGAAGTGGTCAATTAGGTTATGATTTTGATTTCAAATTGTTTTATTTTGGTCCAAATTATAAGTACCTAATGATATTAATGAGGGCTTTGATATCTGATTGATTTGATGATGATAATTACAATAAGATACCCAGATTTGTCACTGCCTATACATTGATGTGCATAAAAGAATACTTGTACATTTGTGCAAAAATGTGATATTTATGAATGTGTTGTGTATGTTTTAGAGGAGCACATCAGATGCTAGTCAGACATTGCTGGACCATCCAGGAAATAGCTTCTTGGAGCGAAGTAAGTCAACCTAGATGATTTCCTAGGATTGATTTGATGTGAATTTAATTTGAATCGTTAAACTTCCAATATTTTTGAACTATTTGAGAGTTGTTTCTAGATTCTAGACCTGAGGTCTGAGGAGTTTAATAGTTGGGCATGTATTGGGAGTATTTTGATTTGATATGAATTTGACGTTTGATTCTCAACGAAAGTTGAATGCCGGACTTAGGTCCGATGACTATGAAATCTTGTCTGAGCATTTGTATAAGATTGTGATATATGAGATATTCAAAAATTGTTGCATTTCATAAAATGCATGCTTAGATAAAAGTGTAGTGACTTAAGTTGCCAATATGAAGCTCTTCCACGTAGAGCTTTGCTCCGTAATTTTTGATTTTGCACGTAAAGCTATGCTCCGTGATTCTGTTTGACTGAGCCCTATGGGTCGATATTAGTATAAGTTGTGATAGGCACTCGGTCACAACAATAAGAACAAATGTGATTCTCATGCATATAACATTATAAGACTGAAATTTATTGAATGATTTGCAAAGTTGAACGAGTGATAAATTGATGTGATTTATTTTGCTATACTTAGCAATGTGAATTATGTGATCTTATGATATTACATGTTGTGTGAACATCTGGAATGTGTTTATGATCTGAATGAGTGTCTATAAAATATGTATTATGTGTATGTGATTTGGTGAACTCATCGATGATGGTTCGCTCATTGAGTTAGCAAAACTCATAAAAATTGCAATGTGGTTTTTCAGGTACGAGATAGGAGACTTAGTTCTTTAGGCAGGACTAAAGGACCCTTTGGATTTTGTTATATCTCAGAGGTTTGTCAGCTGGCTCCAGGAGTGTGGTGCCTTGTATTTTGTTGTTTTTTTTAGAACCTATATGAGGTTTGTATGTAATTGTCTAAAGGAAATAGTGTAAATTTTGTAGATTAATGCAATGAATGGTTTTTAAAATTTACTGACTTTTAAATGATGTTAGTTGATGCCATGTGTAAATTGGAATTGTTTTGCTCTAACATACCATTATCATAGGTTATGTTCCTGAAAGTTTGGGTATGTACCCTATGGTGGTGGGATGTTGCACTACTTTTCTCCCCCTATTTGTTATTAATCAAAAAATATTTCATTTCACACGTTTTAAAATTTTAGAGAATATATGTTGAATATCATAGCAGATCGTCTTGAGGTCTTCTTCTATAGACACACGTAGAAGTGCTACTTCTTTGTGAAGATCACTACTGAGTCACTTATTTCATCAGCCTTAATATCAATTTCTTCAATATGTTTACCTAAGGCTTCTTGAACTTCCTTCTGCTTGTGACTAGATTCAGTCCATTTGATGAAATTATTCAAAAGCTCCGAATTAACTGTAGATTCTTGTAGCTTTTCACTAATTGGATGAAGATATTCAAATGCAGAGGGTTTTCTAATTGAATCATCTAATTCAATTATTTTGATGGAGGGTAATTGGAAAGGTTGTGTTTGGTGAAGGATGTCAAGATCATCAGGTTTAGGTAGTTTGAAAATTGGTTTCCCTAGAAGGTGTAAGATATTTTTAACTGAAGGAATGAAACCTAAGGTTTTTAAATGAATAAGTAAATGCACAAAGGTTTCTAAGTAAAAATTGATACCTTCAATTATAATACTTTTATACCTTCCTTCTGCTATTCTCCCAACGACTTGAAACTTTCATCTGTAGTTGATGCGTAAAAGTTACTTCCTGATGCCCTTGATATGTGATGTGATATATAGATGCCTACAGGTTGAGCTGCATGACATACATCATCTATATTCTTCATCACCACTCGAATTTCTTCTTTCGTGAGATCATCTTCTTATTTTTCTAGAAATTTCTTATTCTTTCCTTTGTCTTTGCTGCCTATCAGTGATAGACATCTAGGTTATACATCTAGTACAACCTTTATTGTCATTCTGCTTGTCACTGGTTAGATTGTGTAAGGATTTTTCATCATCTTCAATGGATATGGTTATGCCTTTTCATCTCACAAAATACTGTACAATCTTCATTCTTCAGAGCTTAGAAGATGTATCGTCTAATCATTTACTGTTACAGGTTCAACTTGAACCTTAACTTTGTGTTTAGAATGTTCCCTGATGATAACTGAACCTCCGTTATGATCAAGTATTAATTCTTCTATAATTTTTATCTTTAAATCTTCTTTCTTCAATGGTTGAAGGGGATTATAAGTTCGTTGCTTCCTTCCAATAGTTCGTGTCTTTTTTTGAACATCAGACGATGAAACCTTCTTTTTTTGAATCGGTTTCGTCCTCTTTTGTTCTTCTGCTGACTTGGAAGAGAGTTGTTGTTGGGATTTCTTCTGCTCAAATACTAACTTCCTTTTTATCTCTGTCTCTCCAAAAAGTTGTTCTGATTAAGTCTGAGGTATAGAGACAATGTCTTTGGTAGGCTGTTGTTATTGTTATTGCTCCTTTTCACTTTCAGAAACATGATAAAGAATTAGAGTTTTTTTCTTTTTCTGTTTTTGTTGTCATAAGGTCATTAATCTTGGTGACCTTCTTGACTTCTCGAGTTTTTCTAATTGGAGCGTCTAAACTTTCCTCTTTAAAGACACTTTGTGAGTTGGTTGTCGAACCTTACTTCCTTCTTTTTAGGAATCGTCTTAGCTTATATTGACTTATAAGACGATTGTTCAAATTTTACCTCTACTGAGATTCTTCTAGACAATTGAGGTTTTTCTTGTATTCCAAATGAAACAGCTTCTTTCCTGCTTCGTTTGATTGAAAGTTCCCCTTTAGATTGTGCTTTCGGTGTGAAATGTTTATCCACTTTAGTTTCAATCTTGATCCCTATTTTGTGAATAGTAGAGGCATTGACAACACTCTTAATATTCAACTTTACTCCGTTTCCTCTATCAACTAGGATTCCAGATTCTTTGAAGAATCTTGTCAACAACATACTGTAAGGTAAAGAACCACTCTTCAGATGATAATCCTCCCTAGCCTTTATCATGGAGTTCAGAATCAAGAATGGAAGATTAATAGATTGGTGTGTGAGTAGATGAAATAGATAATGTTCATCATTCATTGACACCAAATCCTTTGATCCTGCTCTTGGTAGAATATAGTGAAGAAGAAGTGAATAAAAGACCCTAGCCTTCGGAATTAGGTTTGAAGACTTCTTGACTCCTGGATTACTCGATCCATATAGTTGTCAATTGATGTTATCTTCATTTATGTAACTTTGAGCAATCGACTTTATATTGTTGAATAGTTTTGCCCCTTCATTTGAACACTTAATAGCCTTCACAATGGAATCTTGTGTGACCATCACTAATAACCTATCTACCATTGATACCAAGGTGTTATTTACCACCTTTGCTTTCATCCAGAACTCATATACTTCATTTGGATACACTGGTTCTCGGATATTGAAGAAATTTTCCCATTCAGCTGCTTTGATCTCAAGTTCGATATTTATTCGATCATCGTTTAGAGAAGTGAAATTGATGAGTCTCCTATAGACTAGAGATTTTGACATTTTTCTAATTTGAAACAAATAAACACTAAACACAGAAATGTATTTTAGTTAAAGAAGAGAGGTTAGTATATAGAAACAACTGAGAGAAAGATATGAAATGAAAATGAGAAAGATTTGATGTTGAGAACAAAGGATTGAATCATCTTTGTTGAGAGCACTTTGAAAGCAAGTTGGTTACTAAGAAAATTCTATAATGTAGAGTGTTGCAGATTTTAGGATGATTTCTTTTTATAAACACTCTTGAAAAGTTACCGTTTGTAACGTCTATGACTGATCCATAGGTAATCATAAAATTGATACTACCGAGCAAAAGTTACCGTTACTATTCCTTCTGAAAACTTACGACTTTTTACCTTCATTAGGACAAATCATCCAGATCATAGAGTTTCAGATGAATGGTCAATTAACATACCATATTCAGATTTCATCTGATTTCCTTGAATCTGTCTTCACTTAAGTTAGTAAAGATATCTGCCCATTGTTGATTCATCTTATTTATAGATTGATGATCCCTCTTTGTATATAGTTTCTTATAAAATAGTTTCTTATAAAATGATGTCTAACTTCAAAATCTTCTAACTGATACTTTTTCTATAACATTTGTGAACAATAGCTTGCAGCTGACATGTATTCATCCTCAGCAGTAGATAGAGCAATTGAACTTTGCCTCTTGCTTGACCAAGAAATTAGACTATGACTAAGTAAGTGAAAACCTCCACTTGTACCCTTTCTATCAATCCTATCTCCAGCATAATCAGCAGCATCACAGTAGCCAATTAACCTAAAATCTTTACGTTTCTTATACATTAAGCAAAGATTAGTAGAACCTGCCAAGTATCTCAATATTCTTTTAACAGCAATATAATGAGATTCTCTAGGATCTTATTGAAATCTTGCACACAAACAAACACTAAACATTATATCAGGTCTGCTTGTTGTTAGGTAAAGCAAAGAACTAATAATTCCTATAAAAAGAGTTTGATCAATCTTCTTACTAGCTTCATTCTTAGATAAGAAGATTGAAGGATGCACAGGAGTTGGCATTGGTTTAACATTTTCCGTTTTATATTTGACTAAAAGTTCTTTAACATACTTTTGTTGATGAATAAAAATCTTTTCATTAGTTTGTTTGATATGTAAATCAAGAAAGAACTTTAATTCACCCATCATACTCATTTCAAATTCACTTTTCATAAGAATCTCAAAACTTGAACATAACTTTTTAGAAGTTGCACCAAAAATGATATTGTCTACATATATTTGCATATCAATAAAATCATTTTTAATACTTTTCCTAGATAAAGTTTTATCAACTTGACCTCTAATAAAGTCATTTTTAATAAAAAATGAACTTAGACGATCATACCATGCACGAGGTGCTTGTTTCAATCCATACAAACCTTTATGAAGTTTATAGACATAATCTAGTTTATTAATGTCTTCAAAACTAGGGGTTTGTTTTACGTAAACTTCTTTATCTATAAAACTATTCAAAAAGGCACTTTTCACATCCATTTGAAACAATTTTATATTATGAAAAATAGCATATGCAAGTAAGATCCTAATGGCTTCTAATCTAGATACAGGAGCATATGTTTTATTATAATCTATTCCTTGTTGTTGATTATAGCCTTGAGCTACTAATCTAGCTTTGTTATGGGATACTTTTCCTGATTCGTCTAGTTTATTCTTGAATACCCATCAAGTTCCTATGATAGATTTATTATATGGTTTAGGGACTAGACCAGACTTTATTCCTCATAAATTGATTTAACTCCTTTTATATAGCTAAAATCTAAGCTTCATCAATTTTCTCAGGTTCTAATTTAGAAACAAAAGCTACATTAGCCTCTCTCCTAAACATATATCTAGTTCTCACTCCTTCTGATGTTTCTCCTATAATCAGGTTTTCTAGGTGAGAAGATTAATATCTCCAGTCTTTTTTTAAACTAATATTTTCAAAAATATCTACTACTTTATCAGATGGATTGTCTGATGGTGAATTGTCTGGGTTACTAACTAAGGGACCAGATAGAGTTTATCATCAGAATCTTGTCTCTTATCTAGATGAGAATCATCATCAAACTTTACATGCATAGATTCTTCAATAGATTTAGAAACAAGATTATAAATTCTATAAGCTTTAGAACTAATAGAATAACCTAGAAAAATTCCTAAATTGATCTTAGAATCGAATTTATCCAATTTTTCTTTTATATTCAAAATAATGCATTTGCAACAGAAAGGATGAAAGTAAGAAATATTTGGCTTTCTTTCCTTCCATAACTTATATGGAGTTTTATTTAAAATTGGTTGCATAAATACCCTATTTTGAATATAACAAGCTGTATTTACAGCTTCTACCCAAAAGGACTTAGGAAGATTCATTTCATATAGTATAGTCCTTGCCATTTCTGAATCATCTTGTTCTTTCTTTCTACAACTCCATTTTGTTAAGTTCTAGGAGCAGAGAAATTATAGAAAATTCCATTTTCTTCATAAAATATTTTAAAATTTTCATTTTCAAATTCTCCACCATGATCACTCTTAATTCCAGCAATAAAAATTCTTTTTTCATTTTGTAACTTTTTGGATAAAACTTTAAAGCTTTTAAAAGATTCATAAAGATAAAAATAATATAAAAAAAATCTAGTAAAGTCATTAACAATTACAAGACCATATTTCTTTCCACTAAGAGTTACTGTTCTAGTTGGTCCAAACAAATCTATATGTAACAGGTCTAGAGGTCTAGACTAGATGAAGTTACAATATTCTTAGGCGAAAAGGATGTTTTAACTTGTTTTCCTTTCCGATAACTCTCACAAAAAAAATCTTTGTTAAAACTTATCTTTGGTAAACTTCTTACCAAATCATGTCTAACTAATTTGGAAATATGTTTAAAGTTAACATGACCTAGATTTTTTTGCCAAATCAATAAATCATATTTTGATATAAGACATGAAATATTTTGACTTTTTAAATCACCTAAGTTAATTTTATAAAGATTGTTTCGTCTCTTGGAAGAAAAGAATATGGACCTGTCCTTATTATTAACTAAACAAGAATTTTGATTAAAGGATGCTTCAAAACCAGAATCATATAATTGACTTATACTAATTAGATTATGGTTTAATCCATCAATTAATAGAACATTATCAATAGATGAAAAGGAATCTTTACCAATTTTGCTGATCCCAATTTATTTTGCCCTGCTGGTTATCTCCAAATGTTACTGATCCTCCTTGTTTATGTTGGATGTCTAGGAACATAGACCTTCTACCCATCATGTGTCGTGAGCAGCCACTGTCCAAGTACCATTGATGGTGGTTACTTTTTCCAAATAAGGAGATATGCAGTATGTATTATATCCTTCTTAGGTACCCATATTTTCTTGGGTCTTTTGGGGTTATTCTTATAATTATTCTCAGAATAATAATAAGAATACTGCTTCTTTTTCTTTCTATTAGGAACAAAATTCCTATTATGAAGAACATTACTATTATGAATAGTATTTTTCCTAGAAAAGCCTAAACCACTTTTATCATCTGGATGTCTATAACTTCCAATCATATCATTCATCTTTTTGTACTTTTTGTAAATTTTGATAAATATGATAAAAGAATATTAATCCTTTGTTTTAGCTGATAACTATCTACATTTACTTTCTTTTTCATATTATCTACTTGTTTCTTAAGGCGGACGTTTTCTTCTTCTAAGAGTTTTGTGTCCTTAGAATTTTCAACAAATTTCTTTTTTAACATTCTATATTATTTTAAAATAGTAAGTGAATTTTCTAACAATTCTAAATAGGCATGCCGAAGATCATTAAAGTTAGAGATTACCTCATCTCACTTTCACCTTCAGCTACCAAGCATATATTTGCTTGTTTTGATCATTTTGAGTTGGATTCAGATTCAGAAGAATCCAGATCTTTCCATATTACCATTACGTTTTTTTTAATTTTCTTTACTCTTCTTTTGTTTTCTTTTAGGCAAGGGACATTTAGACTTGTAATGTGCTAGTTTATTACACTCATAGTTGATGATAGAGCTTTTCTCATTCTTTGAATTGTCTTTGTTAATCTTTTAGAAAGAGAAGACTTTATTTCCATTTGTTTTCTTTTTCCACATCCTTCTAATTTTTCTTGAAATGAAGGATAGTTTGTCTTCATCTTCACTTGAATCTTAATCAGATTCATTGGCACAATCATTCTTGATTTCTTCTATCTTTAATGCTTTTAAAGATGTACTTATATTTTTCTCCATCTTCTGATTCTTTTGAATCTTCTGACTAGCCTTCAATGTAATAGATTTATCCCTTCCTGGTTATCTTCTCCATCAAGCTCTACTTCATGGATTTTCAGTGAACCAAGCAATTCGTCTAGCTTTAGCTTACTTAAATCCTTCACCTTTTACATTGCTATTACTTTGGGTCTCCATCTTTTTGGAAGACTTCTGAGTGTCTTTCTGATATGATCTTGACTATCGTAGATTCTCCCAGAGCTTTAAATCCATTAATAATTTTTTGGAATCGTTTAAACATTTGATCAATAGACTCATCATCTTTCATCTTGAACAGCTCATACTGATGAACAAGAATACCAATCTTGGATTCTTTCACCTGGTTTGTGTCTTCATGTGCAATGGCTAATGAGTCCCATATTTCCTTTGCAGATTCCATGAACCTTATCATATTCACTTCTGCTTAGAGAACAAATTAAAAAGAACTTGACCTTTGAGTTTAATTGAACTCGAGATTTTTGATCAGCTGACCATTGGTCACAAGAGATGCTTTTCCCTTCGAAGTCTGTTGGAATATATGGACCACATTCAATGATATCCCAAAGATCAATGTGTGTAGATTCTATGAAGAGTCGCATCCTATCCTTCCAATAATGATAATCTTCACCATTGAATGCAGGGGATCTTGAGACGGAGGCACCTTCAGTTATGAAATCATGAGATTCTGCTATAAATCTTTATCCTCACTTTGTAACAGTGTTTCTTGGAAACTTAAGCTCTGATACAAACTGAAGAAAATCACTTGTTAATATAGAAATCACATATAATATGTAAAATACACAAGAAGGGGGGTTGAATTGTGTTAAATAGTCTAAGATAGTAATCTTTATAATCTTCTTGATTTTCTTGAAAAACTAAGATTGTTACAAAACAATGCACTTAATTCGTTTGAGTAATGCAACAACAGAAATAGTTTCTATTCTTCTAACAACAAGAAATTAAAGAGATAAGGGTTAGAGAATATGACATCGCGATTTATACTGGTTCACCCTTAACCTTTGGGCTACATCCAGTCCTCAGAGTTTATTGGAAATTTCACTATCTTTTGCAACTTTGCAAGCATTATTTCTACTCTTCTGGAGCCTCTTTACGTCTCTTTCACAAAATATTCTTTATTTGCTATCTTAGCCTCTTTAGGCTCTAACCTTCCTTTCACTTGAAAAGACATTGTTTGAGCTTTCTACACTCAAATTACAGGTGTTCTTGATCTCTTTTCTTCCTTCTTTTCAATTAGGTTATTTTTACAGTATACTCACTTGATCATAGAATTATTTTTTGTAAGTAAGAGTTAGTAAAAAGTTGTTTTGTCTATGACTACAACTGATATTTATAGTCTAATTCTCCAACGGTTTTCTTGAGAAAATTTCTAGTAGAATCTTTAGAGATCTATTATTAGATGAGTCTTATAACCAACTCCAACTAAATAACTGACGTTGTAGATTATTCTTTAATTATATCTTCTCAATTTAATTTGTATGCTTTGTCTGGTGTCTTCGCTTCATCTTATGTCTTTATTTTATTCTTATGCCTTCGTCTTAGTCTTCTGACTTTATCTTAGTCTTATGACTTCATCTTAGTTTTTTGACTTCGTCTCGTTTGTCTTAGACTTCATCTTGATTTGATGATTTGTGCTACTTACATTTATCTATGCACTTAATAAACTCATCAAAATAGTTCACAAACTTCTTTTATTGTTATTATTTGACTTTCATCAAAATCAATAAAAGAAGTGAAGTCTTCTTGACTTAACAAATTACTCTAGAAAGACATCCGAGAATTCCATGACCACAGGTATTTCTTCTAATTTCCCTCGATCTACCTTCAGGTCTACCACATATGCCAAGAATGCTTCACATCCTTTCCTTATCATTTTCTCAGTTGTCAGAGTTGAAATAATTCTAGGCGGGTTCGCTTTCTTGGCTCTTGTAAACACCACCTTTTTACCTTCATCCAACACAAACTCTACTATCTTTTGTTTGCAATCTAAGTTGACATTATATTTTTCTAACGTATGTAAGCACAATATCACATCTAACGCCCCCAACTTCAATGGAATTAAATCAACCATTAATTTTTTCTCCACCAATGTACACTTCACAATCTCTATAAACTTGATTAATAATAATATATTGGCTGATTGGGGTACTAACCATTAATGGACCTTGTATTTGGCTCAAATTTCTACCATACACAATTCTACTTGATGAAAAAAATGAATGAGTAGACTCGGGATCAATCAAAACATCAATATCATCATTAAGAAATTTACTCATGCAAGTCACAACCTCTGGAGCTGTCTTTGCATCCTCCCTTATCATTGCAACCCTAACTAGCGCTTGGCCCCTTGGTCTTCCTGGATGATTCATTATCTTAGCTGCCTCAAAACTTCCCACTTCAATTGTAGTCTTGTGTCCCTCAGTCTCAGCCCTCTTTAAAGCTTGCATCTGAGTTCCTTCCCATCTTGCATATTGTAGGCAGTCTCTAGCCATATGCCCTTTTTCCCTACAATTAAAACAAGCTCCAGTCAATCTATAGCACTCCCTCTTATGGAATTTACCGCAATGATTGCATTTGGAAATAGATGGCCTATCCCCCTCTCCCTTTTTATTGCCTCCAGCCATGAAGGCTTGAAGAGAGATAGTTCTCATTTGTCTAGACCTGCTTACACCACTGCTTCTCTTCTCAGACTGCATAAGGAAAGTCCTAGCACTCCTCTTTGATATAGGAGTGCCACTTCCCCTCCTGAACTGTTCTCTCCCTTTCCTCTTTCTTTTTACGACGCTCTTTATGTTCTTTACATTCTCAACCTTTAATGTTGCTTCAACTAGCTGTTGAAAATCACAAAAATTATGTGCCACCACTTTTTCCATAATGGAAAAATGCAATTCTAATTCAAACCTATGGCATTTACCTACCTCACTCATCATCATTTTCACTGCATATCGGGACAGTTGTGTAAATCTGTGCTCATACTCACTTACTTTCATCTCCCTCTGGGTAAGACTAAAAAATTCCCTTTTCTTCTGCTGAACATACACCTCAGACAAATACTTCTTCTTATAAGCAATTAGGAAGTCTTTCCATGTCAATACTGGCAGTTTAATCTGACTCCCTGGCATACCTTCCCACCAATGCAGAGCATCTCCCTGTAGCAAGCTTACAACATATTCTACCTTTCATCATCCTCATAGTCCATTTGCTTTAACACCCTTTCTATCTTCCTCAAACATGTTTAAGCTTCTTCTATAACATCCTGTCCCGATATTAAGGGTTAGAACCTAGATTTTCAATAATGGAGAGAATAGCAATGTGGGAGTTAGAAAATTTGCATTTCAAGCTCAATAGAATGTCAGCATACATGCATATGAATTTGAGTCTTTGCACACATGAAAATAATTGTACATGTACTCATTGACATTTCATGTATAGTGAATAATAATGGGATAGATTGAGAATTGTGGTTATAGGAAATGATTAGAATGAAATGGAGTAGTAAGACTAGAAATAAAATCTAAGTGTTCGATTTAGTGAAGAAAAATACATTGAAGAAGTTTACTGAGAATGTTTAGTATGGGAGTTATAGATGGTGGAGTACAAAGTTATGGTCTTAATAAGGGGGGAGATGTTCAGGAGCATAGACGTATCGTTTGTGTCGTATCATTTGTGTTTGACATTGCTTTTTCTAAGGTTGACCACCTATTTTCTGTCTATTGCATTCGTCTATCATCTGTGTTTGACTTTACTTCATCTAAGGTTGACCACTTATCGTCTGTGTTTTACCTATCGTTTGTGCTTTTGCCTATTGTCTGTGTTGTATTGTCTATGATGATGTCACCAAAACATAGATGAAAGGAAAACACAGACGCAAGGTAAAGAGACATTGTCTGTGATGATGTCATAATACAGATGCAAGGTAAAGACGCATGATTTGTGTTTTGCGCAGTGTCTATGTTTTGCTTCATTTGTCTTTTTTCATTCCGTCTGCCTTTCTGTTTCGTCTATCTTCTGACCAATTTCGTCAGCCTTTCTGCTTCGTCTACTTTTTGACAAACTTCATCTACCATTCTGTTTCGTCTATTTTCTGATGAACTTCGTTTACCTTTCTGATTTGTCTGCTTCTGGAATTTGTCTGCTTTGGCATTTGTTGGTTTATTGCTTCGTCTGCTTTCCGCCCAAGTGACCAAGACTTCTTCTTTTATATACTATTCATTTTGTATAGTCTGGTCCATCTTTGATTCTTCGGATGATAGAATTTTTTCTTAAGGTCTTCAAGAAAATTACAGACCTATAAGTCCTCTTTCGAACCATATAAAGAACACCTTAATCCGATATCTGCACAAAAAGTTATCAAAACTTTCCCATTTCGTCTGTCTTTCTCCATTTGGTCTGGCTTTTCATTTGGCTTTGTCTGTACCTATCTTCTGTCTCATTTTTTAGAAGATAAAATATGTCTTTAAGGTCTTCAAGAGAGATATACACCTATAAGTCCTCTTGAAAATCATTCTAAGATGATTAAATCCGACATGTCTAGTGAAAGTTATGCTATTTATCCCAAGACAAGTTCAGGATGATTGAGGATAGAACCAAATTGAATGATTTTTGGTGTCAGTGGAGACATAAGACTGTTGGAGTTATGTAAATATAGTGCCCTTAAAAGCAAGTGTATTTACATGTAACTTTATCTTCTTTAGTTACAGTTTTGTAATGAAAATATTTATTATTAATAAAAC
>JAOSBN010000006.1:30277521-30322787 GCA_027563595.1 Erythroxylum suave
AGAGATAATCTAGGTATAAGATGAATTAGATGTAAATGTTGGAAGTTTGAACATCTGGAAAAATGTTCACTGCATATGCTTTAGTGTTTTATCCATAACTATTTTGTCATTAAGAGTCTAAAAAATTGATATGAATTTTGAGAATTTCTGGGAATGAAGAGTAAGAGAGTTAAAATTTTGATTTGAAACTTCCACGAGTTTACTATACTGATATATTTGGATTTTGACAAAGTTGTCTTGATGAAAGTAGTATATATTTCCTTAAGCTTTCCATTGATATAAAATTTGTAAATTTTGGAGTTCTGGATCAAAAGTTATGAGGGTTTGAAGTAGAGATATTGGGAGAAGCTGAAAATGAAACATGTTCTGTGTATGTTCTGTCAAAGTTCGCCGCGGCCAACTCTTCTTGGTTTGCCGCAGCGAACATGGAGGAAGAAGTTTGACACTGCCAACTTGTAAAATCAGGCGAACTTTTCCTCTCTAGAAAAGTTTCTGGGTTGCCACGGCGAACTTTCCAGTACAGAACATACTTTGGTATTTTAATGATATCTTGACATGTAGATATCCAATTCGAGTGATTTTTGATTTGAAGTAAACTAGAGACATAGACTTCAATTTATATGAAGAAATAAAATTCTGAATCGGATTGTAAGGATTTCAATTTCTGGGTGTAAGTTGAGTATAGGGCATTGTCTTAGAATATAAACCGTCCGAAAATGTTTGGAATATAACTTTTGGAGTACTAAACCAAATTGAATGATTTTGGTGTCATTAGAAACATATGAGATAGAAGGACAATTTTCAAAAGAAATTGTTCCCAAATTACTTCATTTTCATTGTCTAAATGAACAAAAATAGTAGACTCGAAAGTTAGTGGTTGGAGAAAAATCTTAAATGATTCATTGGGTTATGAAATTGGATTCAAAGTGTTTATTTGAGGTATAAACCTTACGTAAAAATGATACTTAAGTGAGTTATGATAAATGATTGATGAAGTGATGAAAATAATGGGAAGATACCCAGGATTGTCATTGAGCATGCATTGTACATATTCCATATACACAATTGTGCATAAATGAACACTTAAGATTGTGCAATTATTAATGTATGTGCAATGTGTGTATTGCATGATTTTGATGTTCAGGATAAATGTACACATTCAGATGTTTCCGGATCTTGGAAGCAATTACTAATCTGGAGCGTACTGTGAGTAGACATAGATGATCTCATTTCTTTGTTTGTTTTGTGTGAATTTTGGTATTGATTAACTATTGAATGTCTATATGAATGTGATTGATTATGTTGCTTTCCGGATAGGAGGTCCGATGATTGTGATGCTTGGTTGAGATATTGAAGTGTTGCTTGCATGTTAATGAGATGAACTAAGTTTACATAATTTGATGATAAATGTGTTTTGAATGAGCATTTACATATAAGTGAAAATGTGATTCTCAAATTAATGTTGAATGTCGGACTAAGGTCCGATGATATGAGAATGTGATTGAGTGGGATCATGCAAATGTGATTGATGCATTTCATTTCATGAATGCATGAAACATAATGGCGGTTATAACCAGAGTAGCAATCGATTAGAGCTCAAATCTCAACGAGTTAAAAAGAGCCTCGAGCTCAAAAGTGATTCAGAGCTTTAGGCTCAACGTTTAATGAGCCCTCTATGGGATAGTTATCAACGAGCCCTCTATGGGACAGTTATCAATGAGCCCTATATGGGACAGTTACCGATGCCTTATATGGGACAGTTTAGGCACTCGGTCACAACAAAGTAATAAATAGAAAGCGGGTCTCATGCGCACTGCATTTGTATAATATGAATGATTAAATTGTATTGAATGTGAAATATGAAATGATGTGAATGTGATTTATGTGTTATCTGACTTGGTGAGCCATCGAGATGGTCATTCATTGAGTTCGCAAAACTCACCCAAAATTTGCAAATATTTTTCAAGATCAGAAGAATATCCTGTTAGGCAAATGGGAGTATCCCTATAGCATACTAGTAAGGGATAGAGATCGGGATCAGTTCGCGTCTGCATTATATTTCTTTCTTTTTGTATGGAATTGTACATTCCACAACTTTTGTATCGAATTTGTAATCCGAAAGTTTTGTAAAAAGGTGTACATGACCTATGTTGTAATGTAAAGACTTTATGATTAAAGTATTTTGTTTTTATGAAAGTGCCCAAATGGCTATTGAAAATTTTGTTGAGTGTGTTGTTATGATCGAAATGGGCCCAAATTGGTTATTGATTTTGCCCAAAATTGTGCATTGTTTTAAAAAAAATGCACTGAGATTTGACTGACTTAGTGCTCTAGCATGCCACCCTTGTGGGGCTCAGACTCGGATATCACTTAGGATGTCGGGTATATGTCTTACTGGAGTGGGGTGTTACAGTTGAAATGTTTTGATTTTGATGAATGTACCTAAATGTTGAATATCTCTGTTTGTTTACTATTAGTAATATATAACTAAGAGTTATCAGATTACTTTTGAATTGCATCCATGTGAACATCTCTGTTTGCTTGACTATGTGTTCATGAGTTATCAGATTATATCATTGTAGTTAGAATTTTTAGCAAAGTTATTTTTGTTATACATTATTTTTTTGATAACTCTTACATTGTCATACTTTTATTAGGAATGGCTATGCCCGCCCATGAGAGGCGGAAGAATAAACAATATTGGAAGGATGATAAGGTTGAAGCTTTGGTCAACATTTTTACAGGAACTAGCTTGTGATACTTTATGGAAAGTAGATGGGGGATTTAAGAACAATTACATGGTTAAAGTGCACAAGATCTTGTTGAACAAGATTCCCAATTTTGATAAGGATGTCGATCCCCACATTGATTCTAAGATTAAATGGTTAAGAAACAAGTACAATCCAATTTTTGAAATATGTATGCAAAGTGGTTGTTAGTGGGATGATGTTGAGCATAAGATTAATTGTGAGAAACAATGGTTTGATAAATGGTGCTTGGTAAGGACATCTAATTCAAAAGTTGATTGAACTCTTATTTTAGTAGTTTCTTTTCTCATAATTATAACATTTTCTTATTATTACATTTTTAATCTTCTTCTTCTTGTAATTTTTTTTAACATAATCACAAGAATGCAATTGGTTTAAATTCCTATATTTGCAGAAACTAGAGATGATGTGGGGTAAAGATAGAGCGACGGGACTCAAGGCTGAGGATATAGCTGAAGCAAGTGTTAAGGCTAACAGTCCAAATAATATGACAGTGTGCTCTTCATTGGACAGTGAAGATAAATTTGTGGTATTTGATACACAAGGATCCTCAGCTATTCCTTCAAGCAGCCATGGAATAAAAAGGCAAAAAACCTCTTACTAAGAAAGGAAAGTTCTTACAAGAAAAAAAACTAGAATACTATTGAGTCAAGGTTGGACAGCTTCACTGTTAAGTTTGAGTCTATTGACAAACAAATGACCTCACAATATGGAGCTGTTACAAATGCTTTTATTATGGAATCTAAATTTGAATCCCTAATTATAAGAAGATGCTTGGCATATGTCAAATGAATATTGGTAAGGCTACTGTGTTATTCTGTAATGATCCTGCTAAAGTTCAGATTTGTTTGCTTTGCCAAGTCATTTAAAAAGGTCTTTTATACTTGGATTACTCTATCCATCTTCTAGTCTATAAATCATTTGAGGAAGCATACTAATATTTTTGTAAGTATTATGAAATTATGGTGCAATTGATGTTGCCTAACCAGGTTATTTTGTATTGGTTGGGAATTTTGTAGTTGTGATGCAAACAAAGTTTGTAGTGTTAACCTGGTTACTTTGCATCAATTGAAGGCTATTGGTTAAGGTATTGTGTATAGTTATGATGTTTTACATCATTTGCATTATCAGAGGAATGTAAATTGCATTACACTTACTTGATTTTACTATAGTAATGGAATGATGAATATTATGGTTATATCGATGAATTGTATAATATTTTGGATGATTAAACTATATTTTGAAGATATTATAATGATATGTTGATGCAATAAAATATTGGAGTAATTTTTTCTGCAAGAGCTATCGGAAAGGAAATATCGCAATACACTTGATTTTAAATATTATGTCATTATAAATAGGGTGCATAAATTAAACATAATTAATTAAAATATATTTAAATTTTGATATTAAACAAAAAATAACAAATTTTTATTTCTCAACATTTTTAACAAACTAACCACCATTAATGGTAATGGTAATCATTCCTTCATCTTAACCAACCATCATAATTATAATGATTATATACATTCTCATTCCTCACTATATCCATTCTCATTCTCATTTTTATTGCCCTTTGTGAACCAAGTGCCCCCTTAATCTTATTATTGTCAACCCATGATGATGCAATAGCCTTTTATGCTCCAGGATATAAAGGTCTTCGATTAGGGACTTAAGAAGTAAACTTTTAAGTTGTTTTGTTTGTGAAATTAGAAGTTATTTGGTAAAAAGAAGAGTGAATTGGGCTACTTATCGATATTCAATCATATGTGATGATTGGACAAATAGGAGACAAGAGCCTATTATTAATTTTTTGGTTTATTCTACAAATAACTCTATGTTTGATGAAGATGTGCAGAAAATATTGTTCAGTTTATTAGTGACAATGATTCCACTTATAAAGCGACAGGAAAAAGGTTGCAGAATAAGTATAATTCTTTTTCTTGGACTCCTTGTGTTGCACATTGCATTAACCTATTGTTGGAGAATATAGGGGATCCTAGGTATTTTCTTGTTATTGATGAGACTATACTGAAAGCTAAAAAAGTGACCAAGTTTATCTATAATCGTGCATGAGTATTGAATTTATAAGCAAGGAATTTACTAATGATAGGAACTTGTGTTGTCCTACTGTGACAAGATTTGCGACAAATTTTGTATCACTTCAGTCTTTTGTTATGATGAGGAAAGAGTTAAGACAAATGTTACAAGTGCTAAGTGGATTGCATCTCAACGTGTTGGGTCTAATGTTGGAGTGGAGGTTTGTAAAATTAGACTAGAAGATAGATATTTTTGGTCTCAATGCCAATTTGTTATCTGAGTTTGTAAGCCCTTGGTGAGGGTGCTTCACTCTGCTAATAGTGAAGAAAAGCCAATGATGAGTTATTTTTTTGATGTCATGGAGAGAGCGACGGAAGAAATCAAGGACAATCTGAAACATAGGCTTTCTTTGTACACACCATATCTTTCAATCATTAATGAAAGAAGGGAAAGACAACTTTCTTCTCTGTTGTTTGCAGCTGAGGCGTTTTTAAATCCTAATGTCTATTTTAGACTAGATCTTACTAAACAAGCTGAAGTTAATAGATGGATGCTTTTAACTATTACAACAATTGTTAGCTTTAACGCGATGCAAGATCTCTTAAACTCACAAATGAAGCTTTATAAGTTGTCTTATGAGGATTTTGAAATACTGATTGCTATTCGACAAAGAGGAAAATTTTCTTTAAGCATTAGTTATCTCCTTTTTATTATTTGTTGAAATTAATTAACACTTTATTTTGTTTATAATGCTACTTTTGTTATCTTAAGATTTATAGTTTCTTAGTAGGTTCAATTCGGAAATAGTGTTCCAAAATTGAAAATTTTTACAATTCTAATTTTAAGTCAACGTGTGAATGCAACAGGTTGTGAACGAAACTGGAGTACACTTGAATTTATCCACTCTAAGAAAAAGGAATAGGTTGGAGCATAAGAGGCTAAATAACTTGGTTTTTGTTTGTTATAATTTAAAGCTTCAGGAAAGCTATGTTATTATCATTTTTAATTTCGATATAATTACTTATAATTTTCTAATAATTAAATTTTATTGTGTTACTAGGAGCCTTAATAGCACAAGTAGTTCAACTGATTCAATTTCCATTGATAATATTGATCTTTTGGCAGATTGAGTTTCTAAAGAACCGAATTTGGTATATGTCAATGACTTGAAAGATAATCTTGGATGGGAAAATATTGACTTGTCATTTAATGTATTAAATTTTAACGATAATGATGATGAAGCTTCTCTTAATGATGAGGATTTTGTACTAAATAATAACTGAAGTTAATGCAGATATAGTGGGTATCCTTCTGTTATTCGTTCCATTTTTTTCCTCTTATTTTAATTTTACTTATATTTGATGTATATGTTAAATTCTATATATGTAATGCAATTGTAAATGTTTTTGTTTCAGGTTTAACTTCTACTTGATTGTTTTTTTTATCATAAACTCTTATTATAAATTGTAATAGTTTGAGAGTTAAAGATATTTATTGTTCTTTTTATCGGATGTTTTGATGTAATTATTATTTATTATATGATGAAATTGTATTATTGTAATATTTTAAATATTTTATATTGTTCTTAATTTTATATTTGTATGATGGTGATTGTGTTTTTTATGTTAATTGTGATTATTGTTTATGTATGAAATATTTAGAAATTATTATTTCATATTAATTGTGATTATTATTTATTATTATGATTTTTAAAGACGAGGTTTATGTAAACCTATAAAGCATACAATATAACTGTACAATATACCAATGACCTATTTTACAAATTTTAAAAAAATTTAGTTACTATTTCATAAATTTAAAAAATTATCTAAAACAGTACCTGATATTGACCAGTATCAATACAGTACTATACTAAAACTCAATCCGGTACTATATTCACAACTTTGGTCAAAAGTGACCCACCGTATTTAAATTAATATTTTTATACAATTTTGTTAGATAATTGAATCGGGCCTAAACATAAATGGAGTCCAACCAATTCGGCTTCGAGGCGCGTTAGTTGCACTCGCCATAAACCCCGCCTTACTCTCGCTGGCGTTCCCGCCATAGCCAGTCCTCCCTTCCCACCAGCACTACAGTGTATGATATATATATATATCGAATTTGTCTAAAGAATACTCCAAACCCTAAACTTCTCTTATTAGTGATTTTATATTGTAATGGAGGATGATAGTTTTCAGGATCAGAAGAAGCTCCCTGAGCTGAAGCTAGGTGAAAGCACTAATATTCGTTTTCAAAAAATAAATATCAGGACTTTTATATGTATAATTGATGTTGTTCATAGGCTGGTTTATTTGGTTGAGAAATGAATTGACATCTGCTGTTTCATGGCATTGTGTTTCCAGATGCGAAGCAGGCTCAAGGCTTTCTCACTTTCTTCAAAACCCTACCTCATGTAAACACTCTCTCTTTCTCTGTTTCTGTGGGTTAGAATTGGATGCATCTATATTTATAGTGGTTTTGTTGCAAATTGGCTTTGGATATGGGATTTGTTTATCCTCTTTTTGAGTGAAATGGAGGGGATATGTATTTCATTTCCATTAGTAAAGCATTCGTCTTTTGTCTTAATGATTATGCGTGGTTAAATTTTTATTGTTTGGATGTTGCAGGATCCTAGGGCAATTCGGGTCTTTGATAGACGGGTCAGCATGCTTTCTGATGCTCTTTGCCCATAATTCATTTGCTTTATCTGGTTGTGTTGGCTCAACAATTCTATATCGTCCAATGACATATAAATCTTCTATTATCTTCATGAATATGCTCAAGTCTTTCATGACGTGTGGTTTAGTTCTATATTGTCCAATGACATATAAATCTTCTATTATCTTCATGAATATGCTCAAGTTTCTTATGATGTGAGGTTTAGTGAACATTTTCACTTTCAACCTTTTCAAATATGAGAGCTCTTATTTTTCTCATGTTAGCATGTAACCCTACTTGCATTAATTTTGACGATTTCATTTATTTACGTTATTATATGGTGCCATTTTTGGATACAACTGAAGAAAAATTCGGGGATGTATGCTTCAAGTCTCATCCTTTTTTATGACCTGGAATCATGTACCAATTATTTTTGGGCATATTCACCTTGAAAATTCATGCCTATTATCAACAAATCAACGAAGAAAGTTTGTCAGGAAGATGTCTTTTTGTTCATTATATTGATGGATCAGTGATTTCATTATCAAAAAGGTAAAAACAAATAGAAAACCAGACAACAACCAACACTACTTCTAACTTCAACAAAAGAGACACACTAAACTTTTAAATGTTAGCTACCCTATACTTCTTGTTAAATAAAGAAAATGTTATTTTAGAGAAGTTTTGATTTAGACAGGTAAACTGTCCCATTGTCAAGTTTAAATAGGAGCTCATTCTGGGAGCCCTATATGGCTACATGATGTAAACTAATTGAACCGCTAGTGAAGAATGGTGAATGAGTTATTCATTTAGTAAAGTCTTCCAGAATTTTATTTATGCATGAGGAAAGGGTTTTGTATGTAAGCCTCCCTTTTCTTTTTCTTTTTTCCCCCCTTGGTTCCGGTAGGGTAGGATTACATATACATTATCCATAATTTTTTTTCTTTTGTAATTTCATGGTGTTTGTTTGGCCCTCTTAAATGGTGTGAATGCTATTCGGAATATGCAGGACTATTATACAGCTCATGGAGAAAATGCAACGTTTATTGCACAGACCTATTATCATACTACAACTGCCTTGCGAATGTTAGGCAGTGGATCTGATGGTCTTTCTAGTGTGAGCATTAGTAAGAACATGTTTGAAACAATTGCCCGAGACGTGCTTTTGGAAAGAACAGACCACACTCTTGAGTTCTATGAGGGTAGTGGTTCAAATTGGAGATTGGTGAAAAGTGGGAGTCCTGGAAATCTAGGCAGTTTTGAAGAAGTTTTATTTGCCAACAATGAGATGGAAGATTCTCCTGTGGTTGTTTCTTTATTTCCTAATTTTCATGAAAAGAGGTGCACTGTTGGGTTAAGTTATGTTGATTTGGCCAAAAGAGTTATTGGGGTGGCTGAATTTCTTGATGATAGCCACTTCACAAATGTGGAATCAGCTTTGGTTGCTGTTGGTTGCAAGGAATGCCTTTTGCCCATGCAAAATAGCAAATCCATTGAATCTAAAGCTTTGCTTGATGCTTTAACCAGATGCGGTGTGATGGTGACACAAAGAAAGAAAAATGAGTTCAAAACAAGGGATTTGGTACCAGATCTGTCAAGGCTTGCCAAAGGTTCCATTGAAGCCGTCCAAGATTTGTTTTCAGGGTTAGAAGTTGCTGCTGTTGCTTTAGGGGCATTACTATCTTATGCGGAGTTACTTGCAGATGAGAGAAATTATGGAAACTATATCATCGGAAAGTACAATCTCGACAGCTACATGAGACTGGATGCTGCTGCAATGCGGGCACTGAATGTTCTTGAAAGCAAAACTGATGCCAACAAAAATTTTAGTTTATTTGGCCTCATGAATAGAACATGTACAGCTGGAATGGGAAAAAGATTGCTCCATATGTGGTTAAAACAGCCTTTATTAGATGTAAATGAAATAAACTGCAGGCTTGATTTGGTGCAAACATTTGTAGAGGATGCTGCACTTCGCCAAGATCTGAGGCAACATCTGAAGAGGATCTCAGATATTGAACGGTTAATGCACAAAATTGAGAATGGGAGAGCTGGTCTGCAGCATGTTGTGAAACTTTATCAGGTGGAATTTGACTCTTAACTTTCAAATCATTTGCTAATTACTGCGATTGTATTATTGCAGGGTTCTGGTAAAATAGCTCAGATTTCTCATTTTTCTTATTCATTGTCCTAGCTATCAGTTAGAGAGTTGTTATATTTGCTTTAAAATAAGATTCTCACAAATGCGAAGTGCATAATGGTCACTGACCTTGAGCAGTAAATTTGCTGATGTTTTCTGAAACTATGCTCTCTACAGTAGTTTCTTGATATTGACGTGTTCTTCATGCCGGTTACTTCATTTGAGCAGTCTCAGCATATTTACTTTCTTTGTGCAATCGCATGACAATTCACATATCATCCAGATAGTTTCAGTTACTCTCTTAGTCAATTTCCTTAAGTGAAAATATATCCACCATTAACTTGAAACATCTGTTTGGATGCAGTCTAGTATAAGACTTCCGTACATTAAAAGTGCTCTTGAGCAGTACGATGGACCATTTTCATCTTTAATTAAAGAAAGGTATTTGGATCCCCTGGAATCCTTGTCTGATGATGACCATTTGAACAAGTTTATTGGCCTTGTGGAGATTTCTGTGGACCTTGATCAACTTGAGAATGGGGAGTACATGATTTCATCTGGTTATGATCCTTCACTATCTACTCTAAAGAATGAGCAGGAGTCATTGGAGCAGAAAATACAAAATTTACATAAGCAAACAGCTTGTGATCTTGATCTTCCTTTAGAAAAGGGACTAAAGCTAGATAAAGGAACACAATTTGGGCATGTATTCAGAATTACAAAGAAGGAGGAACCAAAAGTAAGGAAAAAACTCACGACCCAGTTTATCGTCCTTGAAACCCGAAAAGATGGAGTGAAATTTACAAACAGCAAACTGAAAAAATTAACTGACCAGTATCAAAAGGTAGTTGAGGAGTACAAATGTTGTCAAAGAGAGCTAGTAAATCGAGTTGTTCAAACTACAGCAACTTTCTCTGAGGTATACATCCCTCAAAGCATCTTCTTTGTCACATCCCTTTGAAAACTGTTTGATATTACTGAAAATTTCATATTGCAGGTGTTTGAATTGGTAGCAAACAAGCTTTCTGAAATGGATGTCTTACTTAGTTTTGCTGATTTAGCTTCCAGTTGTCCAACTCCATACACAAGACCAGATGTCACTTCTTCTGTAATCCTTAGTTATTTTCTACTAGAGTTTTACTGCAACTTTGCCTCTCACTCTTTCCCTTTGCAGAAAAATTGAAATTATTCACTATATGATGTTCTATAATTCCTATGATAGGATGAGGGAGACATTGTGTTGGAAGGATGCAGACATCCTTGTGTAGAAGCTCAGGATTGGGTGAACTTTATACCAAATGACTGTAAACTTGTCCGTATTGACTTGATTGATCACATGTGCTTCTTGCCTTATTAAAGTTCATTCCTGAACTTTGTTTCATCACAAAACAGGTTCGTGGCCAGAGTTGGTTCCAAATAATCACAGGGCCCAATATGGGTGGAAAATCCACGTTTATTCGGCAGGTTTGATTTTTTATTCCTTTAATGCACAACACCTTCAATTAACCGTCGTTTCTTTGGAATTATTTTGATTTATCTCTCACATCATTAAAAGACATGAAGTTTGAGGTCATGATTGTATTTGAGCTAACTGATGCAATTAACACTGCTTCAATGTTATTATATTAATCACCCGGAGGAAAAAACTTAAAAAATCTCACTGGAAATTTAGGAGATGCCCTTTGTGTTGGAGTTCATTTGCTTGATATCATCATATTTCTATATATGATGCACCGACCCCATTTGAACTTCTTGTTACACGATTCATATTGATGTGCAGTTTTAGATAATTTCCTCTTGTTATTTCAACTTGATACAAGCTTCTCTGGCAGGTTGGTGTTAATATTCTCATGGCACAAGTAGGTTCGTTTATTCCTTGTGGGAGAGCTAACATTTCCATTCGCGACTGCATTTTTGCTCGGGTGGGCGCAGGAGACTGCCAAGTGAGTTCCTTCTGATAACCTTTAAGATTTAATCAAGGGAGAGTCCAATTTAACTTATTGTACTCATAAACCATGTCGTGGCAATTTCATTCCATTCCTTATTCCTTAACAGGTTTGAGATGAACATAATTTTGTCTCTCATCACTTTATTTTTGCATAGCATATTTCTTTACTAATATTTCAAATTTTAAGACTGGTGGCTTGAAAGGATTGAGGGGCATTAAAGCATGTCTTAAGATGAAAGACAGTTGCATGCCTGCATTCAGAATCTGAATAGATGTGTGTGGACAATCAATTTTCAGAACATGGTGCCATGAGTACTATTATAGTCTATCCTTGTAGGAAAATTTACCAACGCAAGCCACGGTGCTAACCTAGTGACACAAATGAACTATAGGCACTGCTATTCCCAGATCCTAGGATCTGAGTTAGATTAACTTTATGAGCATAGGACAAAAAGGCCGTGACGTAAGTCAGTTAAACAGAAGAGAAGAATAAATGACAAGAAATAATGGGTTATCAAGTCTAGGGCTTATGGAATTTTGGGATTGAGAATTTAAGACAAAAAGAGTAATAAATCTAAGAATCATTCATAGGATTTGGGATAAGAACTTGGAATCAGTCCTAGGAATCGCCCTTTACTTTAAAATCTAAAATTCAAAATTCAGAAATTTCTACCTATTCCATAAAAATGAATTTCTTAACTTAAATAATCTTGTCAATGCAATGTTGATATGCTTGCCACTTTGTTGATTGTCATATTGAATACTTGCAAATAAAAATTGGTTTTTGGTAAACAGCTTCAAGAATTTGTTCTGGTTCTGCCTTTACATGGCAACGTTCAAATTTTGTGCATGTGTTATTTACCTATCAAGTTCAGATTTGGCATACCTTAAAACCATTTCCTGTGAGACCCTGTTTAGTGTGCTGCTGGCAGGAAATGATGCAAATTACCATTTCTTCTCCGTTATTGGAAGTTAATTAACATGTCTAGATTCTTTATAGTTGCGTGGAGTTTCTACCTTTATGCAAGAAATGCTTGAAACTGCTTCAATATTGAAAGGAGCTACTGATAAGTCCCTAATAATCATTGATGAGTTGGGCCGCGGAACATCTACATATGATGGGTTTGGTAGGTTTCCTCACTTCAACTGCTTTCATATTATTCTTATTATAGTCCATTTTCAGGACTCCTAGTCTAGTCCTGGAATCAGTTGCCAAAGCCTTTAGTCCACCCCATTTAGTATCCTAGAATTACTTAACAAGGTCTAAAACCACTGATAGGGTGCAATTTCATCACTCTGCTTCATGAAGTGATCTATGCAATTGCCTGCACATGCCTATATGTTTTACTTCTGTTGGCAAATGTCCCAGTTATTTATGTTGGAACTTATTACAAGTGAACAAGAGAGAAAATAATTGCTGTACAAAGTCTAAATCTTTCATTCACTGCAGATGACTTTAAATACAGCAAAATCAAAACTGAAAATCCTAAAAATAAGTAACTACATGGAACATGCCTCCATGTTTAACAAAACAGCTAAAACATGGAAATAATGGTTAAAACTTAATTGAACAAGTCAAAAACATAAACTAACAGAACTTAAAGAAATAACAGCAACTAAGTCTGAAATTGCAGCAGCGAAGGCAAACTTTTAACAATTTAGAGAACTGAAAACTTTGAATTTCTTATGCTATAGTTTTCATTTTGCAACCTTTTTGAACAGGATAACCTATTTGTATTGTTTAGTGATAACTTTGAAAGGGTTGCTGCAACTAGTTTGCATGTGTGATTGTAGAAGACTTATCATGTTTTGTTTGGGTTCTTAGGTTTAGCTTGGGCCATATGCGAGTATATTATTCAAGAGATCAAAGCACCTACTTTATTTGCAAGCCACTTTCATGAACTGACTGCATTAGCTCATGAAAAGGCTGAAGGTGTACCACATCAGAAACGGATTGTTGGTGTGGAAAATTATCATGTTAGTGCACACATTGACGCTTCAAGTCGAAAGCTTACCATGCTATATAAGGTATGGATGGAAATTTACAAAGGAAACTAATGTTATTTAGCCTCTGGCTTCAAGCTGCACATAGATTGATTGATAAAGCTTGACTAATTTACACTTCTTGTTCTTTACCTACAACCTATGATCCTTTGTGAGCTACTATATTTGACAATCTATTCGTATCAATGCAAACTTCAGTTCTGCCTTCCTTCTATATTGCCAAGCATTGTGATATACGTTTTCTAGCTTGATGGAGAGCACATTAGTTATTAGTAATACAACTGTAAGTTTTGGTAGAACAAAAGGCCAACTTATTACCTCCATATGTGTTATCCTAGCTAGTTGATGAGGTGACATAAACATTAAGCTTTATTTGACATTTTGCCTTCTTTTCAGTTCTTAAATAAGTAGCATTTTACTTTTGACCTTGTTTTTGCTGTCTGCATGAAGAAATCTCAAATTTCACACCAAGTTGAGTAACAAAAGGGAAGAAATGTGTTTTAAACAGGGATCAAGCTGCATGAAATTATAATTTGTTTCTTAACTTTCCTGATCAAACATGGAAGTGAAAAAGAAAGGATAAGATTGAAGAGGTTTATTGAATGGATATGAGATATGAACTTGGAGAAATTAAAAGTACTTGTCACTCTAGGTGTTAGCGGTATCATGCCCTTCAATACTTCCTGAGATGCTGTATTTGGGAGAGTATTCTCTTTCCTTTGGGATCTATTGGTTGATAGTGAATGAATGTTATATATTTTTATGCATGTTATGTGGCTTTTGAACAAGTCTATCTCCTAATGCCCCATCATTTGTCAATATTTGCAGGTTGAGCCAGGGGCTTGTGATCAGAGTTTTGGCATTCATGTTGCAGAGTTTGCAAACTTTCCTGAAAGTGTAGTAGCTCTAGCTCGAGAGAAAGCAAATGAATTGGAGGATTTTTCACCCACAACGATCATTTCAAATGAGGTTGGGGAACAGGTGCACCTATATGAATGTTAGATTGATCATAGGAGACCAAACTGACATCATTACTGGATTCTAGTTGAATCTTGTTTGATTCGTGTTTGAGACATAATTTTGGCCCGCAGTATCACTGCATGATATTGACATCGAGATGCATCAATGCAAGTAACATGACAGTGGTCTTGGCATTATGTTGTTGAGGATCTTTTATGTTTCCTGCTTTTACCACCTATTTGGAATGCCAGGAATCAACCTTTTGGTAAAGTAATAGATATTTCTTGAAATGTTTACCATGATATGATTTGAACATGAGCAACTGAATGAATATAAGAGAATGTCATTACCTGAAGGTTTTAGTTGAGTTATAGTCACCTTCTTTCAAATTTTTTATAGGTGACGTTGAAACGAGCAAGAATGTGTGATCCTGATGATATGTCTGGGGGTGCAGCCAGGGCTCGCCAGTTTCTTAAGGACTTCTGTGATTTGCCGTTAGAGAAAATGGATCTGAAAGAGGCTTTACAACAAGTGAAGAAGATGAAGGTTGACTTGGAGAAGGATGCAATCAACTATCAATGGTTGAAGCAATTCTTTTAGTTAACTAAATTTTGGAGTTGGACTCTTCCTACCATGATGGCAAAAGAGGGCCTTTAATCTTTCCTATATTCCTTGGGCATTAAGTACTGTGCATTAAACTCCGATTGTAACAAGAATCACTTTTCTGTTTCAAGTTTATCTACCATTATTACGATTTTCCCTTTTCGTGTGGGACTCTTGTTTCTCTTTTCTTTCAAGATCCAACCCTATTTGTCCTAGATTTTCAATGCGTTTTGAGGACAAAAAAAAAAAAAAGAACAAGGTCTATGATAATCCAAAGAATCTTTCGTCCAAAAGCTCACCAACCAGAAGCAAGCCCACCAATTTTGGAAAGTATTAATTGGTATAGTTAAGTTTGGAAAGTACTAATTGGTATAGTTTGTGGAAACGGAAGAAAACAAGCCAGTGTCACCTCACCAACTTCCAGTGAGGAGATAAGTGCGAGGGACTTGAACTCTACCTTAAGTCTCCTCTACTAACCAGAAGCCCACCGTAGAAATATTTGCCCCACTATTAGAACAAGTTCGAATCCTCATTCAGTTGATACAAGGAAGGGATGTTCCTCTCGCAGGGGAACATGCTGCCGATCGATACGCCGGTGATTCCGCAAGTCTCACAAAAGGACAGTACTCGTGCACCACCTTCAGACGTGTCGTCAGAAGATTAGCATGACCCAAACTACGACGACCCTTCTATTTCAGTTATTTTAGACGAACTACCACCGCCAAAACCCAAGTTCCTGGCCTTGACAACATACAATGCCTTACTATACTGTGATGAATTTTAGAGAGATTATTGATTTGCGGGTCTTTGTAGGAAATTAAAACTTACACATAAACAAAGTATCCTTCCAAATTATATGCATCATTAATTAATCAAATTACTCACTTAAATTTGAATGTATTCCATCGGTTAAATGACTTCTTGTAAGAAAGCTTTATTTCTTATAGAAATTATTCCTTTTGTGTATTTGTCTCAATTTTCAATTTATTATCTCTTATTTATAGATAATATTAATTTAATTTTTGTCAGGAATCCCACATTGGACAAGTATGAGAGCATTCAACAATTTATAATAATGTGAAAACCTCCCCCTCTTGAGCTAGCTTTTGGGGATGAGTTAGGCCTTTTAACATGGTATCAAAGCTAGTTTGTCTAGATAGTTTGAGGCGCTGCCCGATTATGTCCCTTTGCCCAATATGTCCATCAGATTTCCAGTCCTACTCTGGACTGAGGGCGGTATGTCAGGAATCCCACATCGGACAAATATGAGAGTATTCAACAATTTATAATAATGTGCAAACCTCTCCCTCTTGAGCTAGCTTTTGAGGGTAAGTTAGATCTTCTAATAGTATTTTTAAGAGTTATCAATTTAAAGGTCACAGTCTAAACTTATTAGGTGTATCCCTTTATTATGATCTCTTGCTCACACATTCAAGTTTAAACGATAAGATTTTTGCATGTTCGAATGCTTGTGTAATAACTCATACAAGATATATGACATATCAATTAATGAATTGATCATTGAGTAGATTTTGTATCCTATATTTTAGGTTATATTACACATTTTAATAACCTTTGATCTTATTTATTTCATCGTGTCATAAAAACTCGGCCGGCCCGAGGCATATATACCACCCGAAGTTCTATTATTTTTATGATATAAAATGACATCATTTTAGGAGATTATTTTTATAGTGTAAAACAACGTTTCTTTTGCATTTCGAAGCTATTGTTTTTTATTATAGGTTAAAACAACGTTTCTTTTACATTTCGAAGCTATTGTTTTTATTATAGGTTAATCCCTCCCCCTGTACCTACATTTATTCACCTCACTTCTGCGTTGCCCTTGCCCCATTGTGTTGTACATTTCTACTACCCCACTGCATGTTGCGTTTTTCTTTTTCTTCCTAGTTCCTATCCTTGTATTGCGTCGTGCCTCCTCCCTCTTCCCTTCCCAGTAAGATTTGTACGAAGTGGCTTTTATGTGTTCTTTTTATAATCTTTGCTCTAATCACGTCGCTCCTCCAGTTGCTTTTACATGTAACAATTCTTTGGTGCTCTCTCCAGTCTCCAAACAATAAGCAACAACTCCACTCGCCATTGTGTCTCCGCTCCAATCGGCAGCCAACAGTAGAGAATTTTCATTTCCCACCAACTTTCAAACTTCTTTCAATTAAGTTGTAAGAAATAGCTTTTATGTGTTTTTATATGTCTTCATCCATAGCTTTTGGCATTAGATTTTTATCGAGTTAGTTTGTTAGTGGTTTGAATTCCCTATATTTAGATTTTATTATGTTTTTTATATGTTTCATCCATAGTTCTCGGTCTTGGATTTTATGTGTTTTTATTGAATGCCCCGCTAATAAAACTTGCCTTTTTTTGAGGCTACTTATATTAGGAACTATATGAATGATGGTGATGCTACGTTTTTATAGTTTTCTTAATAATTTTAATTAATTAAAATTTAGATTACCTGATACTTATAAGTGGTAGAAATATGCACTTTTGGCCTATTGAATTCATGTTTAAACTTTCTTTGGCCAAATTGTTATTGATAATTTGGGGGCTTAAGATGCCAAGACAACATATTGCATGGCTTTGTATGTATTACGGTAGTGATTAGGCTGGCCATCACGGACAAGAAAGTGCATAATTCCAACTTTTGAATTATCATCAAGTTGTCGAACCTTTAACTAGTTTAGTCTCATTCTATCCAGGAATTAACTTTCTGAGCTTTTCAGTGTGAATTTCCCAACATATACAGATGACTTTATGTGCATCCAATAATATTTAGAATGTTTAATGATAGAGAATACAAGATTTTCGATTACACAATAGAAGTATTAGAATCATAAAAGATAGGCATATGTCATAGCCCATTCATTTGCATCTAATAGAAACTCTTCACGAATGAAAAAAAGCCTTATTAGAAGTGGTGTTGCCAAGTAGCTATAAATATGATCTTGAAGTCCTCGTCAAGGATCTAATTAAGGATTAAGAAATTACTACCTTATTGTCAAGTAGCTACCTGGATTATTCTGACTTGTAATTATATTCAATGTTTTATACATTAGTACTTTTTAGATTTTGACCACTTTGGATACTTAAATTAGTACTTTGTAAAAAGTTGGTGTAGGAAATTTGAATATGATTGGATTTTAATAGTCGTTTGCTTTCTTTATTTAGACTCGTTCCAACTTTAGATACTTTAAGATTTAATTAACACGAGCATAATATTACATAGCAAAGAATTTGTGTTATTTATCAAACTTCTCTTTATCAATATACTTGAATCAACACTATTTTTACTATTTTAATCTAATTAATTTGCTTATAAAGTTCTCCTTTTTAAAAGAGAAGACATAAACTTATATGCTCAGTTATGATTATTATTTCGTATGGATGAACATGTTCTTTCAGTGAAGAGCTCTAATCCAATACCAGAGAGTATACTAGTGGAGAATTCTAATCTGGTATGAAGTGGAAAAAAAAAAGTCATGTTGAAGGAGTAGGTTCATTGAGAAGTGAAGTTTGGAATTTCTTCAACAAAAGTAGATCAATAGATGGAATAGAGAAAAATCGAGTGTAAATATTGTCATAAAATGTTGGCCAGGAGTTTAAAAGGTAGAACCTCACATAGGAAGAAGCTCATATAAGAAGTTCAAACATTTTTGTCCTTTAACCTCATGAGAAGGAAGAATTAAATGATTGCCATAACTTATACATTAACATATCAAAGCTTTTGCTAGCTAGTGTAATCATTGGTGATGAATATCCACTCCCTATAGTTAGTGACAAAAGATTTAAGAGGTTGCTCACCTTACTTTAACCAACCTTTGAGATCCCAACTAGGAATACCATGAAGAAAGAAATCTTCAAGATATAAGAGGATTAAAAGAAAGAAATATAAAAAATGTCCTCAAATATAGAAGGACGGGTTGCCATCATATTAGATATATGGATAGCTAATAATCAGAAGAAGGGTTATATGGCAATGACGACACATTATATTAACAATAATTAGACTATGCAAAGCAGACTACTGAGTTAAATTATATATATTTAATATTGTTATCATTTATTTTATAATTGTGTTATGATTGATACTTGTTCGTATTTGTAAATAGTAGGTTTATTTATATGTTAACATCATATACAAGTGAAATGTTGACAATCATGTTAGTTGAGTATTTAATGGATTAGAATATCGACACCAAATTGTCTACCCTAACACTCGACAATTGTAGCATAAATGACGCAGTAAGTTACTAGTTGGAAGCTTATTGGTTGGGGAGATGTTGTTCCATATATGTTGCTTCGAGTATGTTCTGAATTTGATTGTGAAGGACAGGTTGGAGGTGATAAAGGAAGTGGTAGATTCAATCTAGGATAGTATAGTGCATTGGAGTGCAACATTTAAAATAGTTAAGGTTTTTGAAGAAATTACTCGAAAATACACCTTTTGTCCACGAAGAAGTTGGTATTGAATTATCTTATTAGATAAAATTCAACTTTCAAGGTGTTGGAGTCAACAATTGAGTATGCTAAGGTGTTTACTAGGCTAAGATAAAGAGATTTTCAGTATACTTGCTTGCCTATAGAAGAGCAATGGGATTTGGCTAAAGCACTTTGCATGAAGTTGGAGATATTTTATACTACTATTGAGTTGTTCTTAGGAACAAAATATCCAACTTCGCATAGCTACTTTAGCAATATGTGCGAGATCAAAAAAACTTTATCTAATTAGATTTTTAATTCCTAGGTTATGACGGAGTAGATGATGGAGAAGTTGAACTATAACTAATATATTGTAGGACATATTATGGTATCCATTTTTTTGTTGGACCGATATACAAGATGAAAGAGGTTAATTTATTATGAAATATTGTATAGTGAGCAGGCTTAAGAGCATGTTGATTTTGTCAAACAATTATGGAATGAGTTGTTTAATGATTATCAAGCAAGATTGGACAAAAATTATGATTGCAGTAATTCAGCTCTAGCTTGGTTTAGGTTCTAGTTCAGATTCAGATTTAGGTTCATGTTCAACTTCTTTTAAGACCAGTGTAAGCCATCATTTGCAAAATTCATAAAAGAAAAAAAAAGCTATGGCTTCTTACAATATGATAAAGTTAGACAAAATTTTGACAACATATTGTACGATCAAAGTTAAAGGTGTAGAGTTTGATGTAATGCTATGGTGGCAGAACTATGGAAAGGAATTTTCAATCATGCAAGCAATTGCACAAGATCTTTTAGCAGTTTCAGCATCCACTATTGCTTTAGAGTCTCCTTTGAGCACTGGCAGTCAAGTTATTAGTCTTTATCACACTCGACTTCATCCTAATACTATGAAAGTCTTAGATAGATGATGAAGATATTAACAGCAAACTCTATTCTTTATGATATATTAATTTTTATCTATTTTTCTTTATGATATTATCTTATCTTATATTATCTTTTATATTAATATAGGTACTAGAATAGAGGAGACCGATCATTCAACAGAAAAAAATTTCAAACAGATATTCGATGATGAATGTATATTTAATTGTTTGTTATCATGTGTTTAATATTCATTTAATGCAATATTATCAGGTATAATTTACATAATGATGTTTCTACCTACAGATAGTAGTGTAAGTTATTAACTATCTTGATTATAATGTTTAGCTATCTTCTTTCTTCTACCACGAGATTCTTATCTTTAATCTTTGTTTTTGGATTTACTTATTTTTCATATAATTACTTTGGATTTTTATAACTGAAGATATAATTATTTACTTCTGTATTTTTATGTAAGTTCTAGACTGTTGTCTTTCCCTTACTCAACTTCAATATCTACTCTCTAATCTCCACTCTCCTATAGTCTAACTATAATTGATAATTTTATTTTGACTTTTTGTAAATTATATCATTACAAAATTTGGATAACATTAGCACGATTATACTCTTGTATTTTGATAATTGAAAGATTTTCATAATATTACTGTTGTATTTATTATATAAGTAAACTCATGAATTTATAGTACATATCATATGTATGCTTAGATTGTATAATTGCAATAAGAACATTTAAAGTTCAAAACTATGTTGAAGCCGATCTAAGCGTATCAATTCTATAATAAGGAATGTGAACATCATCGACACCCCAACATCTTAGCCATCGCCGTCGCACCTTACCAAATCGAGAAGTTACTATGAGAAATTGAGAAAGGAGGAGTCTGTTTTACCCTAATTTCTCAACGACCACTTGCGTATATTTTTGTTTGTACGCCAACGTTTTATTCCCAAGTTGCATTTTGGAGGTTTGCCTCATGTAGTGTCGAACGCTAGCATTTTATTAACGTCCCTCATGTAATCCTTATCATTCTTTCAATGCTATTTATTTTAATTTAAAAAAAAAAGTTCAAAACTAATATCAAAACCTAGAATACATAAGTTTTCGATCATCTATAAGGATGGATGTAACATTTAATATATACAAGTATTAAAAAATACATTTTTATTAAGCAATTATGAATTTTGTTAATTAAATGAATGCAATATTTCTTATATATTATTTTTTGGTTCACTTTATTTTATAATAAATTTATTTTAAACTTATTCATTTCAACATTTATGTACATTGAATATATACAAAATTTAAGGGTTAATTACCAAAAAAAGCCTAAACTTTCTTTCAATTATAGCTCAAACTTTAAAAAGTAGTAATAAGATGCCCAAACTTTCAATTTTTGTCAATTCTAGCCGAACATTAGTCTCATTGTTATCTTTGCTGATGTGGCACTGTCATGTGTCAATGGACCCTCATTAATTAGACATGTCAGCATAATTAGCAAAGGTGAGTTTGATTGTTGAAACAACGTCGTTTCATGATAAAATTGAAATGACGTCGTTTCAATAAGAGAAAGTCACACCCCTTAATCTGTAACCTAAATCCCTAAGTTATTGAAGAGATATTAAGCAAATTGAGAAAATCATATAGTAGATTCTCTAGCCTAACCAAGGATTTTGTTGGAACGGATTCACATCTGGAGAAACTATGTAGCACCCCACTCCCATATGGCATATGCCTGTACGTCTATCAGACATTTGAGCATATGCTCGATGGAAGTAGTGCACTAGAGCAATCACATCACTTATCATGGATTTATAATTGAAATACAATACTCAATATCTAAAACTCAACTCCTCATTTCATTTCATAAAACATAATTTACTCTGTAGTATTGCATTACACGATCCATATGTAGATACAACATCAAAAACTATAAGAGTCTACTACTCTTTTACACATTCTACATGAAAGAGGAATTATACAAAAACTCTATCTAACTCTTCAGTCTCAGCTGACCGACCTTTGAGCCATTTCTTGAGTCCAAAAGTAGTACTCTACTTATTCTAATTAGTTTTAGAAGTTACATCCTCTCTCTCGTACCTGAAAAATCACGTTGCAATTTTGATGAGTTTTGCAAACTCAGTAAGTAAGCCATTATCGATGTGCTCACTCATATCACAGAACAACCAATTTACAGACAATTCATATCATCTACATCACTTTAACAATCATCATATAGCATCATATATCACTTTGTTCACTTATTTCACATTTCTCATTTAGAAAGATTCAAACAATTCATCTCGATCATTTAAAACATACATATCAAATGTATATGCAATGCACATATGACTTATATTGAATTATTACGTTGTTGTGACTGAGTACCTTTTTAGCTATCCTATATCTATTATAGATATCAGGGCTCATTAATAACTATCCCGTATCCGTTAGGGATATCAGGCTCATTATATATAGTGACCCAGAGGCTCTTACCACATTCTGAGCTTTAAGCTCTTTTTCACTAGTGACTCTGGTCATAACTGCCTTTATCTGATCAAGTATTCATGTAATGAAATGCATCAAATTTCATATATTCAATCAGTCACTTATATTCACTTTACACATTTACTTTCACATTTTCATCGGACTTAAGTCTGATATTCAACAATTATATTGAGTACACTTATTTTTGTTAGATTCACATACAATGAGCATTTCCAATGTGATTTTCATACATCAAACGCCTCGTACAATTAATGTACGAAATTAACACATTCACATCAATTATAAGTCAATAATTGACATTTAAGCAAAGATAGACAATCTTAGTGAGAACATCTAGGTTACTCACAATATGCTCTAGATAGCTACTGCATCGATGTCCTGACAATGTTTAGATCCTGTCGCTCTATTTGCACCTTTATATCATGCAACACATACACATTTACATTTTACTAATTTGCATAATCACATTAATACTCAATCATACAAATATGTATATGTGTTATGTATAATGCATGCTCAATTTGACTATTCTGGGTATGTATCCTTAATCCACATCTCATGATCATTCTAACATTATACTAGTATATGTCTAGCTTACTCCTAGGTTTATGCCTCAAGTATATTTGATTGTTCTAAATTTCATCAATCTATACTTCACCAAGGTCATTCTAGCATTATAAGATTACATAATATCTAATTTCTCATTCATGTTTACTTAATACACATCATTCTTCTTCTTTGAATCACATTAGCCTTCATAGGATCACTTTCATTCTTATAACATCTCCAAACTTCCAGATTTGAATACTTGATATGTAACAATCCATTCTTAAGTTATAACCTCAATTATTGCTAAACATATCACACATTTAGTCCCTTTATCCATCATCAATTTATCCATCATCAAACTAAGTTCATTTCGAGCTTCATTCAAGCCTAAATATATTATGGGAAAGTACCTAACCATTTGTTGTTTCAAACATTGCATAAAAGACAAGAATACACGTAAATGCCCTTCCCACGATCATGGATGACTTCCCACGATTGTGGGTTATGATAATAAAACATTTCCTGCACTTTCTTGCATTCCCATGATCGTGGGTTATGCAAATCCAAAAACCTAGCAATTTATCTTCCAATTTTCCAACTTTTTAACCCCTATATGTTCCATCCAAACCATCTTATGCTTAGTTTATCATTTCTACATCATTTCCTCTCTATTTCTATTTCAACTCAAAAACATTCTTGAAACAAATCATAAATCATTGTTCATCCTATATATAAAAATAGGACATCAAAGTATCCATACATTCATCAACGTTTCAGAACACATTTAACTCCATTATCACTTTCATTTTATCTCTAACCTATCATCCTAGTTCCTCTCATTTCAAAAGTACTACACTAGCCTTACCTTTAGCCTCAAACTCATTTTAATTCATGTTTATAACAACTACAAAAATCCACGTTATTACACATAAAAACATAACATATTTATCTATTCATGTATCAAATTTATGCACTCATCATCAACACCATTTTGATGATCATTTTACAGAACATATTTATCTATTTATTTATCAAATTTATGCACTCATCATCAACGCCATTTTAACGATCATTTTATCTCAAAAACATCCCTACAACAGCTTATGAATTATTACTCATCATATACACAAAAACAAGCCATGGATATGTCCATTTATTCATCCACGATTTAGCATAAAAATCAACTCCAATAACATTTTCAATCCATCCCTAATGATCATTATACATGCTTTCATTTAAACAACCTATGAATACCATTAATACACTAAAAATAGAACATATTTTACACCCACATTACATCATATATTTAACACCATGATCATGATCATTCAATCTCAAATTAATCACCATATTTGTTTCATTTACAACAACCCATGAAGTTTGATGTATAACTTACTTGATTTACTCAAAGTTTCTTCAAAATATCCTAGAAACTCTAACTCCTTATGCTACACGATCATCATCATAGAGGGTAGAGTAGCTTGGGATTTTAGTTACAAGATAAAGAGGTAGTAAGGATCTTGAAGTGGCTAAAGTGGAGGATGATAACAACTCAAAGTTAAGAGTAAGGTTTATGAGAAGGTGTCGTGAGTGAAGAAGATGAAGAAGAGATCATATGTTTAAGTGAAAGACAAATTTGAAGATCGTCTTACAAGAGAGTGTCATGGGACAGTGGGGTTAATTAACAAAGTAAAATGCTTGGTAAGTGTCATGAGAAGATATTAGTATTGTTAGCTATTAAGTGGTAAGTGTCATGACACTTACCACTTAATAGCTAACAATACTAATATCTTCTCATCTCTGTACCCAATACCATTAAATCTAATCCATTTGTCTCCAAATTTCAAATTCAATTGTCACCAAATTTCCAACACCACCTTTTAATAAATCCTAAAGTCATTTGTCAATAATTTCTATTATCTCATGTCACTTATTTCTACTACCATAATTCAATTATCTTCCTATTTGAGATTTTTCCTAGTCCAAAAATACCCAAAATTTTAAAATTTTTTCCATTTTTACCATAAATTCTAAATCAATAATATAATTCACCATATCAATTTTCAAGACAAAATATTCAATATTCACATTATAATCATATAAAAATCAATTATACCCGAAAAATGCCAATTGAGTGCGTGAACAGTCATTGTAATGTGTGCAACCATCAATAATCAAGTGTGTGTATGCTTATATTATGCATAAGCATAAATTGCATTTCTTAATTTCTCGATGCTATTTCTCATTTATAGAAATCTAGGGTTCTAACCCTTATTATGGGAAAATGGGATATTACAAACTAACTCCATTCTTAGATGTTGGAAGGAAGGATGATGCTCGCATTGTTGGCATCTAGGGAATGGGAGGAATTGGGAAGGAAACCTTTGCTAGAATTGCCTTTGAGAAATTGTCTCACCAATTCGAATGTAGCTACTTTCTTCCAAATATAAGGGAAACTAATGAAAAATATAGACTTGCTCATTTACATAAAAAGCTTGTTCATCAACCTTATTCGAAAGGAACTTGAAAATATGGGATATCTATGAAGGAATGGTTGAGATCAGGCACAAACTATGCTCAAGAAGGCTCTTAGTTGTTTTTGATAATATAGATAAACTGGAAGAATTAAAATCATTAGCAGGAACAAGTGAATGGTTTAGTAGTAGAAGTAGGGTAATCACAATAACTAAAGATGAACATTTATTGGTATGCCATAGAGTTGAAGAGATATATAGGGCTGAGATGTCGGATGAGGAAGAAGCAATCCAACTTTTGCACTCAAAAGCTTTTAAGAACTATTGCCCGCAGAAGAGCATTTGGAGCTGTGCCAAGATGTTGTGAAATATGCCAATGGTCTTCCATTAGCTCTTGACTTTCTTGGTTGTTTTTTATGTGGAAGGTCTATAAATGAATGGAAGATTGAGAATGATGGATTTAGGTTGATGGATATAGGTTACAGATTGAGGAGCATGATTTTCACTTGTTGGAATGAAATCGTTTTAGTTTTATTATAAAACAACTTCGTTTCAATAATCAGACTCACTTTTGCTAATTACATTAACGTGTCTGATTAATGAAGGTACCTTGACCCGTAACAGTGCCACTTCAGCAAAGATAACGATGAGACTAACGTCAAGCTAAAATTGAAAAAAATGAAAGCTTGGGCATTTTATTGCTACTTTTTAAATTTAGGTTTATAATTGAAAAATCAATGAAAGTTTAGGCTTTTTTTTGTAATTAACCCAATTTTAAAAAAATACATTTTATTAAGAAATTATGAATTATGTTAATTAGATGAATATGACATTTCTGTTATACCATTTTTTGGTCTAGTTTCTTTTGTAATAAATTTCTTTTTGAACCTCTTCATTTCAAAATTTTATATTCATTTAATATCTACAATTTTTAAAAATAAATTTTTATTAACTAATTATGAATCGTGTTAATTAGATTAATGTCATAGTTCTCATATACCTTTTTTTTCTTCATTTTCTTGTATAATCAATTTATTTTGAACTTTTTCCAAAATTTTATATACATTTAATATAAAAAATTTTAAAAATACATTTTTGTTAAACAATTATGAATTATGTTAATTAGATTAACGTAACAGTTCTCATATACCATTTTTTAGTTCACTTTCTTATATAACAAATTTATTTTGAACTTATTCATTTCAAAATTCTATGTACATTTAATATATACAATTTTTTATTGAACACATTTTTATCAAGCAATTAGGAATTATGTTAAGTAGACGAATGTGACATTTCTTCTATACCATTTTTTGGTTCACTTTCTTTTATAATGAATTTATGTTAAACTTGTTTATTTCAAAATTTTATGTATATTTATTAAGTAATTAAGAATTATGTTAATTAGATTAATGTGACATTTCTCATGTATCATTTTTTTTCACTTTTTTATAATAAATTTATTTTGAAATTCTATTTGCTAGAATTTTATGCAAATTTAATATATATACTTTTGAAAAAACACATTTTATTAAGCAATTATGAATTATTTTAATCAGATGAAAGTGACATTTCTCATATACTATTTTTTGATGTACTTTCTTTTATAATAATTTTATTTTAAACTTATTGATTTCAAAATTTTATGTACATTTAATATATACAATTTTTTAAGAAAACACAATTTTTATTAAGCAATTATGATTTATGTTAATTACATGAATATGATATTCCTCATATACCATTTTATGGTTCACTTTCTTCTATAATAAATTTATTTTTGAACTTATTCATTTCAAAAATTATATGTAAGTTTAATATATATAAATTAAAAAAACATTTTTATTAAGCAATTATAAATCATGTTCATTAAATGAATGTGATATTTCTTATATAACATTTTTTTGTTCACTATTATAATAATTCATTTTGAAATTATTCATTTCAAAATTTTATGCACATTTAATATATACAATTTAAATAACACATTTTAATAACCCATTTTTAAAAGTAAAAATTGAAAAAAGGGATAGGCTCGAGTCCCCAACTCTGAGGTTCGAGCTTAAAATTTACTTCCTCTTATTGTGAAAATCCAAAGAAGGGTCAAGTCTTGTGCGAATAAGTTTCTGTCTTATATTGCTAAACTTCAATTAATTAAATTAATCCTTAGTTTTCTTCACATATATTGGAGTTCACATATGTTTCTATCCAAAAGTCTTATTAAGACATTTGAAAGAATGTTAAAGGATGTCTTGTGGAGTCATTTCAATGGTGGAAAGGGAATTGCTAAAGTCAAATGGGCTGACATTTGTTTCCTTAAGGAAGAAAGAGGTCTAGGTATATTTTCTATCAAAACTACAAAGCTTGCTCTAACTTTTAAAAGAATGTGGTTGATACTTGAGGACAAAAATTCCCTATGAATAAAGTGGTTGCATACTTATTTCTTAAAGAAAGAAGCATATGGGCCATTGGAAAAGCTACTAATTTTTATGCTTTTTGAATCAGTAGTTACACTTAAGAGATACTGTCTAACCAGGAATTAGTTGCAGAATTGGCAATGAGAGAATTGCTTTTATGTGGTTTGACAACTAGTCTAAATTTGGGCAATTAATCTACTCTTATAGGTCACAGGGGGTTAGGCTAAATTATCCCATACACACGCTAAGGTTTGCTCACTGATTAGTGAAAGAACTTGGTAGCTTCCTGAATGTTTAAAGGACCTACAACCTAACTACTCCCGTAACCCCTAAGCCTTTAATAGATACTTCTAGGTTGGGAAGTCAATTTATGATTTTTTAGACAATTCTACCAAAGAATTTATAAGAGGAAGAAACCCAAAAGTTGATTGGCATAAGATAGTTTGGAGCAATCGTTTATTGCTCAAAACTTCCTTTCTCTTATGGCTGCCCATCAAAAGAAAACTAAGTACCACTAACATATTGAGTTACTTGGATTTAAACAGAATTCGCTCTTTATGTTTGGAGCAAGAGGAATCTCGTGACCACCTATTCTTAGAATGCAATTTAGCAACCAACATATAGAAAATAGTGAAAAGAAAGTGTTTGTGGTCCATCCATGGAAACCCATTTACCCTCACCATTTAACGGCTCATTGATCGGACAATAATACCAAAACCATCTATGTAGATTTACACAGTTGCTTTAGGGAACTCTGTGCAAAGTATCTGGAAGGAAAGGAAATCTTAGAGATCTGCAAACAAAACTGCTTTTAAAGAGGCTTTAATTTAAGAAGTGATCAATGAAATAAGGGAATTGATTTTGATAAAGATTCCCTGAAAATGTAACTCTAGTCTAATTTCTTCCTTGAGAATCTAATTTCTAGCATCTCGTTTTAATATTATCCTTCTGATACTTTGGTAAGGCTTTGCAATGAGGTCGTAATTATTTAAAAGGGTATTCCCCTTAATCTTTTCTGTATTGTTTAACACTTCCTTAGTATTAATGAATTTCTTTACATTTAAAAGAAAATTTGGTGGCCACCTTTAAATGAAGAACTTTTTTCTTATGCAAGCTATCACTCAAAATGACCTTCCTTTATTCTAAATTCTCTCTAATTTAATTTAATGTTCTTTTTTAGAATTGTCCCATAAGATCGCATTAATCATAATCAACTTAGTTCTTAAGAACTAGACAAGAGTCCTAAAGGTATATTAAGAGATTTATTTAACCTCCAAGGTCTTATATAATGTAAGTTGAGATCTTATAAGTTACATTAATTCCTTTTATATTCATTTCTGCACATTTACTAAGAGTCATGTGCTACAGTATTAACTCTTATTAATTTGAATCGTGTTTATTTTATAAATACAATACTATACAGAATTTTGTTCATACATACTTAATGTATAACCTTAGTTCAATTGTCTACTCTTAAATTTATCTTTTTGAACTCTCATCTTGCAACTTCAGATAGATATAGTGATCAATATGACCACTTCAAACAAATTTCCTTTTGACTTATCATATAAGTCATCATTTTCGATTTAAGTTTCTTGCTTATACTCTCAATTATCAACTTAATTATAAACTTAAAACCTACCTTATCTCTAGTTATCAAAAATACTAGTGTTGATTACTCTTATAAGAAGACCAATCTTTTATTTGCCCAAAATAATTTTATATAAAGTAAACATATTTTAGAATCAAGTATTAGTTTTCTCATTCTCTAGATGCTCTTACTAATGCTTCCTTATTTATTCCCATCATTCATTCAATAATTGGAGAGCAACTTTCTAGTTCAAATTTGGACTTATTATATAAAACTTTCACTTATTGGGAGGTTGAGGATGTTAACTTTGCTCTACATCCTAATAAAGCACCGTGTCTAAATGGGTTGAATGAATTCATCTTTTAAAAAACTTGGATGTTAATGAAGAATATGGTGACTAAATATGTTAAGGGATTCTTCACACAAGGAAAAATGTTGAAAGAGGTTAATAAAACCTTTTAATGCCTCATCCCTAAGTCTTAATCCCCTAGCTCTTTGCAAGAGTTTAGACCTATCACCAATTGTAGAACTATATATAAAGTCACTTCCAAGTTGATTGCAAACATATTGAAGAATGTGCTTCTAAACATCATAGGTGGGTTTTAAGGGGCTTTTATTTTAAAAAAATTAAATTAGAGGTAATGGACTCTTGAAACAAAGGCTTCTTAAAAGTTATTATAGACAACTAGATCCTAGAAATTAATATACTCTTGAAACAAGAGCTTTTTAAAATTTATGTAAAAAGCTAGTTCCTAGAAATGATCCTATTAAGATTGACTTGTAATAGGACTTTGACTCTAAGGATTAGTGCTTTATCATCAATATAATGAAGGCATTTGGCTTCCTTGAAGTCTTTGTTGGTTAGGTGGAGCAATGCATATTAATAACCTTTGGTATCTTAATCATTAATAAACCTACAAGGGTTTTAAATGCAATTAAAGGCTTGAGGCAAAAAGATCTCATATCTCCTTACCTGTTTATTTTAGGCATAAAATTTCTCACTAGACTAATAAAGTTATAAATAAACATTAGCAAAGATAAGAGTTTTAACTTCTAGACTAAATACAAGAAATTTAAAATTGCCAACTTATTCTTTATAGTAGATATCTTAGTCTTCTGTAAAGTTGATGCTAGTTCATTTTACACCTTATTAACAGTGATAAACCTATGTAAGAAGCTTTCAAATTGTAAATTAATAAGGACGAGAAAAATATTATTTTATCTATAAGTTCTCAGCACTTAGGGGCTTGGTTACTTCCATCACTGGCTTAAAGTCCATTAAACCCCTTATCCCTATTATTTCAAGAAGATCGTCTTTCAATGACTATTTCCCTCTTATGGTGTAATAAAAGTTTGCCTTAAGTTGGTCAAGTTGAGCTTACCAATTCAAGAAATGTAATCTTCGTGCATATAAGCCTTATCACCTCTCAATCCTTAATAGCATAATTAGAACCATAAAGAGGATGATAAGCAACTTTTCATGGTCAGGGGATTTAAAAAAAAAAAGTTTAGGCAAAGTCAAATAGAAGGAACTTAGTATATCTAAAGATGAAATTGTTCCAGATAGCATCCTTTTTAGACTAATCGATAGAGTGATGCTAATAAAGAGGTTTTGAAGATTGATTCAAGATAAAAAAGGCTTTTTGGTTTAAGAGGCTACATACATACCACATAAACAAAGTTCATTTTTTGTCCTTCAACCCAAAAATAAATGCTTTATGGACATTGGTTCAAATGCTTAGAAATAAGGATTTAGTTGGAGGGTTGATTGATCATAAGTTTGGATATGAAGAAGATACAAACTTTTTTTTTGATCATTAGCTAGATCTAGATCCCCTAAGGAATATCCCTGGGCTTAATCTATTACATAGTCTAATCCTTTAGAATGCATCATTATGTGAAGTTTTAAGAGCAGGGTCTAACTATTTTGAGGCAATTCCCATAAGTCCCCTTTTTAAATGATATTAAAGTCTCAAATTCTTGCTAATGAAGAGGATAGCATAATGTGGAGCTTAAATAAAGATGGTAGGTATTTCAATTTCTTATGCAAGAAGCTATTGAAAACCTATATTCCAAACATCACATAGTTTAAGTTAGTGTGGTTTCTCTAATCCAATTCTAGAATTGTATTTACATTGTTACTTGCCTTTAAGATTGACTTCCCACAGTTGAGGAGGAAAAGATTAAAAATCTTTTCTTCAAATGTGGTTATTTGGTATAGTTTGACTTAACTTTGCAACATCCCAACCTCTCCCTTTATATAGACCAATTTGATTGCATGGAAATGTATGAGCCACAATATCCAGAAGGGGACATTATTGCTTTTAAAATTATGTCAAAAGTTATTGGTTATTTGTTACAGAGAGAAAGAAATAAAAGGGTATTCTAAGGGCAAGTTAACATTATAAAAAATATGTTTATTAGTTACGTTTTTTCTCTACATTTTAGAATTCGTAGCCAAAAGTCTATATATCTCTACCATTTTTCTAAGTCATACTAAATCGTAGCCTAATAAAGCAAATAATATGGCTGACCTTAGAAAAATATTTTGTAGGCTTTCTTAAACACACTATGATTAATTTATTCTTTACGTTGTTTTCATCGTGCATTGTTATTATTTTAGCTACAAATTATTTTTTTAGCATAAACAATTATAGTGAATGGGCAACATTTTCATTTAATAGCCAAAACTATTAGTTACATTTTTCACACAATAAAACAAGGTCAAATCTAGACCATTAATCTCTTTTTAATAGTTTTTATCATTAAAATATAAATAAAACCTTTTTACAAACTCCTTTTTTGCAGACTCCACTAAAAAATGCAAAATAAGGAGTTTATAGTGCCTCTTTTTGGTTCATTGCTAACTAAGCCTGCTTTCTTTCTTAAACAAAGAACGTATAGTGAAAGATTTAGAGAAAAAATGGATCAGGTTTATACACAAAATTGTGCACATTTTAAGGGCTAGTATCTGATGGTTTTTATTTTGTACATCTACCAAATAATGTAGTCTTATGACTTCTTGAGGGGTGGGTTTGACTGAGGATGGTGGATTTGGAGTTTGGTTATAGGTAATGGGGGCTAAGGCAAAGGTTGTCAGGACATTCTAGGTGTTGATCATGAGGTTAGAGGGTAGAAAGTGACCAAGGAGGGAGAAGGAGGGAACATTTTTAGCTTAAGGTGTTAACTTTAGAGATAGAGGAAGAAAGGGGGTTTAGGGTTTGAGTTTGCTAAGGTGAACAAAATGGCTTCAAAATAAGATGAGGATAAGGAAGAATGGGAGGTTTTTTTAGGGGAAAAAAGGTGATAGAGGTATATATTAATGATTAGAGTTAGGGGATAAGAGGGATAAGGTAGGAGCAAACGGGTTGGAAGATTAGGAAGTCAAAGAGGACAACACGAGGACAATAACTATTATACAGGTTAGGGACAAAATTATATAAAGAGATATCATGAGAGGTTAAGAGGCACTATAGTGGGCACGAGAATAGGGAGGGATTACTAAGGCCACCATTTTAGGAGAAACTTTGACTTACCAAGTTTTTTATTTATTGTTTGTCTTTAATGTGGTTGTGAGCTTGTTCCTCCATTCTTACAGTATCATAGTTAGGTTATGTATAACATTTACTCTTCTTTTATTGCATGGTTTGCTACAATCATATAAGCAATTGCATTCTTTGGCAGTATATGTATCTCATCACGAACAAATCTCTTTTTGAAGTTCATATGAGAAACAATATTCCGTTATTAAGGGCAATTTGGTTTATAAAAGTAACTTATCTTAATCAAGTGAGTTTCTTTGTACTATAATTGTATAATTTATTGACACAGATTTGCTAAGTAACACTTAAGTATGCTTTGATTGAGACTGAAGATAACTTTGATAATGTATCTTAATTGAAAAAGTATCTTTGTTACGTATTATTATTTAAGTAGGTCAGGAAGTTTTAAAGAAAATTATATAAATAATTAAATACAAATTCTTAACATATAAAATCTCCTTAAAAGTTGTGGCAAAATATAAGGGTTCTATAAATATATATTGGCTCTGTAATTATTGTTGTTTCTTTATTTCTTCTTAGTATCTTTTTGATGAATAAATTTGTTACCATCATCACTGCATATTTCTTTCTTTCTTTCTTTCTTTTTGGTGTTTCTATGTCAATTTTGATTATCTATTATGTTAGTTGCAACCTAAACTGCATTCACTAATTTAGTAAATGGCTTATAATTGTTTAGCTTCATGGACAAAACTTGGATGACTCATCGAAAATGGTCCAGTAAAAACTTAAAAGGATTGAAGACTTTCATTAAATTTGTAAAAAAATCCAATGGGTTTAGAATGTGAAATTCGTTGTCCTTGATAGATTGCTTAAATTTCAACAATCAAAATCAAAATGTGGTATATAACCATAGGTTAATCCGAGGCATAGATAAATTCTATACTCGATGGATTTATCATGGAGAATATTTTGAAGGTAGTAATGCTAGAAGTTTTGATTTATGTGATGAAATATACAGAGTTGATGATGATAATAACAATAATGATACAGGTGATAGAATTTAAGAAATGTTGGAGGATGTGGGGAATTATATGGAGACTATGAATGATAATATTACGCCTGATACATTTTGTAGAATTACACTAGATAATTTTGAGAAGTTATTGAAAGAAGCTTAAGAAGAATTATACTTGAGATGTTCTAATTTCTGACAACTATCTTTTGTTGTGAAGTTATTGCATTTGAAAGTATTTAATAAGTAGAGTAACAAATCTTTTAACTTGTTTCTTGACATGAAAAACATGATATGTTACTCAAAAGTTGCTTAGCTTAGATCATGATGGAAATGAAGAGAAAAGTGAAAGTTATTGATTCTAAGTCCTAGTCTTATTCTATCACTTCTTATATATAATATAATTTAACTTTAATACTTTTACTCAAATGGCTGAACAAAAGAAGATGCAACTGAATGATCATCATGCCCACGTAACATTGTAGCTAAACATATTGTAGATGATTAAAGTTATGTGGTATTTGCTTTAATTTGAAACATATAATTACTATTTAAATTTTCTTATAATAATTTTAGTTGACTTGAGCTAAGCTTACTATTTGTTATAAGGCATCGATTTGGACAAGATTTTTCGCTGTAATATTTGACATCATATCCAAACACATTTCAATGTATAGTTTTTTTTTTTTGTATTGTTTGTTTACAAACTATAAAGGATACTAATACTTTTTTTTTTGAATATTTTGGGTAGGAGCAAAGTTTCACCTATTTATATTATATTATTCATTAGTTTTGTTAGTAGAACTTGATGGATTTACCATATATTGAATGCATTGAGATTTGAATTAATAAAGCTTCTCTGCAACTTAATATTTATTTGCTTTATTGATACTCAATTTAATAATGACACTAGATAAAATTAATGGTGAACAGTTAAAAATTATTTATCCAAATAACAATACAAACAATAATAAGAAGAAAAAATATCACAACAAAACTTTTCAAAGATGTTTTTATAGAAAATGTAGTAAAAATCGTCATTGCTATGGATTACACAAAATATTGCAAACAATTTTTGGTTACGTTTTTACATACTCGTGATTAAAAGAATATACTTACGAAATTATCAAAAGATAGCAAATAATCTATAACTAAGATAGCACAAAATGTGGCCAAATAATATTTGCTACATTTTTTTGTTGCCTAGTGCTAAATTTTTCTTGATAAGTTGCTACGTTTATTGTGTTTTTGGTACAAAAATAATTTGTAGCTAATAATTTTACTTTATACATGATTTGAAAAAATGTCGCTTAAACTGTTTTATGACCACGTTTCATACGATGATTTGAAAATGTTGTGAACATAATACGCGACTTTTTAAGACGAATGTAACTACTTTGTTGCAGTTTAAGCACAAAGCTATTCTCTTGAAAGAGTTTATTTACTTCATACGAGAAGACTGATGTGCTAGAAGATCCAACTCTTTTACAATCCTAACACTATCTGTGCCTGAAAATTGCTTTAGGTTTGAAGTAGGAATGTATTTCAGTTGACACATGGAGAATTATTTGGTTAACATATGTGATAGATTTGCTCCTTCCCTAAGCTAGTTTCGTTTTGATTAGATTTATACCAATTTAAGATATGTTTCTAACTGAACTAAGTCCGGCTTGCTTTCTATCATCTAACATAATTTGTGATATTAATGCGATTTATTTAACTTTTAAAATAATATTATTATTTCCAACAATATATACATTATTTTGTATATATTTAAAATTGTGAAAATAATTAAAAATAAGTTATTTACCTAAAATGTTTAAATTTTCATTGAACCCAATCCTTCACTACTTTAGTTATCAAAATTGAAAAAAGAATTATAATATTAAAAATTTATAAATAAGTAATTATCCTATTTGAAATGATGGAAGGTTGTTGAAAGTCAAAGATAATTTAGGAAGGTTGATAATGCAAGTGCTCTCTAGAATGTGGACCGTGGAGTGGCTGAGGGATGTGGGGTTTTTAATACTGGTCCGGAACCCCCACCCACCTACCATACAAAAGAACGCGTTAATTTAGCATGTCTTTAGTGTGCCCAAACCTTGCTTAGTCAAAACGGGTTCACGCTCACTATACTCCTTTTGTGCTGCTCTTTTGCTTTGTCAAAACGGGTTCGGACTCACCAAACTCCTTTTGTTTTGTTCTTTTGCTTTATTCCCAAAATGGGTTGGGACTCGCGGGACCCCTTTCGTATTGTTCTTTTACTTTCTCAACTCAAAATGGGCTCATGCTTCGTAGAGATAAAGATGAGAGTCCCCTTTAACTGTTTATTTGGTCGACTAACACCTCCTGCCATCATCTTTTCAAAAAAAGAAAAAACTCCTCCTGCCTTCTTAATTTTCTTTTAAAAATTTTCATTTTACCACTCGAAGTCTGAAGGAAGAAAAAGTACATCCAAAGCTAGAAAAATAAACGCATTTACTTATCAATCTATTCTCATAGATTTGTTTGTTTGGTGCTATATACATTATTGCATTATAGGACGTCATTTGGGGTCCCATGACATGATCTCTCAACAGGGAGTGGTGTTCCTACTACAACAAGGTTTTTGACTCACATTTTTGCTTGTTTTCAGTACAGTTTGGACATGAAGAACAATCAATCTCTTTGTTGTCTAGTTGTTTGTTGTATAGCTAAAAATGAGGAATCCCTCTCATGCCTGCCTCACCGCCGATTCCCAAGATTTTGATAGATCTGCACTACCCTTATCTCTCATTTATTATAATTATGATTGCTCGTCATTAAAATTCAACTACGTTTCTTGCTTCGGTTAGCAAAGAACGAGAAATTCATGCGTCATTTTAGTGTTGAGTGAGTGTAGTAGTGGTTGCTCACAGAGACAAGCACTCGAAGGACAAACTGACCGACAACATATCCACTCATATGCAGCGGAACAGCATCAGCATCAGCATCAGCATCGTGGACCTCAACCAATACCTGCCTTTGTCGTCCATATGCAGCTGAGTCTTTTACTTAATAGTTAACCTTAATTTTCACTAGATCATGTCAAACCACCAACTTTTGGAGTTTCATCATCTGCAATAGAATAATTAAGTTCATAATTAATTCTAGGAAGATGGTTGAAATTTCAGACTGAAGGATTTATTAAAATCAGTGTTGTATTCATAAGTATTTACACTAATACATCAGTAGCTATAATTACTTTTGGGACCGGTTAATTATGCTGAACTACTCATTAAAATTAGTAATTCAACTTCATCTCCAGAGATAAGCTCTCAAAGATAAAACAAATGTACCTTTATTTGGTGTGTTCATCCTTAAATGGAATGAATCCATGGGCATTGGTATAATAGGCTTCGTATTACAATGTCTATCGACCATCGTAGGCTTCTCTTGTTTTTGTATCAAAGCGTGCAAAATTGTTACCACAGCACAATTTACCTTCAGCGATTACACAATGATCTACTGTTAAAAGCTCAGGCAAATACTTTAGCCTTACTCGACGCTAAGTGTGGACTACTACAAACTCTCCTAATCGTTACGAACTAGGATTCCAAATGCAGCAAGCACGGTACGTAGTACTGGCGTACTGGATACCTTTAATGGAAAGCTCATAGGCATCTGATTCCACTAATATTTACAAGTACTACTTTTTATTTTTAATTCTAGATTTTTTAAAATGCAATCAAAATCACAAATTGTAAAATATCTATATTTTTGAAAAATAATTTATTTTAAATTAATTATAAAATATAAGTGTAAATGTGAATAATTAAATAATATTAATAAAAATTTATTAATAATTAATATTAAATATTTAAATAAAATAGAAGCTTTTTAAAAATTACTCCATGAATATGTGATGGGTCTATGATACAAATTTTGTTACGATCACATCTACTATAATTGTGGGTCCTGTTAATAATCAATTTCCCTCTTTGTAGCTTTGAGCAGCACGTCATATAAGGTGCTTCGAGCACATCTTTCTTTATCACTTCTATACCTATTGCATCATTGACGTTACGTGTATAAATATTTTATTACACATAAGCATAAATATTTTAAGGCTAATTATAAAATTTTCAAATTTTACTCAATTTTAAAGATATGACATGGACTTTAAGAATGACATTTATTCAAACTTTCAAATTTTATTTCAAATCTAGCTCAATGTTACCATCTAAGTTAACAGAGCTAACGTGGCAAGCTATGCTAACTATGTTATAGTACTCATAGATGTCATATATAAGGAGACGACATTGCACCATGCTTTTTTAACTCTCATTTCCGTTTTGTTCTTAGGGATGATTAGATCTAGGGACTCCAACTGAAACTGATGCGCAAGGTGATTTCGAGAAGGACAAGGGCATTGCTGAGAGTGTTAGTGCTGGATAGTCCCAACAAGATTCTTGTGGGAAAAAGAAACAGATTTAATAGATGATCAAGGCGAAGATGGTGCCAGTGGCAGTGCGGTGAAACCTAAACGACGATTCACCGGGGTCGTTGGTGCTGATGTTCCTTCAATATATGTTATTGTGTGGCATGAAATTTTCTTCTTTCAGGTAATGTGTGGTCACTTAAGGGCACATACTAAGGAAGAAAAACCTTGGAAAGGCGCATTTCCACCTTCTGTCTTCTAGCCGACTAGGGTGATAAAAAAAGAGGTGAAAATGACAACAATAGTGAGGTTGCTAGGAGCATTATTAAAAAAGAGATGGTGCCCGCTCTTCTTAATATTGCTCAAGAGGCTATGGCTAAGCTTAAGCAAGAACAAGTTAGCTTTGATATGGACCTGAACATAGTCCCAAATGATGATGACACTCCATAAGAGCCTACTATCACTGAAACTAACACCAACTACATTTCCATTGTCATTCCATTGATGGCTAATGCAGTGGTTACAATTTCCATCACCAACTACATTTCCATTACCATCGAGAAGGGATAAACCTTATTGTAAATCTTCTCTATAATACAACCAATGAAGTACGTGGCATGAGTTAAGCCATCAAGCCTATTGTGCTTTGAACCTAAGGCCAGAAGGACTAACCTTAGAGTTAACAAGATCACACAGTTCAAATTATGAAACATGATTTTTTGTTTTTAAATTCATTTCTTATATCGCTTGCTACGTCATCAATGTTAATGGAGACACTAACGTTAGGTTAAATTTAAAAAAAGTTGAAAGTTTGAATATTTGATTGCCACTTTTTAAAGTCCTGGCTATACTTATAAAATTGAGTAAAGTTTATGATTTTTTATAATTAACTCAATGTTTTATTATACAAGCTTCATTTTACGTACATAACACTTCAAGCATCAAAATTCTATTTATAATATAAAACATATAAGGTATTATATTGATTAGCTCAAAACAAAAATTTTTATTTAAAACAAAATTTTGAAAAAATACATTTATTCATAAAATGCTAATGTAATTATGTTTTAATTTTACACATTCACAGCCTACAAATTATATTCGCTAATATAAAATAATTAAATGTTTTAAACTTTGAATTATTTAAGACGTCATTTTATTTACAAAATCTTGACATAGGATGAATAGAAAACAGTTATCACACTATTTGGAATTTAAAATAGAAACACCAACTTTTGTAAAAAGAAAAATATATGAATGTTGTCAAGATTTTTCTCCTTAATTATTGGAATTGTACATCTATAAATATATTTTTAGACTCCTAATTATAGTTGTAGGATTAATTATTGAGATTTATTACCTTATTATACAATATAACTAGTACATTTTGGAGAAAGTAACAATGAATAGAATTATTTTTCTTTTTTCTTCTTCTTCTCATCTTTTAAGTTGGTATCAGAGTGTAAAAAATCTTTTAAAGATAAGTGAAAAATCTATTATTATTGTTGCTCAATATGAAAGAGCTTTTAATGCAGACATCATTCATTCTTAATCAAATTATGATGTTTGGTCAAAGCTAATGGAGATACATATTGTTGAATGAGCCAAACTCTCTTATATCCGTGACAAAACAAATCCACCTACAAAATCTGGAGATGTGTATAAGAAGTGGTATGCTAAAAACAAAAAAGTTAAAAGATAGTTACTAATGTCTATTAGTCCAAAGATTATGAAGCCATACTTATGATTACTTATGGCCCATGAAAGCTAGAGCACACTAGCAAAAGCCTTCCATGATGGAAATGATGAATTGTAGTTGTTTTCCCTGAGCCAAAAGGCATTCACTACAAAACAAAGTACAAGACCTCTCTCTAAATACTATGGAGAGTTAACTGAAGTCTTTCAAGAACTCGATCACTATGACAAAATAGTAATAGAGTATCCTCAAAATATTGAAGTATACTGAAAGTCAATTGAACGACTAAGGGTGCATACATTCCTAGCAGGTTTGGATGATGTTTTTGAAGAATGTTTATGGATATATTATAAGAAAGGAACCAATTCCATCTTTAGAAGAACACTATGCATTGATTTGGCAAGACGCAATACACCATGAAACGTTGAAAGGAGAATTTGGAAACCTTGAAGTTGTTGTTATGGTGGTTGGAAACAAATTAAAGAAAATCGTTGATATTGAAAAGTCTACGTACAAATGCACTCATTGCAACCAAAATCGATATACTAAAGATTACTGCTATGAACTTATACGATATCCAGATAGGTGGGATCATAATAGAGCACCCCGAAAGAAGAATTTTTAAGGAAACTCCAACTACTGCTATTGTTGAGACAAAATCAATGATGATGTTGTTGAGAAGGCTTCTGCATTAGTAGCAACTTTAGATAATGGCGGTAAGAATTTTAATGTTTCTACACCTATTTCTAATAGTATATGGATAATTGATTTTGGCATTAAAAATCATGACTTTTGATTCTAAACAGGTTATTGAACTCACAAAGCCCTCATAAAAATTTGTTACTACTGCTAAAAGTGATAAAGCCCCAATTTTTGGGGAAGTGTCTTTAACTCTTGCTAATACTCTAAATTTGTATTATGTTTTGGTTTTTGCATCCTTGGGTTATAACTTCTTATATATTTCTCAAATAATAATAGCTTTATGTTACATTGTAATCTTTTGGCCTAACTTTTGTCTCTTTAAGGGCATCCAAACAAAGCAGATGATTGGTTGCACTATTAGGAGAGGGAAATTCTATTATCTAGACTTAACATCAAGTAGTTTGGCAAGTTCTATCAAGTTTTTTTCATGGATAACTTAAAGGTGGAGAAAAATAAATCTAAACTCTAATTGTGACATTGAAATTTGGGGCATGCATCTTTTGGGTATCTAAAAAATTATTTCCTAGTTTGTTTGAAAAAATTGATGTCTCTAGTTTTCCTTGTGATGTTTGTGAAGTTGCAAAATGTTATCAAAATTCATTTTCATCAATGTTAAATAAGATTCCCTTACCCTTTTATAGTTATTTACTTCGATGTATGACGTTCATCCAAAATTTCAACTTCTCATTGATTTGTTACTTTTATTGATAATTATACAAGGATGACTAGGTTATGCTTAATGAAATCTAAGAGTGAAGTGAATTTCTTGTTCCAAAAATTCCATAGGATCATTCAAACTCAGTACAATGCATATTTTCAAGTTTTTAGTAGTGATAATGGTGGAGAATATTAGAGCTTTGAATTAAAATATTATTTGGAAGCACAAGGTATTATTAATCAAACTACTTATATAGATACACCCTAACAAAATGGGGTAGCCCATTTACTAGAATTTGTTCGTGCCTTATTAATTTAAGTCATATGCCATTGCTTATTAGTATGAAGTCCTTTCTTTTTGTGCATATTTGATCGAACTCCCTCTCGCTCTACAGAATTTCAAACACTATTTCAAATCCTCAATAATGTTGTAATTGCTCCGCCAATACCAAATATGCATCCTTATGTTTTTGGATGCGTAACATTCGTGCATATCAATAAACATCAATGTAATAAGCTAGCTCCATGAGCCCTATGATGTGTTTTTTTGCTATGTGACAAACTAAAAAGGTTACTGGACATATCATCCTCTACTTAAACGTACGTTCATAAAAATGGATGTAGTCTTTCATGAAGATAAAATCTATTTCTTTGAGTATAAACTTTAGGGGAAGTGCTAGAAGGAAATTCAAAATTTTGATTATGAACTTCAAGGGGAGTGAAAAGGAGAATCTCGTGTTTTAGATGTTAATGTTGTCAATGACGGTGCTAATAACTAGTTGGAACATGAAGAGGAGCAAGAAGGGGATATTGAACAAGAGGATATTGAACAAGAAGGGACTAAAGAGGAAGATGTTGGTCCATCAAGTGCAAAAGTTGAAACTCTCACTAATATAACATACCAATTGTTTACTCAGGATATTCTTATTCTTGACCCTAAGCCATCCAAAAACAACTACCAAAGCATTTTACTAGAGGTATTCCTAAGCCTACATATGAACCTGAAATTTTAAGTAAAGTTAAATATCTTATAAGTCATGATGTATCAAATAATAATATGTTAGAATCAAATAAGTCATTTGTAAATCAATTATCTGTTGTAGCTATTCCTAACAGTGGGCAGGAAGCTCTAGATATTCTAAAGTGGAGAGCTACAATGAATGAGGAAATAAACTCTTTACAAAAAAATAAAACTTGGGGGATTGTTAATTGCCCACCAGGAAAGAAGCCAGTTGGATGTTGATGAGTTTACATTGTAAAGTACAATGCAGATGGAACAATTGAAAGGTTCAAAACAAGATTGTGGGCAAAGGGGTAATACCCAAACTTATGAGATTGATTATATAGAGACATTTACTCATATAGCTAAAATCAATATTGTTAGAGTATTATCACCCCTAGCTGCAAACTTGGATTGACTTTTGCAATAATTTTATGTAAAGAATGCTTTTTTGCATGATGTTTATTTGAAGAAATCTATATGGACCTTCCACCAGGTTATATGGTAGTAAAAAGATAAAGTAAAAAGGTTTGTAGATCGAAGAAATCATTGTACGAGCTGAAGTAGTCTTTAAGAGTTATGGTTTGGAAGGTTTATAAGGCCTATGATAACTTTCAGATATAATCAAAGCATTTCTGCCCACACTTTATTCTTAAAAAGAAGGCAAGGTACAATTGCTGCTCTTATTGTATATAGATGACATGATGGTAACAAGAGATGACCTAAAAGAGAGGAAGACACTAAAAGAATGCTTGAGTGCAGAATTTGAAATGAAAGATCTTGGTTGCTTGAAATTTTTTCTTGGGATTGAAGTTTCTGGATTGGAAAGGAATTTATCTAACACAAAAAAATATGGATTAGATTTATTACAAAAAACAGGTATGTTAGCATGTCAACCGATTAATACATTAGTTAAGGAAGGCTTAAAGTTATGTGTATAAGTAAACCAAATACCAGTTCATAAAGGAAGATACCAAAGGCTTGTAAGAAGGCTAATGTACTTGGCTCACCCAAAACCTGACCTTGTTTATGCTTTGAGTATTGATAATCAGTTTAAGCATAGTCATAGAGAACAACATATAAGGGCAATTATGAGAATTTTGAGGTATCTAAAATCTACTACAGGTAAAGGAATTTTGATTACTAAAAATACAAACTGGCAAAGTATGGATGTGTATACAAATGCTAATTGGGATGGATCAACAAAAGATAGACGATCAACTTCTGGCTACTTCATACTTGTGGGTGGTAACCTAATTATATAGAGAAGTGAAAAACAAAACACGATCGCTTGGTCAAGTATGAAAGCTGAATTTAGAGGTATAACACTTGTTCTTTGTGAAGATTTGTGGCTCAGTATACTTTTTCAAGATTTAGGCTATCCACTTAAGCAACCAATTAGTCTATATTATGATAATAAAGATGTTTGTGATATAGCTTACAATCTTGTCGAAAATGATCAAACAAAGCATGTTGAGGTTGACAGGTTCTTTATGAAGGAGAAGTTGGATGAAAAAATTGTGGAGTTGCCCAAGATTCGGTTTGAGGATCAATTGATTGACATTCTTACAAATGCAATTTCAAATCATATGTTCTCAAAATTTCTTGACAAGTTAGACATGCATGACATCTATGCACCAATTCCAGGAGGATTGTTGAGATTTTTCTCCTTAATTGTTAGGATTGTACAGCTGTAAATATATTCTTGAACTCCTAATTATAGCAATAAGATTAATTGTTGAGATTTCTTTCCTTATTCTACAATATACCTAGTACATTTTACAAGAAAGTAATGACGAACATAATTATTTTTCCTTCTTTTTCTTCTCATCTTTCGAATAATGCCTGTCTACTACTAAAAACAATAATAAAGAAAATTAAAGCATAAGTTACGTAAAAATTTACTAACATTAAACTAGGAACTTTTAGGAATCACATTAAAAATTTATAAAGATAGTATATGTGTAATAGTAATACTAATTATCTAAAATCTTATTTCACTAACAAATAATTTTACAATATTATAATTTGAAAAGAAAACTCTTCATCTCAAAGACTAAATAAAGAATTTAGAGTATAAGCTTCGTCTCAAAAACAAATTTTAGGATGCATTTGGCAGTAGAAATTAGAAGTAATAATTTTCAATTATGTTACTTGTTGATAAAAAAGATTAATTTTTTTGATTCCAACCAAATTCCGAAGATTTTAAATATGATTATTTTTATAACTTCATTTCTTACTATTTGATTAACGCTTATTTTGGATAACTTAATTTTCATCAAATTACTCTATA
>JAOSBN010000006.1:30330371-30347359 GCA_027563595.1 Erythroxylum suave
TTCTAAATTGTTTGAAACCCAAAAACCCCCCATTTTCTTTCCTTGCATCAATTAATTTCATTACGAAAATTAACCGAGCACTCCTTGTGGATTCGATCCCAACTTATCACAACTACAAATTTTAGTGTGCAGAGTCAGGTAAATTTTGCAATGCATTCGACACATGCTATCACATATAGATATTTATAGTCCACATATTAACTCTTTTGATTACAAATACTTAATCTTATCTATAGATGATTGCTCATGATATATGTATATCAAATTGCTTTATAATAAGAACGAAACATCAGACACATTTAAAGCTTTCAAGGCTAAAGTAAAAAAAAATTACAATAAGCAAATTAAAATCATGAGATCAGATAAAGATGGCAGATACACTAAAGATAGACAAGCATTTGGTCCATTTACGAAGTTTCTTCAAGAAAATGAGATTGTTGCCTAATGTATCATGCCTGGTTCTTTAAAACAAAATGGTGTGGGTGAAAGAAAAATCAAACTTTACTAGACATAGTAGGTCATGCTAAGTAGCTTCAAGCTTCCTAAGTCCTAGTGAATTGAAACTCTTAAGACAATAATTTATATCTTAAACTGAGTTCCAACAAAGGCAATATCAAAAAAACCTTTTAAATTATTTAAAGATTGGAAACTAAGTTTGTGACATGTACACATTTGAGGATGCTTATCTAAATTAATATTTCACAATCCATAAGAGAAGAATTGGATTAAAGGACCTTTAACGAGTATTTTATTGGATATGTTAAAAGGTGCAAAGGATACCAATTTTATTTTCATTTCCTAAGAAGGAACATTCTGGTACTAAACCTTCTTCTTCAAGTACTAAGATGATTATTGTTTGTAACATCCCTCAAGTTCAACCTAATATTTTGTCACCAATTATTGAAACTTAATAAGCTATTAATGAAAATAAAAAAATTCCATAAAATGCTAAAAATATATGCTATAATAATGATAGGTCCAGGATTGTTACTATTATCCTAGTTAGATTATAAAGAAATGACTTTATTTTTACAATTTTCTTTTTTTCTTGAGGTGGTGATTCCCACCGGGTCTAACTGTTTCCTTCCAATTTAGGAAAGGCAACTATGGTAGCATCCTTTGGAGGCACTTTTTAGACTGTCTTGATGTTGGCTCAAGATGACCATAAAGTGTAAGGTGTTATGGAAATGGAAAAAAAATGAACAACCCAATTATAGATTTAACATATGAGGACTAATCATTCCCTACTATTTAGGAATCAATGAGAGTATCTAAAGCTAAAATCAAAACAATTGAGAATGAATTTAATCAAGGAAATTCTAAAAGCTGAAGAAATATAGTAGTTACCTTTATCTCAGTCAAAAAACCAAAATTTTTCCAGTCCATAATGGTAGAATGGGGTAGTAACACACCTGATGGAATTGTTACAAGTAGGCGTTAAAGCTTGGTCTACTACCCTTATTGGTTTCTTCTTAGGAAAGAGACCTTCCTTCCCCTAGGTGCAGGTATTGGCACAAACATTTGGATTGTAATAAAGGATTAGATAAAATCATTCTAATAGAACAGGACTCCTTGCTTTTGAAGTTCACTAGCAAACAAAGTATGAAAATGGTGATAAAGTTAGGCCTTAGCACATTAGTAGTTAGTCAATGTTTGTTGTGAAAGTGGAAATTGGGAATGGAGCTCAATAGATCAGAGATAGATATGATTTCATTATGGATTAATTTCTACAATGTACCACTAACGTACTAGACTCATGATGAACTAAGTTTTCTAGCAAGCTCAGAGGGAAAACCTATTTGCTTTGATTCACCAACAACTAGACTAGAAAGGATATGCTTCACTAGAATATACATAAAGGTCAAAATTGAGGAAGAACTTCCTGAAACTATACCTATTATAAAATTAAACAAATGTGGAGAACTTGGTAAATGTAAGATCCAGTTAACTTACAACTAGAAGCCTAATAAAAAAATAAGACGTGGAGACCTACTAGTAGATTTTTAATAATAAGACACTATTACAAAGTAATAGGTCTGAAAGAGACTTCAACTTCAACCCTCTCAAGATAATAATCCTGATGAAGTTGAAATGAAAACTCAATATAAAACAAGCATTGATAAAGGGATTCTACTAGATGTAGGAAATAAGCATCCTAAAGATTCACAATTGAATATACAAGAAGAGCAGGAGAATGCAGACCTGAATTCTAAAGAAAGGGACAATGAAGAGGAAAACCATCTAGTCTAGAACACTAAAGAGGATCCATTTGAGTTAGTCTCACCAGCTTCATAAAGAAAATCAGGTAGAAGAAGAAGGAACCCTAAATGAGGTTAGTAAACCTCTATAAACTAAAAAATCATGATATTTATCTTTTAGAATATAAGAGGTTTGAGCCTTAAAAAAAATAGGTAGTTAAGGATATCATTTGAGAAAAGATTTTATTTTTGATCTTTTGGAGGTAAAAATAAAATCCCTAGGCTTCAAAACAGGATAAAGTTCTTGGGAAGAAATTAGAAGTTTAAATCTAGTTATATGTATTATTACAGTGGCAAGATTGTGTTTGCAGACAATCAGGATGTTATCCAGACTTCAAATGTTATTAACTCAAATCAATTCATTAACATAATATGCTTAACAGAGTGCATTGAAGATCCTTTTGATATATCCATATGCATTTAATTTTGAGTTTCAAAGGACTAAAATTTGAGATGATTTAAGTGTAGTCTAGAATATTATATCACGACCATAGATATTAGCTAGGGACTTTAATATGCATTTCAATCAAATTAAGCGTAAGGGGATAGAGTCAAATTAACAAATATTTATAAGGAACTGGAGAATGTTGTTAGTAGAATGGGGATCTTAGAAGTTATATATGTTGGTAGTCTCCTCACTTGGAGTAATAGACAATATGGAAGATGCTTAATTTGGAAAATATTAGACAGGAATATGACAAATCAGATATGGATGAAGACGTTTCCCAGCTCATTTGTCTGTTTTAGGAACCCTTTATGCTTTGATCACTTCTTAATATAGTTATAGAATTTTAGTCCTTCAGGTCCTTCAAACTCCCTTTTCAGATTCTTCAAATTGCTTGCCAAGAAAGATGGCATTACGAAATAGGCGAGAGAGCTTTATGATGTAAATAGTCCAGCATATAAAGCTTTCCAACTAATGAGAAAGCTTAAACTGGTTAAATTAAAATTGAAAACATACGTCAAAGAAGGAGGGCTCCCAACTACTTCTAGATTACAAAATACAAAAGAATTGAGGAAAGCCCAAGAAGACTACTATCAAGGCCCTAACAAATAGAAGCTTAAAATAGAAGAAACGTAGAAATTGGAGGAGTACAATCAAAATCTACAAGAACATAATGCTCTATTAATATAGAAGGTAAGAATCAACTAGATTATGGATGATGAAGGTAACGTGTATACAAATAAAATTAAAATAGAGGAGATGGTGGTTAATTGTTATAATGATCTATTGGGTTCAAACCATCTAAGCTCAATGTGTAAGGAGGGCTTGATGTCTCACATTGGTATTCCAAATGAACACTCCTAGAAGGTAAAAGAGAATCTTATTCCATTAGAACTTTAGATGCTATTAATGGAGAATACGATGTTCAAGAGCTTTCTTATCTCTGTATTTACAGAGCTCTACTCTTCTTTTACCTCTCTTCAGCTTCCGATCTCCCTCCTCCTTCCTAACTTTTAGATTTCCCTTTATATTTAGTCCTTAATCTTTCCTTAAGCTCTTTAACTAGCCGACTCTTACCCCCTTAACAAACAATTTACTTACATTTGAACAACTTGCTCCAACTAGATATAAACACTCCTTCCACAAGGCTTTTCCTCAACTAAACTCAACCCACTCACTAAGTACACTAACTTTAATACCAAACTATCTTGTTTCCAGTTATGGAAAGTCTAACTAAACCTAGCTCTAGAAACTTCCCCCCAATTTGGTCTCTCGCTTAAAAACTAGACTTATCCCTCTCTCTCGAGAAACTCCGACTCCTATACTCCTAGTAGTCCTGGCCTTTCTAACCACGTTTAGAGAACCGCTACAAGTTTTATTCCCCATAACAATGAGAAGGAAACCTACAAGGAGTAAGAGGAGGAGGCTCTCTATAAACATCACTGTTGTGCCACAATAAGTTCAAAACCTAGGCTATCCTACTCATAACTATATGAGGCAATTGTAGTCAAATACCCAGTGTCGTCTTCTCAAGGATGCGAAATTGGTTTACTCAAATGAACTTTGAATAAACATAACAACAAATGCAATCCTAAACACTCTATCACAATTTTTTAAGTAAAAGGTCTTAAAGAAAATTAAGCAATTAGACTAAAATGCAAACTAATTTAAATGGAAGAAAAGAACAATTTGATTTATCGGTATGGGAAACTCTTGAGAAATTAACTTCACTAATTTAATCTCCTATGCATGACTAGGGAGAATTAATTAGATAATTGTCTTGCTAAAATTACCAATGGGGTTTTAAAATCAATTTAAATAATAAACTAGATCTAACTTTTGTATTTGATAAGTCTATTATCTGAATTAATTATGAAAACCCCGTTAATAATTACCCATTTAAGTTAATATATTTCTAATTAATAACTTAAGCATTTATAGTTTCTTTTTCTAATATTAAACTTCTTCTTTCGATTCTTCATTTAATACCAAATGATCTAAAGGTTGGCCAAACTATTGCTTCTAATAAGCTCAAAAACTATAGCAAGTAATAAAACAATAAAAGCGTCCCTTCATAATCTATAATTAACTAAATTAGTTACATTAATTCCCGAGAATAAGCAATTAGCCCATCATGGAATAAATACAGTTCATCATCTTCATATACTTCAATCCTATAGTTAATAATAATGGAGAAATATCTAAGCAATAAACAGAGTAAATAAATAGAAATGGACTTTCAAAGCACTAACAGAGGAAATAAGTTCAGCAACAGAAGATAAATGAGTTCAACAACAACATTAAAAGACGAAGTAAGAATGAGCAAATGAATGAACTCTTAGATGAGAAAGTGGTGAATCTCCTGCCAATCTTAGGTTCTTTGGCATCAGCTTTCACCTCTTGTCTTTGCGGTACTCTCACCCAAAAAAATGGAGGCTCACACTTTCAACAAAGGATACTTGAATTTGGTGTTTAGTATTTCGAAGAAGCTCAATATCTTACCAAGGAAAGTGTCATTCATCTGTCACAACAAGTTAATGTTTATTAAATCTAAATTCAAGCCAATTAGCCTAAACATCTAAGTATACTTATTCACTTATATTATAAATTTCTAATCCCCTTCAATTTTACTTCATGACCATACATGTCTAACTATTAAATGGAAAAAAACACATGACACATAATTATTTCTAAAAAGTTAGATACTACTCCCCCCTCACACTTAAATATCATGTTGTTCTCAATGTGATAAGGAAATAGAAGATGGATCTAAGATGCAAACAACTCAAACAAGGAAAAAAATTTCAACTAAGAGAAATTAAAATTAATAAGCAATACAACGGAAAAGGATAAAAATACAATACTAAGGTACGGGTTGGTATGTTATGTTGAGCCTTGGTATGGTTTAGAGCGTGGCAAACTGTGTGAAGGAGTGGAGAATGTCTATGAGGAAGACAAATAGAAGAGACTAAAAATTAGGGTTGGATAAGGATTGACTAATTTTTTAAATTAAAATCATACTAGGTAAAGATAAAAGGAATTACTAATAATTGAAAAACAAAACTGAAATTATATAGGTTGCCTCTCATTCAGTGCTTCTTTACTGTCTTGTAATTGGATGCCTTAATAATCATGCTCTACTTTTGGTGGGGTTGCATTCTTCTCTTCATTGGGAGCTATCTCTAAGAATTTGCTAAACTCTCCCTTAGTTGGATCGTCTAACAATTAGCAATACTCATCAATTTCTTTCACCAAGTCTAGCTTCTTTTCTTCTTCTTCTTCCGACAAGGCAAAATCAAGATCTACAGCATTAATTTGATCAATAGAGAACATTTTTCATAAACAACAGTAGAGGGAGTAATTTTAACATTAAAGATTGAAAATACTATTGTTTCTCACAAAACAGTGATGGACAATTTTTCATTCTTCACATCAATCAAGGTATTAATTATGGCTATAAAAGGCCTCCCTAGGAGTATGATGTGCTCCTTTTCTTGCTCTTATACTCCCCCTATGTCTAAGACAACAAAGTCTACAGGGACAATCAATTCTCCAACCTTCAATAATACTCCATTATTCCTTTTAGATAACGAATTAACCTATCAGCTAATTATAAACATATGTTTGTGGGTCTCAACTATCCTAGGTCCAATTTCACATAAGTAGAGTAAGGTATAAGGTTTATACTTGCTTCAAGGTCAAGCATACCTTTAACTTGATGTGAGCTTAAGAGAGAGTCGAAAGGCAAGTCAACTATTGGATGACCCGTTAACCATGCTGAAAGGACCAATTACTGGTGCTAATTCTATTATATGCACCCTAGTTGATGAAGAAAAGGCCTTTGGAGATCAAGTTACAATCAATAACATCAAGACAATAATGCTATATACCTGTTCTGACTTGGGCCAAAATTCTGGCATTGATTCAAGCAGAACCAGCTCAACTGACCAACATAAAAGTTGTATATTTTTGTCTTAGCTTTCTAACGGTATAATATTTGGCCAAATTAGAGGTCCATATCTAAGATATGTTTGATTTACTAAAGGATGTTCTGCCAGAAAATTGTTACAACTTCCTAATGGACTTTCAATTTTTCTAGGTAGGTTTTTTTTTTCATTTTTAGGCCCACTTTTTGAGACTTAAAAAGGTGGTTTATCTACCCTTCCTATTCAGATTAGATTGAGAATAATTTTTAGGTAACTTGGTGAGGGGTTCAATCCTGAAGTTCTCTACAAACCAGTTTTATGAACTTATCAAGTGATTAGTCAGAATTACTTGTGGTGTTCTTTTGATATCTTTACGTGTTTTGGTTTTTGATTGCATTGATCATCTTGGGTCAAGGAATCAAAGGATCTCCAACAACTTTGATTTCTTAGGTTGGGGTTTTGGTTCGATCGATCAAGGGGTTCCTAATTGAGTCAACTCTAGGGGTTTCGTGTCATTTGGTATCAGAGCTTTAGCTCGATTTCAGGTTCCTATCCATTGTTCTTATCGTCTTCACTTATTTTTCTTGTTTCTTTGTAGGTTCAAATTTTTATCTACTTTTGTCCTTGTTTCTCTTTTACTGTTTATTTCGCTCCGTGATTTATCGTTATTGTTACATTGCCCTTAGATAACATCGTCTTTGTTGTTCTTATTTCATAATTTTATTTCAATTCATACCTTGTGTTGTGTTTGCAGTTAGTTTATTTTGTTAAGGTTGTTCTTGTGAAAAAAAATAAAAAAGGTCAAAAAAAAGCTTTGTTGATTTGTTGATCGTAATTTGTTGAGATTGTGGATAGTCCATCTTAAAGTGTTGCTGCGATTGTAAGTTGTTAACAAAAGAAGTTTGTTGGAATTTGTAAAGTCTGGTAACTGATAGAAAAAATTATGTGGATTGCTAAAAATCATATTGTGTTATTGCTTGAATTGAAATTGAAATTTTGGAAACCTAAACAACGAAACTTTTAAAAGCTAATTCCTATTAAAAAATTTCTCTTTTGATCCTTTGAATTTCGTTGGTTCTTAACCCGTATGTGTTACTTTTCATTGCTCTCTTATTGGTTCCTTTTGATTTCTTCAGTTTTTTCTTTTGTAAGAGTATCACTTTCAATCTGATTGTCCTTGATTTGTTTGGAATTTTTGGTTGGCAAAGAATTTTGGGAAAGAATCAAGAATGACAAAAGGCAAGAGTGATTTACATCAAAAGAAAAGGCCAAAAAAACAAAATACTAGCGAATCATCATCTATTCAAGTGAAACATGTAAGGGAGTGAGTGAGGTTTATTTTTAACTAACATTATTACACTTGTTTTTTTTCTTATTACTTTGTAATGTCCAAGGTAGGAGATGAAAGAGATTCAGAAGACCTAGCCACAACTTTAAAGGCTTTACAAGAACAAATGATCTAAATGAATTTTGCATTTGAAAGCTATGGAGAGAGGTTAAAACGTTTGGAGGCTCCAAAATGAGGTTGGTTAACATCACCACCGACCAACCAACCTGAATTTGAGGATTTTGAAACTAAAACAAACATGGAAGAGTAGGATAGATATCAAACTATGGAGTATGCAATAAGAGGTTGAAGAAGAGGTGACATGCATAGAAGAGAACTGAGAGATAGGGAAGAAGTTGATCAAAACCTGAGCAATATAAAAATGAAGATTCCTTCTTTTCAAGGTCGAAGTAATCCAGACCAATATTTGGAGTGGGAAAGAAAGATGGAGCTTGTGTTTGACTGTCATCACTATTCAGAAAAAAGAAGGCCAAATTAGCAGCCGTAGAATTTATAGACTATGCCATAGTTTGATGGGATCAGGTTCAAATTAACAAAAGAAGAAATGGAGGGAGACCTATCTGAACTTAGGATGACATGAAGGATACCATGAAACAAGATTTGTTCCTAGTCATTATTACAGGGAACTGCATCAAAGACTCCAAAACTTAAAACATGGGTCTAAGAGTGTTGAAGAGTACTATAAAGAAATGGAAATGGCTATGATTAGGGCAGATGTTGTAGAAGACCAAAAGGCTACTATGGCTAGGTGTTTATGTGGGCTGAACAGAGGAATTGTGGACACAGTTGAGCTACAACATTACGTGGAGATTGAAGATATGGTTAGTGTTGCCATGAAGGTGGAGAAACAACTTAGTTACAAAAAAGTGGCTAGACAGTCTCAATTCAGTAATAGTAGTGGATTGCCTTGGAAGTCAAGCTATAAGAGAGGTAGTGAAGAGAGGAATTTGTCTAAATTCAAAGATGCTAAGTTTGCGCCAAAATCTAAGGAAGACAATTACTCTTTTAAAGAAAAGATTGGAATTTTTTAGAAGAACAAAGAAACCACTTTAGTGACCAGCAGTAAAAAAACTAAGTGTTTCAGATGTCAAGGGTATGGCCACATAGCTTCTCAATGTCCTAACAAGAGAGTTATGATCATAAAAGATGGTGGGATTGTTGAAATAAATGGAGAGGAGACAGATCCAGAAATGTCACTATTGGAAGATGCAAGTGATGTAGAATATCCAGAGCATGGAGACTTACTAGTTGCAAGGAGAGCTTTAAATTTACAGGCTAAGTATGAAGCTCCAGAAGAACAACGAGAAAATATTTTCCATACGAGATGCAATGTAGGTGGGAAGATATACAGTCTAGTTATTGATGGAGGTAGTTTTACTAATGTTGCTAGCACTTACTTGGTGAAAAAGCTTGGATTGTCATTATTGAAGCACCCGAAGCCATACAGGCTAAAGTGGCTGAATGATTGTGGCAAGGTCAAAGTGACTAAGTAGGTGGTTGTGCCATTTACTATTGGTAAGTATTCTAATGAGGTTTTATATGATGTGATTCCGATGCAAGTAGGCCAAATACTTTTGGGTCACCCTTGGGAGTATGACTATAAGATCTCACGTAATGGTTATCTAAATATTTTTTTTTAAAGATGGAAAACTTGTCAACCTCAAGCCATTGTCTCCTAAAGAAGTATACGAAGATTTCCTGAAGTTTAGACAACGAGAGGAGTCAGAAAAAGCAAAAAGAGTTGAGCTGAACAAACATAATGGGGAAAAGAAAAAAAATGAGTGAGTGTGAGAATTTAAAAATTAAAGAGAGTGAAGGGAAAAGGGAATCACTAGGTGCAAGAGAGATGAGAAAGTGAGCCTGTATATGAGAGGGAGAGATTTTACAGAATCTTATCATGGAAAAAAATCACTTATAATGTTGATGTACAAGAAAACTTGTTTTAGTGCTGCTAACCTTGATAATTGTGTACCCTCTATTGCTAAATCTCTTTTCTAGGAATATAGTGATATTTTTCTAGAGGAACTAGGTTTGCCGCCCATCAGAGGGATTGAGCATCAAATTGAATTGGTGCTTGGAGTTTCATTGCCTAATAGGCTAGCATATTGCAGTAACCCTAGAGACTAAGGAATTACAAAGACAAGTGGAAGAGCTTATAGCTAAATGCCATGTCAGGAAGAGTATGATTCCATGTGTTGTTCCTGTGATATTAGTGCCAAAGAAAGATGGAAGTTAAAGGATGTTTGTGGACTGCAGAGAAACCAAAAAAATTACAGTAAAGTATCGACATCCCATTCCTAGGTTAGATGACAAGTTAAATCAATTGAAGGACGATGTGATTTTTACTAAAATTGATTTGATTTAGGGATACCACCAAATTCGTATGTTCCAGGGTGATGAATGGAAAATTGCATTTAAAACTCAACATGGATTGTATGAGTGGACGGTAATGTCATTTGGTTTGACAAATGAACCTAGCACTTTCATGAGATTGATGAACCACGTACTTTATGCATTCATTAATAAGTTTGTTGTTGTGTACTTTGACAACATCTTGATATACAGTAGGAGCTTAGAAGAACACATGCATCATTTGAAATGTGTACTTGATGTCTTACATGCATAAAAGTTGTATGCCAATGTTAAAAAGTGCAGTTTTTGTATGGATAAGGTTAATTTTCTAGGTTTTATTATTAGTGCTAAGGGCATTGAGGTTGGTGAGAATAAAGTGAAAGCCATTAAAGAGTGTCCAACACCTAAAACTGTTTGAGAAGTACGAAGCTTTGATGGTTTAGCCAATTTTTATAGGTGGTTTGTTCCACACTTTAGCACTGTAGCTGCAACAGTTACGGAGGTCATTAAGAAAAATGTTGCATTTATGTGTGGTCCTGAATAGGAAAAGGCATTCATGTTATTGAAAGATATATTGTGTTCCACTTCTTTGCTTGCTTTGCCTGATTTTCATAAAAATTTTAAAATTGAATGTGATGCCTCTGAAGTAGGCATAAGTGCTGTGTTAATGTAGGAGAAAAGCCCTTTGACATATTTTAATAAAGAGTTTAATAGAGCAACTCTCAACTATTCTACTTATTATAAAGAATTGTATGCTTTAGTGAGAGCGCTCGAAACATGACAACATTACTTGTGGCCTAAGGAGTTTGTCATCCACACCGACCATGAGTCCTTGAAGCATCTTAAAGGACAAGGAAAGTTGAATAGGAGGCATGTAAGATGGGTTGAGTTTATTGAGACATTTCCATTTGTCATTCAATATAAGCAAGGTAAAGAAAATGTGGCAGTTGATGCACTATCTAATGTGGTAGTTAATGCACTATCTCACAGGTAAACTTTAATCTCTACTCTGAGTAGTAAGTTGATAGGATTTGAGTATATCAAGGCTTTGTATGCTACTGATACTGACTTTGGAAATATGTATGATGCTTGTGAAACAGCCGCTATTAAAATAAGTTTTATCACCACGATGGATTTTTGTTTAGGAAAATAGACTCTGTGCGCCAAATTGTTCTTTGCGTTAATTAATTGTTAGAGAGTCTCATAGTGGAGGTTTAATGGGCCACTTTAGTGTACAAAAGGCATTGGACATTTTGCATGAGCATTTCTTTTGGCAGTATATGCGTAGGGATGTAGAACGTGTTTGTGCAAACTATGTTCAGTGTAAACAAGCTAAATCTAAAGTTATGCCTCGCGGATTATACACACCATTGCCTGTACCTAGTACACCCTAGGAACATATTTCTATGGACTTCATTTTAGGTTTGCCTAGGTCTACACATGGTAAAGATTCAATTTTTAAGGTTGTTGACAGGTTTTCTAAGATGTCTCATTTCATTGCTTGTCATAAAACCAATGATGCATCTCATATTGCAAATTTTTTCTTTAGGGAAGTTGTTCAACTGCGTGGAATTCCAAAGACCATAATTAATGATAGAGATTTCAAAATTTTGAGTTCTTTTTGCAAAGTGTTATGGGCAAAGTTAGGAATTAAATTGTTATACTCGACTACTTGTTATCTACAAGCAGATGAACAAATTGAGGTTGTCAATCGTACTCTTAGTACTTTGTTGCGTTCTGTGATTGGTAAAAATTTGCACACTTAGGAATAATGCTTGCCCCTTGTTAAATTTCCACACAATAGAAATGTTCATTCTTCTATAGGTTTTTCACCATTTGAAATTGTGTATGGTTTTAATCCACTAACTGTTGTGGATTTACTTCGTTTTCCTGTTAATGAATTATCTAATGCAAATGGTGAAAAGAAAGCAGATTTGTTAAAGAAGATCCATGAACAGACTCGTCAGCACATTGAGAAAAAGAATAAGTAATATGCATCTAGTGCTAGTAAGGGAAGAAAATTTTTTTAATTTGAACCCGAAGATCGGGTGTGGGTGCATATGCGCAAGGAAAGATTTCCTGATAAAGGAAAGACAAAGCTACATCCAAGAGGCAATGGTCCATTTCAAGTTCTTTCAAAAATAAATGACAATGCGTACAAATTGGATCTCCGAGGTGAACATGGTGGCATTAGTGCTTCATTTAATGTTTCTGATTAACGCTTCATTTAATGTTTTTGATTTATCTTCTTTTTCTATTGCAGATTCAAGGATGAATATTTTTCAAGAAAGGGAGGATGATGTGAGCTCAAGAGAGAGTCGAAAGACAAGTCAATTATTGGATGGACCATTAACCATGCCAAAAGGACTTATTACTCGTGCTAATGCTAAGAGGCTTAGAGAAGCTTTTGGTAGGCTTATATACACCCTGGTTGATGAAGAAAAGGCCTTTGGAGATCAATTTACAATCAATAACATCATGGCAATAATGCTATTCACGTATTCTGACTTGGGCTGAAATTCTGGCATTGATTCAAGTCGAACCAGCTCAACTAACTAACATGAAAGCTGTAGATTTTTGTCTTATATTTATAATGGTATAAGATTTGGCCTAATTGGAGCTTCATATCCCAAGATATGCTTGATTTACTAAAGAATGTTCTGCCAGAAAATTGTTATGACTTCCTAATGGACTTTTCAATTTTTCTAGTTAGGTTTTTTTTTTCATTTTTAGGCCCATTTTTTCAGACTAAAAAGGGTGGTTTTCTGGACTTTCTATTCATATTAGATCGAGAATAATTTTTAGGTCACTTGGTGAAGGGTTCAATCCTGAAGTTCTCTACAAACTGATTTTATGAACTTATCAAGTGCTTAGTCAAAATTGTTTGTGGCGTTCTTTTAATATCTTTGCCCGTTTTGGTTTCTTATTGCATTGTTAATCTTGGGTCAAAGAGTTGAAGGATCTTCTGAAAACTCTGAGTTCTTAGGTTGGAGTTTTGATTCGATAGATCAAGGATCAAGTCAATTCTAGGGGTTCGGCATTATAACCTCATCACCATTACCCATTGATACTTATGTAAAAAAAAAAACACCTTGGATCTTTCAATTTAAGGGGTAATTGCCACTGAAGAATTGCACGGGCTACTTATGAGACTATCACCTTCTTATTTGGCTCAAACTTTTGTTTATTGGTACTTAGTTTCTTGAAGAACTTCACATAAGCTGGAATGTTCTTGTTCATATCTAACAAAGGCATATTAATATTAACCTTAAAGCAGCTTGGACATGGAACTAGTGGACTATAAGGATTAGTAATCTTATGTAGTCAATGATCATGTCTAAAATTTTGACCTTTTCGAATATGACTTGAAGAATTGTGCCCATTGCTTATCTTATTCTGCTCATCTTTTTCTTTGATAAGACTCTCCTGCTTTTGATTACTTGCATCATACAGATTAGAATGAATTTCAACGTGATTATCAATCACCTGACTACTTCTCATAATAGCAACTACTTAGGCATGTTTGGGTTGACTGGGCAACCTTCCCTTTTGATTGTTTTGTATTTGATCAGTGAGTTTCCCTACTTTAGTGTCAATCCTCTTTACAGAAGTTTCCAAAGGTGCGAATATCTTATTATTCATTTCTTGATTTTAAGTCATTACTTGAATAAACGCATTCAAACTTTCCTCAAAAGAATGCTTCCTTAGTAGGTTCTCATGTGAGGATTGCCCTTAGAACTGGTTTTGTCTTTGAAAATTCTGATATTATGTGGGGGTTGCTTTGGTGGATTGTTGATTTTTGAAGCAAAATTGGGGTGGTTTCTCCAATCAGGATTGTAGGTGTTCGAATATGGATCTTTTCCACCCTTGGTTGAAAACCATTAAATGAGTTCACTAGTTCGTCATTACCTACAAAAGATTCAATAGAGTATGAACAAGCATTAACTTCATGACCAAAAGTTCTACATATACTATATACCTCTTGATTTGGAACATTTTGGGGTAGTCTCATAGTTAACATTTCCTATGCTTTGTTAACTCAGCCAACTGCATAGCCATTCTTTGATTCGGGTTCACTTTATGAACTATAACTCTTCTCCCCCTCACACTCTTTTGTTGAGAATTGGCCCCAACATTTTAAAGATTTCGTATGTTTCCTCGGTAGTCTTCTCATCCACAACTCCTCTTGCTGCATTGTCCACTGTGTACTAACACTGTTGTGTTAATCCATTATAAAAGAATCGATTCTGCTCATGAAGTGGAAAATGATGGTGCGGACACTATATTAGCAATATTTTAGAGAGTTCTCACACCTCATGGAATGACTCACCCTCCATCTGAGTGAAGTTAGCTATTTTCATCCACCTCTCAGAGGTCTTTTGATAGGAGTAGAATTTTCCCATGATTTTTTTTGTACATGTCCTCCTATATAGTTAATAAATTAGATGGAAGGGTCATCAACCATACGTTGGCCTAATCTTTCATTGTGTATGGAAATCATCTCATTCTGAGTTAATCTTCATTTAAGCCATCCAAAGGAGTATAGAATTCTTGAATGAAGTTTAAAGGGTTTTAATATAGACCCCATAAAACGATGGCAGTATATTTTAGTAGATGCTCTTCAATTCGTAGTAGTTTTTTGGCTACCTCTCCCAAACGTATTCATGAAGTGGCAGTACCAATCACTGGTCTGGCATACTCCTTCGTTACTAACTCCCTTCACCCATTTCTTGATCTTTAGGCTTGGGTTTCTCAAGATTGTCTTCAAAGTCCCTTTGAAACCTCTTATCCGATGCACGTTATCAATAAAGGGAATAATGTTGTGTCTAGTTTCTATTGCTCTTAATTACCTTTATATCTTGATTTTGGTTATAAAATCCTTGTGTTTTGATGCTACTGTGAAATGAATTGAGTGAAAATGGTGTGAATATTGCATGAATTTTAATTTGGTTATCTTGTGAATGTTGCAAGGAAATTAGAAGAATTTTGCATAAAAATGGGTGTGATTCATTAATTACATGTCACAGACATTAATTCCAGTTAATTCCATGAAGGAAAACATGTCAATTCCATACATATACACACAAGTTAATTCCATACACACACGCGCGTTAATTCCACACACACATATATTCATTTTTCTAGAAAACATGTCAATTCCATACACACACACACAAGTTAATTCCATACGCATACACAGGTTAATTCCACACACACACATATTCATTTTTCCAGCTACAACATTCTCATCTCACCATGCAATCTTCACGTTAATTCCATTCTCATAACTATGCACACAAGGTCATACTCCAAGCAATATGCATTGGTACATATGCTTAATCATTCACGTTAATTGCATGAAACACCAGCTATCATTCTCTCATTTTTCCAACTGCTAACTCCATGGCTTTCTTCATCACTATGCATGCATAATATTTCTTCTCATCTAGCCATGTTTCACCAGCCATGTCCACTATTTTGCATCAATCCATAGCTAGCAATTGTCTTAGACATGCCATGGTTATGACATCTAAGTTACAATCATGCATGCTATTTAACAATGCATAGGCATGACATGTAAGACGTGCATGTAAGTCACAGGTGTGACATGTGTAAGTCACACTCGTAATCGTTAAATGTTATAACTTTTATTCTCAAGTTTAAGACATAGGAACTGAAGACATTCAAGCATGAAACACTAGATAAAAAGAGAGTCTAAAAAGGCAAGAGAGGGTGGCGATTAAAAAAAAAATCATCTTTCATTCACTCTTCACTCACACAAACACTATAGATATGGGAGGTGCAGAGAGATAGCAAAAGAGAAGATAAATAGAGAAAGGAAACAAAGTGAGTCGGGAAGACGAGCAAAACAACAAAAAGGTGCACTACAAGAAAATCACTAAATAACGGCAGAATATTTCTGATGAAAACAATTCCGACGCTATTTACCGATGGAATATTACATTCCGTCAGTAAATACGTGTAGTTAGCGATGAAAACATACATTCGTCGGCAACACTGGAGGGAAGAAATTTCGTGCAAAATCTTCGACGGCATATAGCGACAACAAAACCTAGGACGTCGAGAAAATTTGTAGGAACAGTTCCCAATTTTTACTTGCTTCAGACACATACCGACGGACACGTTCCCATTGGTACACATACCGACAGAATAGTAGCTTCCATTGGTAATAAATGCAAGAATTACTCCCGCGATTAATTAGCTTTGCCTATTTATCGACGATAAATATACCGTCGGTACAAGCTTCTGTTTACCAACGGAATACGAATTCCGTCGCAATAGCTGTGAAACTTAAATACTGACGGAACCAGCTTTCCATCAGTAAATGCTTAAGCAAACGTCATCGTTTCGATGAAGACGAGACGATAAGCTTCAATCATCGATGGAATACCTTTTCCGTCGGTAACTATCGACATCTTGAGTCGAAGTTTTGTTGAGATACTAGATTACTGACGGAATTTGTGTTCCGTCGGTATTTGAGTTTCCACTGTATAAAATTGTCGCTTTTTTACCGACAGAATATGGTGTTCCGTCGGTAACTGTCGGCAGTATGATGTTGGAAAACCTAGATTACCGACGTAATGTACATTCCTTCGGTAAACCAGCGCCTTTAACTCGGGCACCACCCCCTCCCCCTC
>JAOSBN010000006.1:30354969-30395715 GCA_027563595.1 Erythroxylum suave
TATGAAAAGTTATAAGCATATTATCATATATTCATGTTTCATAAAATTAATAAAATTTTCACTTTTTCTTTTTAATATATGTATTATGTGACAACTTTAAATTATAACAACATATAATGAATTCATTATGATATAATAAAGTTATTAAGATGTATGTAATGGTATCATTAATTAGGATATTTAATTCAACTAATTAAAATTTTATATGAAAAGTTAATAAGTTAACAAGTTAAAAGTTGTTGTTAAAATTATGAATTACAATAATTACAAATTTTTAGCTTACTTAAATTATTTATTCATTATTTTAATAAATAATTAAATTTTTTTGTGGTGGGCGGGCTACGGGCCAAGCCGGTCGAACCGATCTCCGATTTGGCCCGTCCACTATTTCAAGGGCGGCTCAGGGCTTGTACTTCACGGGCCGGTCAAACTGGGCCAAAAATTGTTGATTAGCCCATAGGCCGGGCCTAAATTGACATCTCTAGTTGTTCTATCCTTTTCCTTCCATTTTCAATCATATAGTATAAAGAAATTCTGTTTCTTTATGCAAAGACATTTATATTGGGCATAAAATAGAACCTCCAGAATATAAGAAACTCAAGTGTAAATGAAGAAGTTATAGGAATTCGATATGGGTATTTCTTGATGATCTTGTTAGATTCTTGGAGTCGTTCACCTACATTATAACCACAAACATTGTTTAATGTAAACAAATATACATGATTTCTAACATCGATCACCTTGTTGTCGAAGAAATTAGCAGAAAGCAATAAAAGCAAACAACTTGGAGATGTAAGACCAAACAAAATTGAAAGAACATCATTGTAATAGAAGATATATTATATATGTGAAGAAGGGTGTTCACAGAGAAAATCATCAAAGTAGTTCTACGATGCATGAATAACAAAAGAACATGCCTTAATCATACTCAACCACCAATTAGTTCTACAATAGTACATTCACAGATAAACGTCAACGCAAGTATATATGCATGGATATAATGGATTCTAGAATAGTACATTTAGATGAACATAAACAAAAGTGACTTCTAGGGAATGGCAGTTATAATTCAAGCACGATTTAGTTGTTAATCTTATTCCTTTTTATGATTGTAAAGCCTTGTATTATAAATAGCACATATACATACTTGAAGGACAAGAAGTATCAAATTCAACCAATAGCTAAACTTTGTCAACTGCTTCTCATGTAGCTTAAGAAAGGCTTCTTTTTTTCCTGAATGGGCCATAAAGGTAGACAATGTAGATAAAAAGGTTTCAGTGTTAAATGAACAAGAATTCCATTACTGCTCATTGCTTAACTGCTGTTGAATAACATACTGTTGTGGTCTTTGGTAGGAGAGGAAGACATGAAGAATGGATTTGATGAAAATAAATTTTAGATGTCTACACAGAATTAAAGCTTACTCTTTGGAAAATGCAAATGTTTTTCTGTCAAAAGGACTTACATAAAGTTGGCTTCATTCACTTCTTTTTGTTGGTTCTTTTACCATGAAATACATTATTATTCCTGTGTATCCTTAGCAAGACTCTGAACCTACAACCCCTAATGGGTTTTAATGGCTTACAATCCCTTTAGCAACCAGTTGAATTATCACTTGACATGTGCAATAAGTATATGTTCACTCTGTTCTTTTCATTGTTTGTTAACCTATCAAATGGACAAAACTGTTCTTTTCATCTTTTTTTAACCTTCTGGTTGAAGTTACTATGCCACATGACAAATTTTTGTAGTTTCTTGTTTTTTTTATTGCTTCAAAATTCTCACCACTACCATCTTTCCATGGTATAGGTCTCTAGGTGTTGGAGGAACACTTACAAACTGTATACATAAGCATAAAGGATGGATCAACAGAAGATTCACATATTGATGTTTGTCATAGCAGCAGGAACATTTAATCATTCCTGTTATCAACTGAAGCCAGTCGAATCTTATGGAAACTAGCATTGGTTAAGAGAGCAGGAGATGTGTGCTTTGAAGCTTACTAAATTAGGCTAAACTTCACATGCCAAGTTATATATGCATTATCCATTCAGAATAATCATTAAGAAAGTTGAGGAGGATATGGGTTAACAGTATTCATGGCTGATAAAAGCATGTGTTTCAAGTGGGCTATACGTTTTCTGAGATAATGGGTAGCTTGAAGCATCTTTGTATCTCTAGACAGAATTTTATCATGCAATTCTACTTTTTATTTTCAACTAAAAATTCTTCTTTATATCTATAGCCAGAATTTTATCATGCAATTCTACTTTTCATTTCCAACTAAAAATTCCTTAAGTTTCATTTGGCTCATGGATAATTTCCTTCCAGCAATCAAAAGTAGCCACCAGCACATTTGTGCATAAACACAATCCTTTTCCACTTTCCAAGCATTTCTTTGTGAAAATTATACATTGGCTTAAGATATTTGCTAACCGTAAATTACCCTTATACTATAATCCTACAATCTTGATGGCTTTTAGCCATTTAAAATTCCAGGATTGACCTATTGACACGATTGACTGATTGTACATAATGTTGTACATTCCAGTGTAAGCAAAATAATTAGACAGTGGCAGAAGGATGAACTAAAATTAAAACATGAAATGTTAACAACTACCACTTTATCCCGGCCCAAGCATGATCCAAGAAATGTTTAAGTTGGTTTATTAGAATAAGGAAAAATAATCATGCACAAGACCTCATAATCTCATAACTCAATTTGTAAGTTGTGCCACAATCAGTTAAATTTTTTCTTTGCCTTTTTAACCTATTTTAAAACAATCAAAAATTAAGTTCACTAAAGAAAAAGCTTTTCGATCTTTATTCCTACTCATAACTTTTTTTTTAATAAAAACATAAGCATAATAAACTTTTATTTTAGAATATGTAGATAATTCTAAATTGACTCATCTAATCTAATATTATAAATTGAACCGACGTAACTAATTAATCATAATTATTTAAAAATAGAACACAATTAATGAATTGACTTTCCTTTCTTGTTTCTTCTTTTTTACATGTGTGAAAAGGTTCTGGAATTGAGCAAAGGGAATCACTTTGGTTGAGTTTAAAAAAATTAGAAGAAATAAAGAAACAATAGGGTAATCAACAAGGCTCACACACATTTCAACATGCCATATTTAACATAAACTTAAATCCCAACAAAAAAACGTGACAATACTATCTCAATTCCCAACTTTTCACATTTCCAATCATAAATATAAAAAAGGACATTTATGATACAAAAGAAAAGGCTCAACCTAACTTAAACAAAGGGATAAAAACATAAAGGATTGATTCATATAAACACCTTTTGAAAGGACAAAATTGAGATGTCTTGATTGATAAGTTGCTCCACGGCCGCATTAAAATGGGAGAACTACAATCTAGAAACAATAATAATAAAAAATGGTTCTCTTTGCACTAAAGTTCTTTCATACTAAACAAAGAAGAAATTAGTGGGTGTGTTTAGATAAGATAGTATGTGGATAAGGCTAATAGTTGGAAGCCATTGAATATAGCAGAGAAAGCTTAACAAACAGACACATGTAAATATTAACAAAAGGGAAAGTCTTACAAAGGAGGAGAAGTAAAGGATCGGCAGGTCAGTGTCTCTGAGTTGGAGAGACTTGGGTGTTTGTTTTGGATATAAAAAAGATTAAAAAAAACTATTTTTTGTCTTTAGGCTTTCACTAGAGTTGACATTACCACTAGCTAAATCACAGTTTCAAACAAAATTATAAACGTGATTCATGAAAGCAAAAATACAAAACAAAATTTTGTCTCTATATTATAAACCTGAATTAGACTCTACCCTACAAGTTGAAGACATTTAACACCAACCCCATATACAAGATCGAAACCTAAGCATGTTTTATGTGCACATTTAAACAAATAAAACAACAGACAACAGACAACACATATCAAGTGACAAAAGCAGAAGAAAAAAACCCAACTCAAGAGTATAAGAGAGAGAGATTCAAACAATACCCAAAATAATAAATGAAGTGGAGGAGGAAGGACATTAATAGAGATTCAAGAAAGAAAGTACTGAAGGAAATGGATTTAGGAATCGAAAACCCAAGCCTAGTAGAAAAGAAGAGAGAAATATGCAATTATATCAACAAAAAAAATGAAGAAGAAAGAAAGGAAGAAAATTACTAGTGTTACCTCTTGGTTTCGGTTGTTTCCATGGTGAGCTGGGATTAGTTTGTGGAGAGATGGGAGGAAGAGTAGATATTTATGGGTCTCACGTAACAGAAAAGTTAGATAGGTCCTAATCGATGGAGACATGTAGAGTAGAAATATGAAAAATGAAAACTTCAATCAAAGCAACAGAGACATCCAGCATAAAAAATTCAAAGACCAATTAGCAAAGACTACTATCAAGCACCAAAAGTCAGAACACAAGTAGTCCTCAAACCAAAAAATCAACTACGAAAAGGGGAAGGAGCCTTACATTAAAACACAGGATTCGTAAGAAACCAAATTGAAAAAAAAAAGGTGGATTGTAAGAAGAAAAAAGAGGATGGGTATTATGTTGTTACTTGCTTATAGAGAAAGAATGAGAGTAGAGAGTGAAGAAGGAATTTCGCGCACAAAATGCGTATGCAAAATACAGAGCAATGACTCTCATTCCTTTGATTACGCGAGGAATAGAGTAATGCCCAAAAACGGGTAATCAAAATAATGGTTATCCAATCATAATTCTTTAACAAACTTTAGCTTTCACTTCATAACCATTCCTTTTTCCTCATACCCACTAAACAAATACACCCTGAGAAGCGTTGAATGATGAACCTGTATCATATCACCATCTAGTTACTGTACAAAAAAACTAGTCACTTGCCTTTTGCTCTTCCTTATATCAGGTTCAAGTACTTCTTCTTGGACCTGAGATGGAACACTACTAGTACCACTACCACCTTTAACATTTCCACAATCACCATGGAAACTAGAAAACGAACTTTCGAGACCAATTTCATAATTCAACCTTTCCCTTCTATCTCTTTCATGTTGATATTCTTCAAGCAATGTTTTCATTTGTCACTTCACATCATAACTTAATTTTTTTTACAGATTTTCACATCTTATTTAACCTCAGCTAAATGTTCATTTAATCGATGATTCCTCCACCTTTCAAATACTTGTTACAAAACAAGCAAATAGTATGGTTCCTCATATCGGGAACCAATGCAGCATGAACCCAAGCTAGATCACTGTATTGTCTTGAAGTCGATTGATCAGTAGTACTTGAACTTCCTTCCATTTATCTGTAAAAATAAATGAATACATATATCAAAATAAATAATACATAATTTCATTACATTATGCATATCCATCTTATTTAATATAACTCATTTTGTATGATTACATCATACACAATTCAATTTCTCGAATACAATTCACTATAAGACAAAAACTAACAATTCAATTATTCAACATATATAATTACACAAAACATACATAAACAATTTTCATTTCCAACAATTACAAAACATACATAAACAATTTCTATTTCTAACAATTTTCAATAATTTCCATTTTCAATAACCACAAGACATGCATAAGATAATTTCCATTTCCAATAATCATAAAACATTCATAAAACAATTTCCATTTCCAACACTCATAAAACATACATAAACAATTTCTATTTCCAACAATTTTCAACAATTTCCATTTCCAATAATCATAAAACATCCATAAAATAATTTCCATTTCCAATAATCATAAAACATAAATAAACAATTTCTATTTCTAACAATTTTCAATAATTTCCATTTCCAATAATCTCAAAAGATGCATAAAATAATTTTCATTTCCAAGAATTTTTAATGACAAAACATTCATAAAACAAATTCCATTTCCAACAATTTCCATTTCCAATAATCATAAAATGTTCATAAAATAATTTCCATTTCCAACAATCACAAAACATACATAAACAATTTCCATTTCGAACAATTTTCAACAATTTCTACTTCCAATAGTCATAAAATGTTTATAAAACAATTTCTATTTCCAACAATCACAAAACATACATAAAGAGTTTCCATTTCTAACAATTTTCAACAATTTCCACTTCCAATAATCATAAAATATTTATAAAATAATTTCCATTTCCAACATTCACAAAACATATATAAACAATTTACATTTCCAATAATCATAAAACATTCATAAAACAATTTACATTTCCAACAATCACAAAACATACATAGACAATTTCCATTTCCAATAATCACGAAACATTTATAAAACAATTTCCATTTCCAACAATTACAAAACATACATAAACAATTTCCATTTCCGATAATTACAAAATATTCATAAAACAATTTCCATTTCCAACAATTTTTATCAATTTCCATTTCCAATAATCAGAAACATTCATAAAAACCATTTCCATTTCTAACAATCACAAAACGTACATAAATAATTTTCATTTCTAAAAATTTTCATTTCCAATAATCACAAAACATTCATAAAACAATTTCCATTTTCGACAATTGCAAAACATACAAAAACAATTTCCATGTCCAACAATTTTTATTTCCAATAATCACAAAACATTCATAAAACAATTTCCATTTCCAATAATCACAAAATATTCATAAAATAATTTTCATTTCTAACAATCACAAAACATACATAAACAATTTACATTTCCAATAATCATAAAACATTTATAAAATAATTTCCTTTTGCAACAATCACAAAACAATATATATATCGAAAAAATAACACATAATTTCACTACACAATATGGATGTTCATCTTATATAATACATCTCATTTTGTATGATTACATTATACACAATTCAATTTCATCAAACACAATTCACTATAAGTCAAAAACTAACAATTCAATTGTTCAACCTATACATTACAAAAAAATACATAAGTAATTTTCATTTCCAACAATTTCGAACAATTTCAATTCAAAGTTTCAAACATGAGGATCAAGTTGAAGGGTAGATATGATTTACATAGTCGCCAAATAATGAATGCCATATCTTATACAATTGTTCATACACATCTATGCATAACATGATGATCAAATTGAATGATATATTCATGACATAAGGATCAAGTTGAAGAATATAACTTCTTTGGAAATGGTTTTTTCTTATTTAAAGCTTTGAATCTTCTTCAAACAAACCATAATATTATATACACCGTTCTATATTTGGTTCTTAAATATATAAGTTGCTTTTATAATTTTTAATTGACATTAATAAGTCTAAATTTAAATGGTTGGAGCCTACAATATGTTCACAATTTCAAAAAAAATTCCTTTTGGACGCATTTATATCACTACTTTCACACATTTTCTATTATAAATATTTATGATAGCCCACACATATATATTACCAAATAATTCAACATATTTTATACTCAATTAATTATTTACCAAAGGCTAATACCCAAATACTATCATTAACTACAACTGAATTATTATTAATTTACAATAGCAAAAATGAAATATCATTTCACAAATTTTAAGAATGTGTCAATTAATTATTTAAGTCTTTGCAAGTTTGCAACTTTAATATTCTCGGTTTAAAATTTTAATTTAAGTTGTTTCAACTTACAAACTTTCAATTGAATCAATTCAATTCATCAACATCATCAGATGTTAGTATCAGGCCATGTATTTCATTCATTAAAAAATTATTATAAATTTCTCTTAATCGATTAAACTTAAACTAATCCACAAAACCAAACCAAAAATCAACCAAACAATCATTCAACTCCAATATCCCATCTGACCCACGCAAATCACAAAACCAAAACAACATCGTGACTCATTCAATTGAACTCCAATATTCAATCACAAAACTGTGAATCATTCAACATTTCAACTCCAATATCCAACCCAAATACATGCAAATCACAAAATTAAGTTCTAACCGATTCACAAATCCAAGTTCTAACCGAATCACAAAATTTAATTCCAACATTGAACATCCAAGTTCCAACTGATTCACAATAAAAAATGCAATTAAGTAGGAAAAAATTTGAAAACTCAAAAAACATACCCAAAAACCAATTCACAAGCTTAAGTTTTGGCTTAGATGTTCGGGTTGGGTGATGGGTCACAATTTCGAGTGTAGATCTAGGGTGAAAAGCAACGTTCTCTCCTCCTTTAGACTTTTAGTGAAGGTGACATTGAGGTGCAGTGATCCTCGTGGAGGATGGTTGAAGATGGTGGCGTTTTCAGGACTTTGAGTGGAGGAGCCAAGGATCTCTGATGTTGTCGTGGATTGGGGAGGATGATGATAGTTGTTGGGGAAGGAGTAGCACCACCAGAGAGGGAGTGGAGAATTTGAGAGAGAACGACAGTGAGTGAAAGTGAGAGTCGATGAGAGAGAAAGAAAGTGCAAAAATGAGAAGAAGGAAGCTACGGGTGTGAGAGGGTGAGTGAGGCACACAGTAAAGGGGGGTCGATTTTTTTTAGGTTTAAAATTTTAAAAATTGCAAATAAGTCCCTACTATTTTTCAAATTTATGGTATCAACCGGTATGTGGCCAATATTTTGGATACCGACTGATACCGAACGAAAACTAGCGATATTGACTGGTATCTTTGGCCAGTACCCAAATAGAAAATACCATTCCATTTTCTGACCGGTACAAAACGAGATTCATTCCCTTGCTTCTGACCCGTAAAAATTTAATAGATTATTTGATACAATATACAAATGAATAATAACATTTGCAGTAAAACAAAATATAATAAAAAGGAAGTTCCTATATTAAAATTTGAATTTATTATATTTATCTGTATTCCTTGACATTAATTATCAACCTATCCATTTTTGTATTAGAACTACACAATATGTACTCTAACTTACATATATTTAAAGCAGTAATGTAGTAATTATTTTCAATTGATCAACAAGGCACTAAAAACAATTTTTAGATCAATTAAATATTAAAAATACAACAAAAATAAAAATTGGTCCAAAATGAACTCCTTTAACTTTAATGTGTTAAAATTTTATACACCATATATTTATATTAAATTAGATATTTATTAGAATTTGATATAATGATTTTATGTCAAAGTATAATTAGGATTTATATTGATATATCTATTAAACTCATTCTTTCAAAATTAGACTGTGAACATTATCATTTGAAAACTCATATTGTGAACGTTATCATTTGAAAACCCATAATTAGGTAAGATAATTTTTCAAAATTTATATTAAGCTAAATAACATTTTTATAGAAATTTATATTGTAATCTAATATGGCAACAGTTTATATTATAATCTGACTATAATTTCCTTATAATTTATTTTTAAGAATAAAAGACATGGATATAGCAAAAACTATACAGAATTAGTTGAATGATTTATACATGACTTGTAACTCTAAAATGATTAAGGATAATATTTTGCTATTTTCGATTACTATTAATTTAGAAAATCCTTTGTTAAGATAAAATGATGCTTTGAAAACATTTTCCAAATTTTATTATTATAATTAATTACTAATGGTGGAGAACTATCATGGGCATAGACAAACTCCAATGCACAATGCTCACCGCTTTGAGAGGATCAGGAAAGGGTCATCAATTGTATGCAATCCTAGGCATAAGCAAACTCCAATGCATAAGGTTCCCTACTTGCAAGAGTCATCAATTGTACACAATCTTGGCTCTACATTTTACAAAGAGGTTGTCTCTATTACTCGAACCTGTGACCTTTGGGTCAAAAAGAAGTAACCTTATCAGTTGCTTCAAGACTTGCCTCGATGGAAAACTAGCATGATTTGACTTAAATAAAGTATATATTAATTGCATCTTCTATGTCTGACTAGAACTTTGTGTGATGAAATGATTAAAGAACCTAATCATTCACACAGATATAACATTTTACAAAAGAAAAAGCAATTTAATCAAGTAAGACTTGATTGTAAATTTTGATATTCTTTATGATTAGATATAATACTTTTTATAAATAATATATGAGAAATTATATATCATTTTGGTATAATTAATAGTTAATTAGAATTAATCTTAATTTTATTAAAGCTTGATTAAAATTAAACTATAATTAAATTAAGAAAAGGTTATAAATCTTGTTATATATATTATAAAGTAGCTAGCACTTGTTGCCTAATTCTTCTCAGTACTATTTGTAAAGTTTTGTTTTAGCTTGTTCATGTAGATATCATTAGAAGTATAACACTTACGCGACAATTGCAATGAACTAGTTTTAGAAAGGGTTTAAAAAATATAAGAAAAAGATTAAACTTCACAGTAAGTTATGAACTTATCATTCAAACTTTATTATATTTTTATAAATTAATCATGTTATATAATTTTAATTGATTTTCATTTATTAGATTCAAATAAAAAAAGTTTTATACTTATTTCTTCTTGCATGAAATTGATTCTCGCATTGTTATTTTGTAGCATGTACATGTGTGTGTGTATATATATATATATGTTTTATATAAAAATGTACCAAATGAATAATCTAAAATTTTTAATTTATGTAATAAAATAAAGATAGAAATTAAGAAATATTTCATTAAAAATATATACTAAATTATATTAATAAATAGAAATTAAGAAATATTTCATTAAAAAAATACTAAATTATATTAATAAAATAATTTCCAAAAATGAAATCTTTAAAAATGACGTTTTTGCTAGAAACTTATAAAAATATATTTTCCGTCATTATGAAAAGAAATTTTAAAATTCAAATTTAACTAAAATTAAATGTTAAAATAGGACTTGAAAAGTAAACTCAAAAGGCTATTAGTTTGAAAAATAGTTGTGATACGTTTTTGGAACTTTTGAGATATTATAAATATGTTTTATGACAAGAGGTGACCGCGGGATAGAGCCGAGCGCAGGCCCCCGTGGTCACTCGAGTAGTGGCAGAATCAAGCTAGGCACCATTTTTTTTTAATAAAATGAAAATGTTTTATATTTTATTCGAATTAATATAACTAGTGATATGATACGATGTAAATAATTTTATAATGAATACAAAAAAACTTTGCAGCGAAAATTGAAATATTTGAATAAAATATTTATATATATATTGTGATTGTAAATTATTTTGTTAATATATTTAATTTATTATAACACTTAATCCATTATTAAATAGAAAAATTCTTTGTATATTTATATTTATATTTAGACATAAAATTTAAGTTCATGAAACTAAAAACAATTAAACTAAGATTTATTATTTCTGCACTTATATTTAGATTTATTATTAATTTATTCTGTAAGACTCACTTAAAATTATAAACAACTAAATTAATATTAACTATTTTTTAGTAATATGCAACTGATAAAGATATTAAACCAATATAATTATTTAATGATAAGTATGATATGAAGAAAACATTACAAAAATAGTATAAATTTTCAATGAAAAGGTTTTCATACTTCTCGAGTAACGGAGATATAATAGTGCTCGTAAATGTACGAAAAGAAATATAAGAATTACTAAAATAATTGTATTTATCTTTATTAATTGTAATTTATAATTTTTATAAATGTATAAAATATTAAAAGATCTTGAGAATGCATATAAACTTAGTGAGTTATTTCTCTTATCACCAATTACTTTTAGGATGGAACTTCGTTTGGACTTATATATGTTCAGTTTATTTGGGCACAATCTTACAAATTTAACATGTTTAAAATTATAACACATAAATACATGTATATTCAATATTATCTATATATGCTATGTAGATATAAAATATAAAAGGAAAAAATTTTAAAGCATTAGAATCAATAAAAATATTGATTTCTTTTGAAATATGATTGGATGAAGGCCAATATATTTATTTAAATAGTACGTACATATTTGTGTATACCCTAAGAATATAATAAAATTGTAAAAATATTTTACATAACTTTAAAATAAACGTAAAAATTAATATGTAAAATATATTTAAATTCAATTTTGAAATTTAAAATATATTATATCTTTTACCTGTATATTATGTATCAGTTATTATAACAAATTTTAATTCTCTATATGTTATCTTTTACTTGTATATTATGTATCAGTTATTATAACAAAGTTTAATTCTCTATATGTTAATAATACATACATAAATACGGAGCGTAGTGATAATAACCAATATAATTTCGTTTAGTTATTAACTCTTCGTCAATTGAAGACCTAACCTTATCAAATATCTAAACAAATAAATATAATAGAGATTAATTTTCTATCATTAATAATATATTATTGGAAATGATTTAAAAAACAACATTTATTTATCAAATGCCAAATTTTAATATTGAATAACTTTTAAATATACCAAAACTTAAATAAAAAATACTCTATATCTAAACAAAGTAATAAAAATTTTGTTTTACTAACAAATATAATATTTAAAGATGCAATAAAAATTTGTTTTACTAAGTTTTATGAATTTGATTGTGGCTTTATTTCTATTTTTATCTTTTCAAAGCCACAATCAAATCTTATGTCGCGTATCATGTTTATATGAGGTACGACCAAAGATAAAGCTTTTTTCTTTTAACAAAAACAAAATTTATACCATATATTCCATCCGTTTGCCTTTGGTATGGACCACAGCGAATCCACAAAAAGTTAACAATTTTCTTTTTATATTTTTACTAAAAGACTGTTTTCATAATTTAAATTTGTAATTTTCTGATCATAAAAAAAACAACAGTAGCTCAAAAAAATATTAAAATTGTGTATTTAATTGTAATATAAAAATATTTTAAATTATAATATTTTAAATAAATTTTGACGTTTTTAAAATATTTAATTTGAATATCAACAGAGATTCAACCCTTAAAATAAGTAACAACTTCGAAAGCTGAGGTTGTTAAAGAAGTCAATAAAAATGCCTTTAATTTTGAGAAAAACTTTCCCTTTCACCATCTTTCCATTTAAGTCCAAAGATCAGCTTTTGTAATTTAACGGGTTCCAAGCAATGCTCGAAAGAGATGAGCAGAAGCTAGCACCAACGACGCAATGAACCTTGATATGTAAGACCCATTGTACTTGGTTCGCATTTTTGCCTCCCCTCTTTTCAACTGGTTGGAATGCAACATCTGGATCGTTAATTTCCGCAACAAAGTAATTGGCGTTTTCCATTTTCTCTACCACTTGAAAAGAAAAGCAGTGAACCTCCACAATCATTCATGTCATGTTCTCACCAATCTTCCCAACTTCAAATCAGAAATGCTTATGAAATGATAAAGGGTGACGCCGAAGAGATTGAGCTTCTGGTTGTTGGTGGCGGCAGCGATTGTGCTTCCACACGTCTGAACTAAACGGGTAGTGGTGGTGGGTTTCAAGAAAAGATTTAATAAAGTTAATAGGATTAGATTAGATTAGATTAGATTATTTTAATTAAATTCAAGTTAATAATTCTAATTAAATTTACAACTAATTTAGTATAATTAAATTGAATATTAATTTAAAATATGTAAATTTCAGAGTTTAATAATTTTCGAGTGAGACAAAATTAAAATTTTGCAAACAATAATATTTATTTAAAAATTTACTTATATTTTGTATAAATATTAAGGCCAAGGACAGAATAGTTAGGCTTAAGCTAGCAGATAACAGTCCACGTCGCTTTAATCTAGAAATATATTGTAGGCTTGTATAATTGAGTGACCGGTACTTCAAAAACTAGATCACTTATTTTCATTATTCTATTCTTATTTTATTTTATAAAAAATTATCTATTCAATAAATAAACGATACTAAAAAAAAATGATGCTCATGATCAATTAGGAATGAGCGGGATAGAATAAGGGAACAAAGGATAAGATAATCCAGCAACCATCTCAATGTCATATTCGTATGCATATATTATATATGTTGATAAGTGGATAAAAATTATTAAAAAAAACCCATGTAAGAATTGAAGTTTGATTGGTGGGCCAGAAGGCATCTCGCTTCCTCACATATTATATGTGCTTACTTTATGACGATTGCATCTCATGAAATCAAATTTGTCATTGGATCTTTTGTGTATATCACACGACACAACCTTGTTGAAACATTTGGGATGTTGAAGCATCAAATCGCAGGGAACACTAATATTGGTGTCGACTGTACTAAAAGGAGAACAATCCTATCTATAACTTTATGGACAATCTAATCAAATCGTAGCAGATTAAGATTGAATAATACAATCAACAATCATCATACTGTACAGAGAGCGATTCATTTTTCTTCTCAAAATGGCCTGAGGTGGAAGAGACAAAACTAAATGGTCATATATGGAGGTTGTGACCCAATTACAATCAAAATTCATGTTAGTATGAGAAAACGTTCAGTGATTTTAATAAAAGTAGCTAATAATATAATTGTATTGTTTTTGCTTAATGAGGGTCACATAGAATATACGTGTTCTCGTGATGGAATACCAAGTAATCGACTTACTATTGGGCAGAAAAAGAGGGAAAAAAGAATTAATTAGCACACCTGTCATTAATCATTAAGAGAGAAATGGTAATGGACTTGTTGTTAGACCATGCGTGAAGCGGAAAAGACAACATGCACTGCCATCAAAGTTTGGTGTCTCTTGCTTTGGTTCAGCTTAATTTACGGGTAACCACCCTTCATTTTCATCTTTTTGCAATCTACTTTTGGATCTCCAAGCTAATGCCCATGGCAAAACTTTATTCATGTCCTGTGATGGATGTGATTTTTGCAAATGGTGCCCTAGTGAGTCCTAGGTCCCTCTTTAGGTTCAGATGCACCTCCAAACTATGGTCATCATCCACTTCAGTTCAAAGTCATGTTATACCCAAAAGATATTTCGCATCCGCTTAGTGATAAAAAAAAAAAAAGTAGCATGACTTTCTTTCCATTCCATCCACATACCTTGGATGTCAAAAGAATCTAGACCCATATACATATATTGAGCTGCTGGCGGAAACAAATTACTCAAAGAAACAAGCTCTTTCCAGATTCCTAAAGCATCGAATACCAAATCTAGGCACTGCACTAGAAATTATTGTTCTACGAGTTATTGATGCCCTTGCTTCCTCTGGAAAATGGTTCATCCCCTATTGGACTTGATGTCAACTGCATCTTGGGAAGAGTGAAAGAACTACAAAACAAGCAAACAATGGTAAATGCATATGTGCATATTTCTGATAAGGTAACTCATATATGTGGTTATGTCAAATGGCTCTAATTTTACCACCACATGTCTCGAGTACAGATAATGAACTTGTTATCTGGCATCTGTCAGTATCTTTTCGGACTGCTCCTTAAAGACTTATTTAGATAGCAATCTAAATATCTACCACCAGTAGGTTATCTCTGTTTAGGCTACTGTGTGGTTCTCACTTGCAAATATACTCGTGTTTGTGTGTATATATATATACGCACTTGACTAACAGCGGCAGATTGGCCTACAAGAAGGTGGGGAGCCTGGGATTAGAGTTAAAGAAAAAGTACAGTAGATAGCAGGATTGATAAAGTCCATTAAGAGATGTTGTTCGTGGGTGTCATATACTAATGAAAGCTTCAAGAGCTTAGAACCCAAAGCTAGAGAGAGATGGATTTGAATGATGATGAGCTAATCAAGGAAATGAAAGCACTGAGATGAAGACTTTGAAGCGTTTAATGGTCTCTTATCATCCACTTCAAATATGGTACATTCATCACCTTTTGTTCGTAGTTATCATCTTGCTTGAAAGCAACCTTAGAACCACTCAGCTCTCTCCATATCATGTGGTCCTCCAAGCCTAAAAGAGGTGGATGCTCAGCTAGAGAGACAAAGGTTTTTTTTACAAGTAGTGGAGAAAGCGGCATGTAAAAATGGAAACGAAAAATCACGAGCAAGGAAGTAAATGGTAGCCTACAGATTAGAAGGTTGGCTTTCTCAGTTGTGGATAGTACTATTGCCATAATTCCAAATGAGATGACACTTGTGTAGTTATGGGAAGAGGTGATTGGCTAGGGTTTTTTTAGAGAGATTCTTGTGGATGGCATAGCATAGCATTGGACAGTACAAGCACCGAGCAAACCTTCTTTGACGAAAATCTGTGTTTGTTGTGATAGAGAAAGAGGCAGCTTTTTTTAGCTCCCACAGAAAAGCTAAACCGATAAGCACGCATGGCTAGCTTGGAAGATAGTCCAACAACAACAATAACATTCCTAATGCACATGACATAATACAACCGATAAAGAAAGAGAGAGTCTGGAGCTTCTCTTTTAAGTGAAAGCGACTTCCAGACACAGAACAGTCAAAGAAGCATTGGTTTTTTCATGACACCCTCTCACAGCAGCAGCAGCAGCTGCAGCAGCAGCATATGCCCTTTGAGCGAAATAATTGTCCTTCCTTTCTAGGCTTGGACATCGGCCACGTGGAAGTTAAATCTTACAAAACATAACTTGATATATCATTCTTCGATGTTAATATTTTGATCCGTTAAAAATTACACTGAAATGTCATCACCATAACTCATTACATAAGAATTATGATCCACAGCCTCCGTGACAAAACAAACCTTAACCCACAAAACCCACTTGCCCATGCAACTCCTTGGATGATAATGCTCCTTTTGGTCTTTGTCAATTTTAGCTCTATCAATGTCCTACATGCTTTCCCAAGTGAAGTGAACTGGCATCTAGGATATCTAGTATGGCTATTTAACTTTCTATACCTACCTTAGTTTCCTTACGTATGCTTTAGATAAGCCCAACAGGTTAACCTTTCATTTCAATAAAAAATAAAACCGAAAAAACAAAGGTTGCTCATTTTGGCCAATAAATTGGATCCCATCTCAACAATCATAACTCAAACTCAAATCCCTCCCCGACTGTCCCCAACGTATCACTCCCTCTCCCAATTCCACAGCACCCCATGAACATGTAGTACTTGTTCTTTGCGGTCTTTCTCAAGCGCAATCCCGTGCTTTCTGGAAAGGTAAATGGACGTTCTCTGCCCCTCTCTCCCTTAACTCACACCCCACTGCTTTTGTATGTAACTTCAACAACGTATTTAGGCCTATAATATATATACAAATGAAAAAAAAAACATATACGAGCGATATGCATCCGGTGATATAGCTGTCTTTCTCATTCCTTGATCTAGAGTTGAGGGTCCAAAAAAAGAAAGTGCAAGTAACAAATGACTGTCACTTAACACAACTGGTTTCCATTGCTTGCAGAGATGTGAAATTGGAAAAGATCATGGAATTTCTTGGCTGCTAACTCTATTAGAGAGAAACCAAAGGGTGCATATGTCATTCTCAGGCTCTAGTCCCACCAATTAGTTACCTTGGTAGCGTAGCTAGGTTACATATCCGGTGCAACTACATACCTAAAATGGTTCCCTCCAGCAACAATGGCGACAACTCTATCTTCTTTAGCTATCAACAAGCTTATAACAAACCCTTTTTCAGTGACATTATTTCGAACTCCATCGAAGACGATTTTCCCTCGTCTTTCTTCCACTGGCCCGAGGACTTGGAATTAGAAGACTATGACCTCCATGATCTCCTACTGCAACCTTTGCAAGCTACAAATCCTACAATCTCTGAGACCATTGATAGCATGGTCGGTTCTAGCAAAAGTGTGGACGCCGGTGAGCTCAGCAAAAAATCTCATCACAGTTCTGGCTTGAATCCCAGAAAGAGATCTTCAAAGCGGGATCGTCACAGCAAGATTAACACCCGTCAAGGACCAAGAGATCGGAGAATGAGACTGTCCCTAAAAGTTGCCCGAGAGTTTTTTGATCTACAAGATAAGCTTAACTTTGACAAGCCGAGTAAAACTGTTGAGTGGTTACTAGTACAAGCAAGAGCTGAAATCAAGAAACTGCCTACCAGCCTGTTGAATTATACCTGCAGCAATGTTGTGACCAAGAGTGTATCTTCTACTTCCGAGTGCGAAGTTGTGTCTGGGATTGATGAAACCGCCATTACAAGAAGCAATAATATCCAAGGTAAACAATCCCCTCGTATAATCAACAGGGTGAAGAAGGCTAAACCATCGCGTAAGACAGGATTTCACTTCATCCCAAAGGAGCTAAGGGACAAGGCAAGAGAAAGGGCAAGAGAAAGAACAAAGATGAAGAATCGAATAAGTATGAACGAATCAAAGCTTCACGATGATCATCACGAAGCAACCAACCGAGAATCAAGCCAATTAAGTTGCTTGATGAATCCCTTTGAAACTGGAAAGGAATCAGTCACTCATAGTCACTTAATGAACACAGATATGCTGGTGGAGGTTGAAGTGCCGAGAAGCTCGCAAGAACACAACATTTTTCGTACCACGACAGAGGGGATAAACATGATTGATGAGTCCTTACTGATTATGAACAAATGGAGTTCCTCACCATTTTTCAGTCTTCTGCAAAACAAGGGAATTTCCGAAGAGGTAATTAATAATTTTGTAAATCCAAACTGATTTTATAAGATGTTTGTGAAGTTCTACCATACAACCAACAGCTTTAGTACTAGAAATACAAATGCACACACCCCGCAAAGAGGAGATGTCCTAGGTTAAGTGATTTGTTCCTCAAAATTCCAAACAACCCATTATCACATATTTGGTTGCAGAGTCAATTCACAGATTTTCAGCCCCTCTGCAAATCCTGGGAACCCTACAACATTCCAAGTCTGTTCTGAAATGAAAGAATTCCTGTCATTCGTGACATCCTTGACGTGTCAGGTCAGCGGAGAATGAAGAAGAACATCATGGTTTATTCCTTCTGTTTGCTTTGCATGTAATATCTATACATGGTGTCTTTTCATTATGAGCAAATTTCTTCTGAACTGTTTTATCAATGTTTGTTCGGTTTTCTTCCTATCAAATCAGTGTTATGTGTTCCTTCCTCGTGTTACCAAGGGAAGTAGTTAACAGCTGAATGTACAGATTCAGTGCAACTCTCATAAATGGTCGACAAATGCACTTACAGACGTTATCACTTATATTTCTGGCTTTTACACCATTCTACAAGCTGACGGATGAACATGCCATAGAATTTCTCCAGCTAAACTTGATTTCAGAAATTGTAAAAAGGAAAAAAACACTTCTCTTGTTCATTTTAGAACATTGATGCTACTTATGGTCTTGGCGTTGCCATTCGCATATGTACTTTGTCTTCCTATGATTTCCAGTAGTCTCAGTGTCAACTTTGAAGAACTCCGTTAATTCATGACATCCGACTGAATAAATGAAACAAAAACATTTATGGAGAGAACCAGTCAATGCCTTGTTTTCATAGTTCATTGAATAGTTGAGTGAAAACTTCAGATCCAGCTGTGATAATTAATAATAGCCAAGTTTTGATGAGTATTAGTACTAAATATCAGATAGTGCTTGATGGCTGTCGAGACACAAAATGTGGCCACAACCACGATACTTGTGGTCGCAGGACTGCCATAAGTATAATATGATATATAAAGCAACATACTACACAGCAAAGGATGTTTTTTCGTTGAAATTTTTTTTTTCTTTTCATCTTGCATCAAGTTTAATCTACGCCTCTCAGTTGCTTGACCTAGGGGAATATGGTTTGAAGAAATAACTAGGTTTCATCTAGGAGGATTTAACAGATCTTTTTGTTATTTCCTTCGGTTGTTCTTTACTTCTCGATCGATTACTTTTGCACTGGGTATAACTTACCTACACTTCTTACGATTTTGGAAGAAGTCAATTGTCACTAGTGATCTGTGTTAAGATTTTGCCTAGCAAAAGAAAAATATATATCAAGATATTAGTATGAAAAGTGGACATCTAGTCATCTAGTTTAGGACTTGTACCAACTCTTTGCTGCTTGTTCCATGTTGCTATAATAACTACAAGTTTGCTTCTTTTGTCTGGGCATAGTAACGAGAATTCTCTGTCACTGTACTTCTTGGCTGCTATGAATGAGATATAAACATTAGCAAAAGATAGCATATTAGCAACTTAGCTAGAATGTGCTCTTTTAGTTTTGAATCTCGAGTTTGGAATTTGTAGTGGCATCATTTCTCATAATTAACATTTCTAGAGCAGTGAAGTGATATGGATTGTTCGTTTAACCGTGTAACTATATGCATGTCCTCATTTACATTATCAGGCATCAGCTTAAGAACTTAGTGACTTTGTGTACATATATATGTATAATACAAGATATTAAGTTACAGATTGAGGACCACATTGCAGTTGCAGGCGATTACAATAATATGAATATAATAATTGGGATGAATTACGGTAATGATTCGAATGTATAATCACGCAAACGGTAATTTTAAACTAATATAGCCATTAAAGATGTTACAGGTGCAACAAAACAGCCGCATTTGCAATTCTGGACGCAAATTTAAAACCAACCTTGATATAATACACACAAGTGCTTCGTTATAATGTTAACTTTAGTTCTAACTCCTCTGGGATTTTCTGGACTAGGGGATCAGCTTTTGAATACCAGGAAAGCTATTTGATCATATGAAAAACATGATGTGAAGTTAATTGAAAATAATCGGACCCGAATAGCTGTATGACTCTCAAAGAGGAATATGAAGATTAACCTAATTGTGAGCACTTGAAACTCATAAAACCTGCAGAAGATATATTTTCCCTGCCTAAAGATACCATAGACATAGTTCTCATTGCCATTTGGACTATCAATTTTACAAACCATGACACCTTCTATATATATATATATATATAGCACGCAATCTTAGGAGACTAGCAAATTTTATGCTAACTTTAATGAACCAAGTTGCTGCTATCGTCTAATGGCAGCTTTGGGAGTTACCTGTCATACAATTGATTAATAATCTAACTATAAAATTGTAACTCTTATAGGTTATAATTAATTTCATAATTCAATAATATATTTACTTCTAATCTGTGTTAGTTACTATAGGATTAAAATTTTGGTCGTCATTCACATAAAGAGACATTTTAATTCAAAATTTGTTATGCACTATGATAATCTTTTTAATAAATAAATTGAGAATATATTAATAAAAAATTCCGATCCATAGGAATAACAGAAGCACGTTTATCATAATCGATAATGGCTGATAAACTCTCCAAGGAAAAAGATTGCCTATCAATCAATTTAAGAGTGGAAGTACATAGGATTAAGGTGCCTTTAGAAAGTTTGAGCTGTGGATATTCAATGTTCACTTTGAATTGGTACTAAAGGGCATGCTATCACTAATCGCTCTCCTATACACTTCTCTTGAGTTCCTTTTTCCCTTGTCCCCAGAATAGCTAGCTTGTTAAAATTAATCAAAATATCCCAGAGACTCAAACTATACTAATACTGCAAGAGTGATAAATCCATACAATTTATTACGTTCGGCTGACTTTCCCAATACCACAAATTTATAGAAAATTGGCTTTATTTTTCACCTAATTATAATGAAATTGAAAATGACTGACCTCACTCGTGCTCTGTAATGTCACGACCCCTGAAATTTTTCTTCCAATCATTATTGCCGGCAAACGAGATAATGGGGAAAAATTTTAGGGCCCCCATCTTCAGTTATGGTGGGCATGAATAAATAGGATTCATGCATTGTTATGATAACATTGCCTGGATTCCAACATTGTTCTACCAATAGCGCCCTTGGGTCCTCTGCTCAGCAAGACGTACAATAATTTGTATCAAGCTCTCATTCTTTGAAGAAAATAATTCTAGGCACATAAACTGATAAAGTCCAATAAAAAGGAAATAAAAGTTTTTTTTTCAATTTCTCCAAGAAAATTTGTCCAAAATCTTTAGCCTTTGGGTAACAGCAAGAGGAAATATAAAGTCGTGAAACAAAAATTTATATTCGGTCCCTCAAGTAACACATTATTCTGCATTAAAATGTGCTTTTTCACTTGAAATATAAATTCACTGCCCTTATCATGTGGACCAGAATGTTGGGATACAATCAGAAAATGAATATATTACCATTAGAATTATATTAGCATAAAATGCTGTTGACGTTTAGTCAAATCACATTGAAGTTTCACATGTAGTACAGTAATGAATAATGGATAAAAAGAAATCCAATGAAATATGGTAGAGATTTATGTCAAAGGAAAATAAAAAAGGAAGACCATAGAGAAAATTCATCTTAGCATCTGGGAGTAATAAAATCAAATTTCAAATGATACTGATAAATTTAAGAAGCTATATCTTTTATTTAGGTTTTTGGATTTTTATATTTCATTATAGGTTCTTCCAATTTTATAACTTAAGAAAATTATAAGAGTTGATTTTTGTTCTCTGTTTTTTTTTTGTCTAAAATATATACTATTTAATTATTTAATATAAATAAATTACTAATAAGAATTATAAATAATTCAATTTTTTATTCATATTAAAATAAAAATAATAAGTAATTAATATAATTGAATTTTTAAACATCTCCAAAATATATAATAATTCAAAATAAACAAATAAAGATTATTTTATATATAAAAATTTAATTATATAATTATTTATCTTCAAATTTTATTTAACATTTAATTATTATCAGTAATACAAATATAACTATATTATATTAATAAAATTAAAAAAAAACTAAAAATAGAAAATCAAAAAAAATAAATAGAAATAAAACCCATAATTAGCTTTGCCCCCCACTTAACCATATTGATTTAAGTCGAATGACGGTATTTAGATTTCCTTGATTAATTGCTTATAAAACATGCCATTAGAATTAAATTAAGAAAAAGGAAAAAAAAAAAAAAAGGACGGAGATTATGCTTGGTATGCTGAATTTAGAAACATGTTACTTGAAAACATCAATCAGCAACGAGCAGTTCTAAATTACCATGTTCACAGACATTGGAAGTCATTTTCTGGGAGGGGCTTACAACATTTGGACGTCCAGCTTCGCAAGTAATTATGTCAAGCATACTACTTGTTGAATGGCTATTCAAAAGTTGAGTGGAGAGAGACAGGGCTAAAAGGCAAAACTCAAAAGCACGCAACATGTCGTCGTCCTCGTCCATAGATGTCAAATATAGCCACGCCGTGAGAGTGTCACCGGCATCTGGCAGAGGCTCATAACTCGCATGAAAAGTTTAAAAGATTCTACTACACTTCATCCAGGATTTTAAAATTACTATTACAATTCAGATTTTTATTATTATTTATTGTAAATTTGTAATTGTCCACAGTTGTAGTTGTAGTGGTACAGTTCACAATTTAAAATCAAGCTAATTATATCCAATTTTCTTCTATTTTAATATTTATAGTTCAAAATTATTAATTACTTCATACGATTTAACTATTATACAAATTTTATACCATATTTTAAAGTTAAATTTGATAAAAATTAATTAAATAACATTATAATAATAAATAATATTTATAAAAATAGAGAATTAAAATTTGGAAAAAATTCCCCCAAAAATTCTAATGTTTTTAACCCAAAATTTTACTTTATCAACCAAAATAATGCAAATATTAATCAACTTAAGTGTGCTATACATACATAAAAAGGAAACTTTCCTACTCTATTCGATTCCTTATCTTTTCCACGCACAGTCACTCTCCAGTCTCAGAGCTTTTGGAGGAAAGGTCTGGAATCTATCTTACTCTCTGTTTCCACAGTCCTGAGAAGCGGTTCTGGAAATCTTTCCTGAGAAGTGGTTCTGGAAATCTATCTTCTTTTTATTTTTATTTTTCATTGTTCTTAAGAGGTATCAACTTGTACATACCTTGACAAACAACAGCAAGCACTGAGAGAGTCCTGTGTTGCTCGTCAAAACAAGGAAGAAAGAAAAGTAGATAGATCTCACCAGAAACTAAGAATAGAAGAAACCTAGAAACAAGAAGGACAAAAATAGAAACCCTGAAGTAGCAATACCCTAATACTGAAGCAGATGCTGAGGCTGTCAATGGTTTTCTGGATTTGTAGCAACAACCAACCAAAATATGCTATCCAAATATCGAAAATAAAGAAGTCTTTCTCTGAACCCCAAGGACACCTATATCAATAAATTCACTCAAAAGAAATTCTACTGTCTTCTTTTTTTTTTGAAAGAAAGAATTTCTATTGTTCACATAAAAGAACCCTAACACCAATTGTCGAGCTCTGATCATTCTCCGCAGAGGGAAAAAAACATAAAAAATCTCAAAATGAACAGAAGAAATCGAATAATTTTCAAGAACCCTAAACCGGAAACAAGATTTTCAACCGCGCGAATCTGACAGCAGAAGAAATCGAATAATTTTCAAGAACCCTAAACTGGAAACAAGATTTTTCAAGCGAGTGAATCTGACAGTCACGCGCACTTACAGGCAGGCAGAAAGATCTCTTGAGATCAAAGTAATTAACTTCAAATCGGGACATACAGAGAGCTAGGAATCGCACTTTAAATTCTACTAGAACGTTTCCACATAAACCCTAGGAGAGAGATCTGGTAAAAGGAAAGAAAGATGAAGCGAAGACTGTAAGAGTAGAGAAGCTTCCTTTTGTAAATCAATGGACGAATCGAGTTGATGTTACTGGAATTTACATTCAGAACAGTAACGTGAGTGGTTTGATAATCTTTTCGATAAAGTGGACGCCATGAATAAAGAAAACGATAAAGACCAGTGGATTGAGAATGGTACTCTCTTTTTGCAGAAGATAATAACATCGAAATGACGCTTCTCTCTTTAGTTTGTCCATAGTATATGCAATGTACTATGTACAGCACTAAGTTTGAACGAAAATTACCAGCCTCTCTTCCGTATCTGAGTCTGAGACCATTTTTCATTTATATCTATTTTAATAAAAAAAAATCAGCCAAATAGTTCATCGTTAATTCCCTTATTTCATTTAAAATGCTTTGATTGCAACTGATTTATAGCAGTTAAACCATTGTCGTAATCAAATAACCATTTATGCGTAGTTAATTAGAAGCCTGGCTGGTCTAGCTGCAAAAGGACAACAAAAATACAAAAATAAAGCAATTTTGTATTTCAAATTTCTTTTTGTTAAACGCCTAAAAACTTAAGCATACTAAAGATGTCGCAGACCATGGAATCACCCGCTAGAGATCAAACGCTATCATTTATCCAACTCTGCTTTAACTAGTCTTAAACCCCTCCAAACCTCTTGACTGGAGTGCGGAAAGCTTATCATCAAGCCACAATCCTAATCCTTTTAGATCCACCAACTTGACATACATCAATAAGGCCTTAAAATGTATAAGTTGAAGTGATAGTTTGTTTTAAGGACTTGAGGTCAAATGTTGGATGGGTGGAAATTGGAAAATGAGCATCTTCGTTTCTTTCCAAAAGCCCGCCGTGAGACTACAACTTTTGGAAGGTAAGAACGATGACAAAGAAATGGAACAAAACCTGTTGGACCCAGACCTACGCTTAATATATAAACCTGGACCACCCCAAAAATCCCAAATCCTGTTCACCAATCTTATGTGCATATTAATTTTGGGTAAAAAGAAAACACTGGCAAGAACGAAGGGCAAAAAATTTAAAATAAAGAAGGAACTGGCGATTTGCACCTGCCCACTTGCAGAGCCCAAACCTTTTCACTAACAGAGGATCCCAAGTATTTTGCTTCTCATAATGGAATGTACAACAAACTATTTACAGTAGAATAGAGAAATCTCAAGAATTTCGTGTCATTGTTACCAAGGGGCTTCCTTCTTGAAGCCCAAAGATTAATTGATTTTCAAGGCCTAATATTGTATGACTACTCTAAATTGGTGGCTGTAGTAGTTATGAAGGCAAGTGAAGCCCTTCCATCCAATTATTAATAAAAAGAATGATGATATCTTCAAATAGACGACAATTTGAATTAATCTTAAATTATACGAAGATATTTTTCTTACTAGTCATTGCGTAGATAAAATTGCATCATTTTTATATCTAACTAATAAATATATGTATGTATATTAGTGGGCTACAGAAAGTTGATGAATCTTTTACATACCTTGAACTACTGTGGACAAAAAACACAAGCTTCATCCATATTCATCGGTTATTCCACTCTCTCTTCCTTCACCAAGATGAGCATTTATGTTCTGAAGAATAGGACAATAGAGAAGAAAGAAGAAATTTGGTATTAGACAAGTACGTTCACGTTCGAAATTGGCTCGTAATAATAACCATATTAATGACCTTAAACTTTGAAACTTTGATGATTGTTGCCGCTGGAGGGTTTCATAGAATACTAACAACAATGTTATTGAATTGTTGTTGATACGCAAGCGCTACCCCTGGCCTCATATCACAAAAATGAGTGTCTTGTGATACAAACATACAAATATGCATGCAAGCACCGTACCTAAGAGGCTAAGAACAACAACAAAACGCTTGAAAGCAAGGAGATAGGAAGAGAGACTCTGAATGAAACACAAAAATGGCAGTAATTTGTACCATATAGGACCTTGGTTTGTTCTATCATTTATAGCCTTATATTCTTGAACTTCAGACATGTTTTTCTTCATTTTGGGAAGAAGAAGACAAAACGAAGATGGGGACAAAAGCTGATATAGTATAATACCGATAAATTCAAGGCCGACTCGAACTATTTCTACAGCTATGCCAGAAAGCTTCTAAAAAGCGAACGAGGAGATGAGTGGAGAAAAACGAAAGATAGCGCAATAATGAAAAAGCAATATGAAGGTTTAAGTCCCCACACCAGCTACATGAGTAAAGTGTATTACATAGGCATATGTGGTCTGTATATTACGTAATCTACTTGGCCAGGGTAGGTTTGTCAGTTATTGGAATGTACTTGCTGAGTTGTGCGAACAACACCTTGCTTGTGGGGGCTGCCTTAGCTTGTGTTATTTAATTCAACGGAGCAATGGGATTCGTAATTTGTGTGTTTTCACTATTTTCAAGCTTTTGCAATGTAGCTTTCATCTTTTTAAGTTTTCGGCTAGGTCAAGTCGCACTTTGTAGTTAACAACATTGGAAATATCAGATTTTGTGACTGGCTTACTCCTTGCATTTTCCAGTTGTAGTATTTATAACTGTTTTACTGCTTGCTGCTCCTTTTAACTTAACAAACATAAATATTTATAACTCATCTACTAATCCTGCATGCATTTAAGGGGAGACCATCTTTTTCGGGATGATTGTAACGTCATTTCTTTGTTATTGCTGTTCGCGTCTTTAATTATGTAACTTTTACTACTTTTCTCCCCTTTATGCTAAACTGCAGCTTCTAATTTCTTTATTTTTCCTCCTTGTTTTTATATTTTGTGTCATTTTTGCTAAATCATTAGTTGAATATAAAATAAAAAGTATAGTTTATCCAAACTCTTTGTTTCCTACTAGTTTTTCATGGAGTTAAATTAAATAGTATTTTTATAAATTTAATTATTAGTCTTAATATATTATTATGATATTTTATATTGTTATTTCTATCATTTTCTAAAAGTAAAATTCGTCATTTTTTTATTACTAACCAGGACGGTTAATCTATTCTTAATAAAAGTGATTTTTTTAAAAGGCAGAAGTATATACTGATCATTTCAATCATTCTTTTTTTCAGTACTCATATGAGAAAAATAGTCTTAACTTGTGATGCTAATAATTAATATTTGTATGCGAGAGAATACAAATTTACTAATAACAATTAAGCATGATATTTATGAATAAATGAAAACTGATAATCGAAAAAATATTAAAATTAAAAATTAAAAATTGATGTTTAAATATTTTATTTTTAAAAATATTGAATAAAGATTGATATTTACAAATGGTAATTGAAGGATTTTTAAACATTAACTAATAATAATTGTTAATGATTATAATTATAATTAATTGATGTGCAATACTTATTTGGCAAATATATGTATCAATCTTCTGACTTTCCATCATCTATTATAATTATAATTATAATTAATTGATGTGCAATACTTATTTGGCATATATATGCATCAATCTGCCGACAGTCCATCATGTAACAGGCTCCCGCCTGAAATACTTTCTAATATTAGCCTTTTCTTATTATGTCTGCCACAGCTCGCAAAACGTCTCTCGTACTTATCAACTTATAATTGAGGTTTGGATACGTGGGGGAGTTGTTTCGTACTGTTTTGCATTAATGTGTGAGCAGATCAAAAAAGTTACCTTAGTACATTTTTGGAAGTATACATAATAAATCACTGTTAATATAATAATTATATAAATAAATATAGGTATAAATAATACTTTTGTAATTGATAGATGGTAATTTGTCAAATCTTAAACAATATTTAATCATTCTTTGTTAACATTTATAAATTTTAAAATAATTTATTTTAAGATATTATTTTAAAAATAAATCTAATCTATCCGTATTAATATATAATTAGACTTACGCATTTGACTTTGGTGAGACAACCGCTATTGTACATAGAAAGATTATACTTCTAAAGCAAGCATTTATGCGTTTCTGTTTTCATTACTTCTCTATTTTCTATTTTTTATGTTTATGTGCATCATATATAGAATATTTTAATAATACAAATCTCTAATAATTGGGTTATTAACCTTTGAATGTCGGTTTTACGATGATTAGGTATTAATAAACTAGAATATGATAATCAATCAATAAGCTCTCTCGGTACAAAATTTAAGCCAATCATTCAGTGAGTTTAACTATTAAAATCTTGAATCAATTAATTTTTAGTTTGATTTTTAATTTTTTGATTTAATTTACTTTAATATCTTTTATTGTTAAAAAATTATCAGTTAATTAATTAATTAATTATTATAAATTAATCAATTTTTATAAATAAATAAATAAAATAAATAAATAAAATTTTATTTACTAATCTCTTTTTAATTAAATTTTAATTTTTTATAAAAAAGTTAATATTCTTTAATCATATTTAAATTTATTTATTTTTAATCAATTTTATAATAATCTAATACTAATTAAATTTTTTAAGCATTAAATCTGTCTTGTAACATTGGATTAATTTATAATTCAAAATTTAAAACATTGTGGCAGTATATTTTGTGTATTTTTGGAATAATAGGACACTACATGTTCGCTAAGTTTGAGAGATCCGCAAACGAGGGAGGAAGTGCCCTTACCAAAAATGTGTGGTCACACGTTAGTGATTATAGCAAATGTCTGCAGACGTCCGTACAAGTATTACGACGTGCGCCGTGTGAAGTTCTTTTTCTGTCGGCAAAATATAAGGAGAAAAAAATCGTACTAGCTTTTGGTCAATATGTCATATTTGGGATTAAAGTCTCGAGAATAAAGAGAAGAATAGTTTTCCTTTTCTTTAGCAATGACCCACAGATAAGAGGAGAATTTGACTATGTTAATCACCATTTTTATATTTTAATCCTTGCCATCATTTCTAATTAATCAACTGTGGCAAAGAGAAGTTTAAACTGTAATCGTCCATCTTTTAATCAATTTCACATCATTCCTTTTTGAGTGAGTTGAGAGAGAAAAGTTTGAATAATACTTGGAAAGTTAGTAAATAGTCTCCGCCATTTGAGAATAGGTGATGACAATCTTCCAATTGATGGTGACATTACTTCATAGAAGCTACGCTCTAACCCAAGTAGGAACACATTTATTGGCGGCAACCAACCTAAAAGTTTTGACACAACACAAGCAATTTGTCGGGTTCACCTTTGCGATAAATCTTTCAATAAACATTTGCTTATTTGCGACCGGTTATGTCAACCAGCGTAGTTTATCAAAATATCATGGTTAAGTAGCACCCAATCTTTTAAGGTTCTCCGGTAATCGGTTTTCAAAGTATTAATTGCATGTTCGTATCGGCGACCTTCAGGTCCTTGGAATGGGATAAGAAGTATAATCTTAGAAAAGTGTCTTTGAGAATTTCGAATGCTAACCGAACAGAGATGTAACTCTCCGTGACATAGAAATTGATTAGAGATGGGATCTTTTTTAACCTCCATGATGGTAAATCATTTTTTTTTTGGGTAGTAATAGTTTTAAGTGGTTAATCGTGTTCATCCCAACCATATTTTAGGCATAAGAGCCTCTTTCAAAATGAGTTTAGTTATATAGCCTGTCTCCACCACCATTTACAAAGAAGAGCAATATTTTTTAAAATGAACATTTGTGCTCCCAATCTTCCATTTCTGTTTCGATGCAAAAAAGTTTCATCATGTCATGTCACGTAATATATCTATAGTCATAACCAAGAGTAATATTTGACAAATAAGAAAATGTTGCAACTCAAATGAGGCGCATCTCTTGTTAGTATCGGAAATTCATGAAAGGTTGTCATCAGAAGAAGGCTTGATTATTTATTTGAATGCTCAACAAATTCCAATCAGCTTTTAGGTGTCTTTGGAAAGAAAGTAACCAAAATAAACTGCCATTTGAATAGTTGTACTAATCAACCGCTTTGTCTTCTCTAAGGAGCTTTTATTATTGGGTTATTCAAATAAAAATTTACCACTTTAAGCTAGCTAGACAGGAAGGATGGACGAATTAAGAACACTAAAATAATGTATTTCACGTTGTTTTCCAAGATAAATTTACTTTGACTAATCCTCCTAATTGATTGTCATAAAATAAAATTAGAAAGGTTTTCGGCTTAAAATGTGCAAGAGAGATGGAAGTGTCGCAGTCGGCAGTACCCAAAGCAAAAATACAAAGAAAAAGACGAAATGAACGGTGTCCCATAATCCATGGCGATCTGATTCATAAGAAAACAAATCTAGATCTATTTCTAGTTTCGTGCATGCTTGCTATAAACTTAGATCCGGTATAGGTTGGGTACACATTACACTCTACTATTTTGTAGTAAGTAGCCATTAAAATCTACGTTGCTAGTGGGCTATTCACACAACATCGTCTCACTTGTATGCTAATTCTTTTACTAAAAAAAATACAAACCTAGGTTCCAAGTAACAGCAACGCATAAAAGCTCAAGATCTTTTTGACTGTTGTTTCATGATCATGTAAATTAAATGGAAGCAGAGAACTGAGTCAAAAGATGAAGATCCTACGGAAACTAAATTCTGATCCGTTAATTCCGTGATTCTGATCCCCGTATCTTTCGCTATATCTATTATTTAGTACACTTTGTATTTGTCAGTACGCAGTACATGTTCACTTTTGCATGCCAGTTCCTCCCTACTTTCCTCGATCGTATGTGTAGGGTAGGGGCTATATTTAAAGATTAAAACATCAATCTGTTGGGTTTGGTTCCATTTTTATGTCGAGGAGAAACATTTGTACTAAGCTCAAGCCTAAAATGTTTTTTTCCCCTGGTTGACTGAAGGGTTGATAATCAAATAGGATGAAATGAAATACACTTTTATCATTTAGTCGAGAGTTTCATAATGAAATAAAACGGAATAAGATGGAAACGAAGAGTTTTATGTTATGTTTTATTTTATCCTAAACAATGAAAACAAAAAACTTCCAATTTGAAGAGTTTATGATATAATGTAAACTAATAAATACATCTACTTAATATATCCTCAACAATTTTCTTAATACCAATTATTTCTTTTAACCTTAATCTCCTTTATATTATTTCTCCTTACCCTAATAATAATATTTTTATATTATTAATAAAATTGTATATAATTAATAATAAAATAAAAATTTTAATAAAATTTTTATTAATGAAAAGTGAAAAATATATAAAAATTATTCTTTAATTGTTTGTATATATTTCTATATAAATAAAAATATAAATAAATAAATTTTAAATATAAATCACATATAATAAAATAAAATGTATTAAATAAAGTTTTATTATTAATTATATACAATTTGTTATTAATTATATAAAAATATTATTATTAATTATTTAATAAAATTTATATTTTAAAATAGAAAATATATAAAAAATTATTTGTTGCGGTTGTGACTTAAGCAAGTCGGATATTCATTTATTATACATTCCATTTCATCTCATTCATCTTCTAAATAACATTTCACTACATTACATTATGTAACCTTCTATTCCTCATAAACAACTTTTCACTGTATTACATTCTATTCTATTATAAACCATTTTGTTCCGTTCCATTCCATTATATTAATTAATATCCAACCAAATAAATCCTTAGGGTTGTGGTATAAAAGGAATATGTTCTTTCATTTGAAGAGCATGAGAGAAGGGTGTGTGCCAAAAATAACAAGAAGAAAAAAGTCTGAAATTTTTGGTTTAACTAAAACCTACCATCTTCAATTGGTGATCTTTCACTCGTTTGATGTCTGATCTTACTGATATTTGGAGAGGTTATTGGGTCTCTTTGTTCTTTATTTTGAACGGCTGAAATTTGATTTGGAGGTTTGTAAGTTGGGGTTTTTGTGTTTGTGAACAACTCCTGTCTTTAGGCGTTTTTCTTACGACTAGTTTTCTTATATCTCTTACGAATCGTTTTCTAGTAGTTGGATGTGGCTAAAATTTTAAATGGATAGACATCTGATTGTGCATTTTGAACAGTGGAGATTAGTTTTCAAGGTTTGTAAGTGACTCGTTTGTTGTTCAAATTGAAGTTGTCTGTTAGTATTCTACATAAAGATGTTTCATCTCTTTTGATGATTGAACGGTCTGCTCTTCTTGGATTTAGTTGAAATTTGGTGAGCTTGTTTAAGACTTTATAATATTTAATATGTACGGTGGAGATCGAATTTGGGAGTCCAGAACTTTTTCTATTACTTTATCAGTTGTTGTACGTGGTTTGTAACTCATCCTTATTTATTGTTTGGCTTGTGAACTTGTTGTTGTTCATTTGTGATGGATTGTATCTGCTGTAAAAACATTTATTTTATTATAGAGATTCCCTTTTTAGGTCAGGAGAGGCCTCGTGGTTTTTATCCTTCACATTGAAGGAGTTTTATTGTGGTGTTCTTTTGTGATTGTTCGATTTTATTGTTTATGCTCCTTATAGATTCTTTTAAGAAGGGGAAAGTTTATTGTTCTTGTTTTGCTTAATAGTTGGTTGTTTGAGAACGTTATTTTTTGTTCATTTTTCCCTTATCAGAGTTATATCAGAGACAGGTTACTTATCTTTAGTGTTTGCTTAATTGAATGTTGGAGGCGTTATTTCAATAGAATGGTTTTTTAAATGGTACAAATTATCACAGATGGAAAGGAAAGATGAAATAATTCAGTACCATCATGATTCTTTCACCAAAGTTTGAATTAATTATTCTTCAACTTAACAAATTTCACAAGTTTTATATAATCATAATCAAAAGGACACATATATCACTTTATGTAACTTTATTATTCTTATTATTTTGATTTAACCAACATGACATGAAAGGATCGTTTTGGTTATCTAACTTTGAATTCTTTCCACTTATCTTAAGCATAAGTCTCACTTGATCCATCATATACAAATTATTTGTATAAACCTGGATCAATTATCTTTACTTAACAATCTATTTCTCATCCTACCTTGAACATATACTAATGTTAAATCCAAATTCAGTATGAAATACTTTAAAGCATGAATTATAAATATATATGATCTCTATCATATCAAGTATATGTAAGAAAAGTCATGCAATTATTTTTTTAGTAATAAATATTATGATTTTATGGCAAATGCATTCAATTGCAACGTACGTTTATGCTTTTAGTAGGCTAAAATAAATGAAACAATTTCATCAATGCACTATACCTTTTATTCTTTACTTTATTCAACTTCTTGCATCTTGCTATTATAGTATTGACATATATCTTATATGATGCCATTAAAGTAAAACCCCAAACCTTTTCTTTTCATGTATCTATAAAATTTCATTTCGCGTGAATGGTGTTTCTGAGTGAATGTAAATTTTATTTTCGCTAAAAGGTAAATTGGGGACCCAACCCTGAATGATTTGACAATACTTGACACAAGTATTAAAATCAAACAATAGTCGAAAATTAATGGAGTTGACTAGTATAGAAATGGACCAAAAATAAATTCAATTGGATTAATTTATGATATATCAAGATTAACCTTGTTTTAAATTATTGTAGAGTAAATTTGAAGCATTATTGGGCTGAAACATAAGGACATAAACCAAGTAAACCAAGCATGAAAGAATCAAACATAATTAAGGATATTTAAAGTAAATCGATCCAACTTATATATTGATATGTTTAGGTACATCAAGTTAATAAGTGGACATGAAACTTCTCCTAAAATTGGACAGATTTTTCTTAAGCCACATAATTATTTTGGACAATAATAATACATGTACATGTGAATGGGCCTTAAGTGGTAGTTATCGTATACATAAAGAAGTTCTTATCATTTTGGAACAAGAATGCATGAAAAACCATATGTTGTCATGTTTATAAAGGAGTAGATGTGACAGACATAAAATTCATTACATGTGATACCAATATATGGTGAGAATTAAAATAGTGGATAGCTATTTGAAGTAAACTTTGTAATGTGTAGACAACCTTCTTCATCGTGTAGCATGTACAAAAATGATGGAGGAGCTACTCCACCTTCATTCGATCGAAGTTTTAGCTCTTGTTTGGATCATAATTGTTGAAGAATAATTGCAACTACTCCCTTAATGCATAGGTCTTGCAAGTTACCGCCTTTAGGAAATAAATTCAGTATGTTGTTTTAGCTAGAAATCGTGGACATTTTCATCAATGCCAGCTGTGTGTAGAAAAAGAATGGATAGCACACTACCATATGATTTTAGGTATATTAAACCACTCTTGTCCTTGCTTTTTAGCCGGTCACGTGAATGCTTAAGCTAGAAACATGAATTCCTTGTGAATTGCGTGAATGAGCTAATTGCGTTATTAAATGAAGAGAAAATATACATGGCATATGGAGAGGAAAACAACATGTATATCCATATCTTATGTATGTTATTCAATGGGTATTAATTGGCAGCATGTAGATGCTATATATGTGGCTTAATCGCTATTTAATGACAGCATATGTGTTATACATAGTTCAATGGTTCAACGTAAGGAAAATAGTAAGTATATATTATGTAACTTATTTAAATGGAAAGAATATAGCATGTATAAATCATGGACGTTGTTCAATGGTTGAATGAAAAGAAAACATAATTTTAATCTTACAAAATGCTAAGATTTTGGCTAAGCCCTTTGTCATAAAATTTGTAAAACAAGGTGGTAAGTTATAGATGTACTTGGCAGGTTTTAAGAACCCTTCAGGGGTTTCCCTCATAGCTGAATAAGAAAATAAAGTTTTCTCGTCACCGTAGACTCGGGACTAGTAAAGCAAAAGCACCAGATACATGAGGGTGGTTAACGATAAACAACAAACAGTGACTGTGTATTTAAATTGATCTGTTAAGATGGTTTTTACCTCACTAAGGAAAGAATGTTAATGAATAATTCCATTGGAGCTACTACTTGAATTTAAAAGTTAATCTTCATGAGGTTTACATATGCTTTGATTTAGCATTGAATTGAATTTTGAATGCATTTGGAAACTAATGAGATGTACAAATGCTTTGATTAGCATATAATTGAAATTTCCATATGTTTTAAATTGTCATAGAAATGGATATTGAATATGTTTTTAATTGGTATTGAAATGAGGCACGCTCATATATTAATTGTGATTTAGCCTATGGTAAGCCATTAGGTCTTTATACATTCGATTATATCGAGCAAAGTACGTCCTAAGGTGCATAGCAATGTTGGGGGCCGAGGGGGGGGGGAGTCAATCACTAACATAGGTCGTGTTGTGTCTAACAGTATGTCCTATGAGTTGCCCTCTGCACATGTGGAGTATATATTGTGCTAGCACTGTTACAGGTTAGTGATGCAGAATGTAAGCCATGCAAACCAGCTCCATGACCTTACACCTAAGGGTACCATATGGCAAAGAAAATTAGTGATAGGCTATGTTTTCAAAAGAAAGTTTATCAAAGTATGATTATGTTGAAAATTGGAACTTGAGCTAAAAAAAATGGTTTATTTTACATATGCATTGATCTTATAAAGAAGAAAATAATGTGTTTTGTAACAACATTGGTTATTACTTGAAAAGAAAAGAAATTGTTTTCTTTATGGAGGTTAATGTTTGTATAAATGTTTTGATTGAAAACTATTAACACTCACTGAGCTCGTTTAGCTCATCCTTTATTTTATATTTTTAAATAAAACCTCCCATGTGCATGCTTAGGGGCTTCAGTAGCATAGACTCCAACTCGCAAGCAGCTAACTTCATCAAGTGCTGTTGTGTAAGCATTTTTATTTTGCCTTGTACATATTTTTAAGAACTATTGTATATCTTTGAACATGTTTTGGAAAGTACATTTGTATAAAGAATGGATGTGTAAAGGTTTTTAAATGGAATGCATGACTTTGTTTTAGCTTTTCAAAGTTTATTGATGTAACTATTTGAGACTGCATGTGAGTAGATTTGAAGTCCACAATTTGGAGTTGAGAAATTGATGTCATAATAGAAGTTTTTTAACTTTTAAAGTGACTTTTAAAATTTTGGGATGTAAAAAATGCAACCATTGTGCTGTCGAATTTCTTAATAAATTGAAAAACAAAACTCCATTGTTTATATTTCTTATTGTGAATTAGAGCTTTTTAGGCTTAGCTTTATGGGAACTTTCCAGCTGATTCGAATATCGATTGGAAAGCCAATGTGGAGTGCCGGGCAGGTCATCTAATCATTACAGCATAGGGGCCTATCAATTAAAACTTATGAGATATTAGTCAACTTAAAATATTAAAACATTTTGTAATCTATATGATTTTGACATATCTATATGACCGAATCCTTAACAGGGATTAATAGCAATATCGTATAATAAACATAATTTTTGTATCTAACTTTAAGAACTCTTTTCAAACATAAACTATATCCAAGAAATTTGGTTCACTATTTTACGATCAATTATATTAAACAAGATAAATTCCACTCAAAACAAAATATAAATGCAAGAAAATCAAGTAATTGGTTATATGTCATGACTACCAAATAAGATTATGACTCCAATTATATATTTGACTACTCCCAATGTCTTAAAAATCAGACTGAATATAGAATAAATATTGAAGGTTTAAAGGTTTAACTGGTGTTAAACCTCTATAAAAACCAGTATATTATAAATAAGAAGTAGAATTATAAGAGTAAGTAAAATTAAAATATTTTATTAAAATAAAAAATAAGCTAATGTCTATTATTATATAATTAACTAATAATAAATAAATATGTCTAATATAAAACTTAAAATAATAATAAAAATCAAAATTGTATTTATGAAGGAGCTGTGTCTCATCATTGTGAGAAGTTCTAAATTATCCAACATTATCTAAAGACTCATAAACTGGACTTTCATCCACAATATTTACATCAACTTCTTATATTTCATTCATATAAATTGCAAATTAATAATGTATGAAATTATTCTCAATTGTAAATTTGTAATATATTATACTTTTAACTTACATATGATCAACATATGATATTAATTAACCATTAGTTGAAGTTTTTGATTTATTCGTTGTGACAAATGCATTTCCTTCATAAATCGTCTTTTCAAGTTCATTATAATCAACATCAGGCGTTGATTATTCTTTTTCGATTCAAAAATAGTTTTTGGGCAAACTTAATTCATTAAATATTTTTAAAAGGTGGAATAACTATTTTCAATTTACATAATAGTCTTATAGTTGGGTAGAATTATAAATTCTTACAACCAATTAATTAAAGGTCTGAAATAAAAACCAAAATGTTAGAAATGGGAATTTAAAATAAGCAAAAAGGAATTCTAGTGACTAGGTACGAGAGAAAGTAAAAAAAGAAATTAGCTCTTTTGATGACCATATTTTATACTAAAATTTGAAATAGTAAAACAAGCTTATTAATATTTTCTTCTTTCCTGATAATATAAATTGAAAATATCCCCATATTGCACTTTCAATGGTCAAAATATGATAATCCTATAACCTTTGTACATCTTAATTAGTTTATTTATCTAAGAAAAAATTACCAACTTTCACTAATTAATAATTATTGTTTTTAATGATGAAATTTAAATTAATAGAATTGAGGTGAAGAATTATGTTAAACCCCTTTCAAATTAAGACTAGGGAATCTTTAATTACTAATTTATCAAACGCAATAAATATTGAATAGAGTAAAGTAAAGGGGAGTGAGGGGTCATTTCAACTTGAAAGATTATTTAGAACAAAGTTAAAGAAAAAAAAACATAATATAAAAGAGAAGGTAAAGAATTTGAATACATGTATGATCCAAAGAGAAAGTTAATTTATTCTAGAGTTTTCTTTACTGCTCCTTCCCAAACTCGTCTAATCTTCTTTCATGCCTTTCTATCGAGAGCTTTAAAGAATTGCTTTAAGAGTTATTGTGTCTAGTTTTTATTACTTTTAATTTCCTTCATATCTTGATTTTGGTTACAAATACTCGTGTTTTGATTCCAAATGTGAGATTAATTTAGTGAAAATTGTGGTGAATGCTGCATAAAGGTTGAACGGAATGTTTTGTGAATTTTGCATGAGAATTGAAAGGGAAAAAAGGTGGTGACTAAAGTTAAGTCATGGTAGTGACTTAACTTCCCACCACCGTGCAAGCTAAGTCACTTTGCACTACTGTGCAAGCAAGCTAAGAACTTGGCTTGTCATCACTGTGCAAACAAAGTCACAGTGGTGACTTAACTTGTCACCATTGTGACAAGTGCCCTTATGGGGGTGACTTAACTTGTTACCCCTGTGATCCTTTTTTTTCTTTAATTCGTTAACTTATTACGTGTCATATGTAAGAGGGATGACTCGAAAACCTAGACCTAAAATAAACTACAAATAGAATAGTAAGGAGGGTGGCAATATATTCATGCATTCCACATTCCATTATAAGCATCTTTCACACATATAGACTCATTTTGGGGATAGAAAGAGATAGAAAGAAAGAACGCAGAGATGAGAGAAACACAAAGGTTGGGACAGGTAGAAAGCAAGAGCTGACGCTGTATCCCAGTAGTGAATTTGAGAGACCATTTGACTTGGTAACAACCAAAGAGAAGGAGAAGGCGAGAGCCAATGTAGGATGCTTGAGAGTGACAGGATATCACCGTGATTCCTTCATCCGAACACTTGTTTGCCGATTTCTTTTATTATTTCTTTGTTTTTTTATTGAACTCTATTAGTTGATAGACTCATACTATATTAGCTTTTGATAGTTCATTTCGATTATTGACTTGGTTTACTACTTTAGTACTTTTCTTATATTGATTAAGATGGGATTGAAGTATTTAAATATGATGAATCTTGTTATTTATATGATCGGCTGATCTCTTTTTCTTAAAGATAAATGTAGCTATTTTAGTCAAATAGGCATGATTGACGAATTGTGTTGTTGTCTTATATATTGCAATGGTTTCTGAACTGAATGGATGTAGGAGCATGATCAAACTTTTACATCATTTTGGTATTAAACAAAGGATCGAGAGAAGGAGTTTAATATGGAATGAGAAACTATAGACGCTTAGGATAAAAACTAGAATTGTATTAACTTAAGTGGTAATTAGCAATCAATTTCCTTAATTAATTCAGATAATAACTTGTTGAGTACGAAAGTTAGACTTAGTTTATTATTCAAGTTGATCTTAGAATCCAACTATTAATTTTAGTAAGACGACTACCCAATCATTTTCCCTTAATCATGCATAGGAGATTAAATTAGTGAAATTAATTCTCAAGAGTTTTCCACTTTGATTACTTTATTTTTTTTCCTTCCAGTTAATTCTGTTTACTTTTCAGTTTAATTTTGTGATTTCCTTTACAGCCTTTACTCAACAAATTAGGATATAGTATTTAGGATTGCTTCTGTTTTTACTTTTGTACAAGGTTAATTTGAGTGGATTAATTGCACCTTCGTAGGAGACGACCTTGGGTAATCAACTACAACTACCTCGTATGCTTGCAAGTAGATAGCCTATGTATTTTTAGAACTTATTTGGCACAACAAGAGTAGTGATGGTATGTATTCATTTCATCTCATCTCATCTTTTTATGGAATTCTCTTCTCCCCTTTGGTATTTCATTTGTTCACACCTTCCTCTCCCTATCGGTCAAATATTCAACCTCCCTTGGAGCCCCTTTAGTTCCTCAAACATACTCTCGTAGCAACGATAGCCATAGTTATTTTTGTTGTTGCATATATTCGTACTCAAAACATTAATTAGTGGCCGTAATTATGTTTTCATGCCGTGTGTTGTTGGTTGGTTCCTAGCGATTCATGATTAGTTTCATCTATTGCTTCTGCTTCATAATGGTAGTAAAGTTTATTTGTGGGTTATGGAGGGACTAGCAGTTTCCAGAAAAGGTAACGATAAGAAGAAGAGAAGATGGTAAAGAGTAAAAGCGAGGATGGTTTAAGAAACAATTGGTTCTGATTAGTTCGGTGGTAAACTGTTTGGTTCACTGATAAACTGGTCGGTCTTTATATAAACAGTTTATTAAACTAAACTGAACCAAACAACCAGTTGGTTCCTATTATTTTTGGTTGAATTGTCCTGTTTAGTTTGATTTTTAAAACATTGATTGCTCCCACTATCTTATTTGAAATAACAGACCTCACAACTATTTATAAATATTATTCTAATATTTTTAGTGGGCTAAAAACCCATTCAAATTTAGTTGATCTTGAGTTTGTTTAACAAAGTAATTAAACTTAAATTAGTTCAATAACAACTTTATCAATTACATGTCATATGACTCTTAGATCCGTTAGGTGATAACTTTTGGCAAAACATATGTTATATGATATTACCTATCTCTAAATTCATGTGATGACGAATTTGCTAATCCAAATATAAATAAATAAATAAATAAATAAATAAATAAATAAA
>JAOSBN010000006.1:30395916-30411144 GCA_027563595.1 Erythroxylum suave
TATATATATATATACACACATACATACATACACACACACACATAAAATATTAAGCTTCGATTCATTATAGTTATTGATCTTTATAATCTAAAATAATATTTTTAACTCTGTAGATAATTAAATTAGATTAAACCTATTGATCTTAAATGAATTAAATTTCTATTCCAAACAAAAATTTAATTTGTTTTGAAAAACATTTTTCAAATTTAATTGGAAACTTTTCCAATTATCATGGCTTTTTCTAACAAAATTTAATTGAAAATAATTTTCAATAAATTATGTTTCTTACTTATTATAATTAAAAAAACTCCTTTTTCAAAATTTAACTAGTAAAACATTCTAATCCAATTATAAATGTGTTTCTAATTTCGTTACAAATAATTTTCGTTAATTATAGAACTTTTAAATTTATTTAAGAAAGTCATTTATAGTATTTACTAATTTCTTAATTAATTAGAAACTCTTTCTTAATAAGTTAGAAAACTATTTTAAAAATATTTAAGAAATCTTATTTTCTTAATTAATAAATGAAATCACATTTCTAATTTTAATTAAGAAAATATCTAATAAATCATGAAACTTATTATTATTCATAAATAAAGAAACAAATTTTTAAAATAATAATTCCCTAAAAAAGAATAATAAATTCAATTTATCTCAATCAAATTAAAATAAATAAATACCAATTAAGAAACAAAATTTTTAATTACTTAAGAAGATACTTTCCTTAGTTTTAAGGAATCTAATTAATTAATTTCAATCAAACATAAAATAATTAATTTTTATTCTAAAAATAAAAATTTCTAAAATTGAAATAAGAATCAATTTAAAATATACATTAAGAAATTTTCTTAATTTTAATCGCATTAAGAAAATAATCTATTTAATTATGCAATCGATTTTTACATTTTAAAATAATTTAAAAAATTTGTTTGGTATGAAATTAATTAATTCAAGTTTAAAATACATTAGTCCATACTTAAAAAAGAAATTTTATTAGGATTACATTAGTCTTATCTCCAAACAAGCCTTATTCTTGATTTATGATATATTAGCCTTGAAACCAAGTAAGACATAACTCACTTTAGTATCTAAACACTCTCAAAGCTTATCTATGTTGCCAAACACTATTTATTCTAACCTTACAATACCTTATTTTATGTCCAAACAACCTTCTTCATCTTATTTAGAAACCCTACCTTCCGTCGTTGAAATCCTAATTTCATAAAAGCAATAAGCGGCAACCATCTAGCCTTGTGATCATTTAGAGGTTTTTCCGTCGGTTGCTTCCTGTTGTAGCCACCAAAAGTCCTAGCCTCTGCCTAGGGTCTACCCTCATTAGGGCTCACTCTCAATCGGATTTTAGTATTATACTGTTACATATCATTAATGTTATTAAATCCTATTTAATAGTTGACAGAGAAGTGGAATATATAGGATCATTGGCATCTCTTAGGCTATGTTTGGTTGGACCTAAGGTTTTTAATGGAATGGAACGGAACGGAAAGGAACAATTTATAATAGAATGGAATGTAAATAGGTGTAAATTAGAAAATTGTTGTTTGGGAGGGATGGTCATAATGTAATATAGTGAAATGTTGTTTGAATGAAGGGTTTATAACATAATATAATGTAAATTTGTTTATCATTTTGCATTCCATCCTATACCCCTCAAATCAGAGGTTTTTCACTTTTACTGTTTAGGATGGAATGAGATGTAATACGAAACTTTCATCTTCCGTCCCATTCCATTATAAACCCTCTTCCTAAATGATGGAATAATATTTCATTCCATTATTAAACCCTGATCAAACATAGCCTTACTCTCTTACTGCGGAGTCTACTCTCAAATATCATTTTAACATTCTACAAAATTTCGTCCAATGGTTATTGAGTCTCATATAAAGGTTGTTAGAGAGAATTGGAATAGACAATTTTCGGTAGCTCTTACTCTCTTGTTATGCCATTTAGGTGGCAATAATATTGCTAAGGAAGCTAAACTTTTTAGCTTCCATGTTTAACGTTAACTTTCAAAGTTAACGTTAAATTCTTGTGTTTATATTCTTTTGAAACATTTGAGTGTATTTTTTACACAATTTTTTTAATTTCCATCAATGTATAAATCTAAAATACTCAAACCAAAAGTCAGCAGCAAAAGATTTTCACGGTTCTGACTTTTGAGTTCTGAGTGATAATTTAAAGGTAAAGTTTTTGATTTTTGAATGTATTTTTAGCTTACTAAATATTTCAATAGCTGAGTGATAATTCATTGGAACACTTGTGGTTCATCTACTTGTAGCTCCTTTTCTTTTAGTGCAATAAATTCATAAATTTATTATGTATAAAATTGAAGTTTATTTAATTTACATTTTAGTACTCTTTAGGTCGTTGAATCAATTCCACTAAAAGAATAACCCACTTTGAAAAATATATAATTAAATAAATTATTTCTTGACTTTGTTATTTTAATTATTGTATTATAAAAAAGTATTATTTATTTGTATATTATTATTTAATTGTCACAACATTTATTTATTTTTATTTTTATTTATTTAAAACAAAATAATTACTTAAAATTTTAATAAAATATAATAAAAATTATTTGACAATTAAATGATATTGTAAATAGTTGATATGATATACTAAATTTATCATTATGTTAATTCCACAAAAGAAAATATTTTATTACTTAAAATTTAATAAATATAATAAAATTATTTGATAATTAAATATATCGTAAATAGTTGATATGATATACTGCATTTACCATTATGTTAATTCCCATAAAAGAATTTTTTATTAAAAAATCACTAACATTAATTAAATTAAAAACTAAAAAAATTTGGTTTAATAATTTAGACCTTTATCTAGTTGCGTGAAAAATAATATTCAATCATTTCCACACTTGTGGAATAGTATAATATTTAGATTGGCAAACTTAGAATATAATTTGCTATGTTTTCTCCAAAGTATGTTAATTTCTTGTATTTTTAGGGATTAATGTTTCTCTATCATAAACATTTTCTCTTTGCTTTTTATTTTTAATATAGGATATTAAAATTTTCTCTTTATTGTTTTCCTCTGTCACAGATATAATACCATTGATATATCTTGCTGATATATTGTCAAGCTACTTGCGTTCTATTGTGCTTGCATACTTCTTTCAGTCTCATACAAGTCCTTTTGTTATTTTTCTTATCCAATTGTGTTATACTTGATTTATATTATGTTGCGTAAAAAGGGTTTTTTCTGGACGTGAAAAAAGAAAAAAATGAAAACAAGTAGAATAGTTAATAAAATCCAAAAAGTAGGAATTAATAAATTTATTGAAAGAGGAGGCTTCTCTAGTGAGAATCTTGAGGAATTAGGTGAAGGTAGTTTTGAATAACTTAAAGAAAATTTAAGTGATGAGATTCATATTCATGAGAATAATAGTAATTTGAGTGAGCATGATCATCTACCAAATGCATCAACTATAGAAATTTTAAGGGTAAATGAGCAACTGATCCCTAAATTGGATATTTATGATCCTAAAAATTGGGATAATCTTGATAATAAAGTAAGAGGCATTTTAGTTGAAAAAGGGTCTATCAGAAAATTAAGAGACATTTTAGTTGAAAAAGGGCCTATCAGAATTTTGAATCTTGTCTTTCCTTTAGATAATACCTCTCGACATTTTTATATTTTTATTATTACAGAAATTTGAGTAATAGAGAGATTAGTGATAGAAAATGGTGGGTTTACTCTAAACATATAGATAAAGTATATTGTTTTTGTTGTAAGTTGCTCAAATCTAATAGCAAACAAAGAGCATTAACAAATGATGGATTTAGAGATTGGAAGCATCTTAGTGAGAGACTCAAAGAACATGAGAATTGTATTGAGCATATGACTAATATGAGAACCTGGAATGAACTAAGAGTAAGATTGAGCAAAAATCAAGCAGTTGATAAAGATTTTCAATAAGAAATTGTAAAGGAGAAAGAATGTTGGAGACAAGTTTTAATAATAATAGTTTTTGTTGTGAAATATCTTGTTAACTATAATTTGGCTTTTTGAGGATCCAATAAGAAACTTTACCAAGATAATGATGGTAATTTTTTAGGATTGATTAAGATGATTGCTAAATTTGATGTAATAATGCAAGATAATGTTAGACGTATTCAAAATCATGAAATTCATCATTATTATCTTGGTGACAAAATTCAAAATGACTTGATTTCTATATTGGTCCATAATTGTTAGAAGTTCTATATAGGGATCATTAAAGAGGTGAAATAATTTTATGTTATCCTTGATTGTACCCCATATTTGAGCCATCAAGAAAAATGAGTTTATTAGTACGATTTGTGAATATGTCAAATAAAAAATAAAAATAAAGGAGTACTTTTTAAATTTCTTGAAGGTAGATGACACATAATATGGATTGAGACTTTTCAATGAATTATTAAATGCATTTAAGTCTCTTAATCTTAATGTCCATAATGTAAGGGGTCAAGGTTATGATAATGGTTCTAATATGAAGGGAAAACACCAAGGGATTCAAAAGCGATTACTTGAAATAAATCTAAGAGCATTATATATTCTTTGTGCTTGTTATAATCTTAATCTTACTCTTAGTGATATGGCATATTCTTGTGTTAAAGTTGTTTCATTTTTATGGAGTTGTGCAATGCATATATACATTATTTTCAAGTTCTCTTAAAAGGTGGAAGGTTTTACTTGATATCTTTTTAGGCTTAACCATGAAACCATTATCTAACACTCTTTGGGAGAGTCGAACAAAAAATATTAAAGCTATTAGATTTCAAGCTCCTTAAATAAGATTGGCTTTGATAGAATTATCTAGATCTTGTGGTGATGCCAAGTTAAGTAGTGAAGTGGAAAGTTTGGTTAGTTTACTTGAGGGTTTTGAGTTTATATTTAGTATAGTTATTTGGTATGATATTTTATTCATTATTAACATGGTGAGTAAAAAGTTACAATCAAAATCTATATGTATTGATGCTACCATAAAGCAATTAGAAGGTGTAATGGTATTTTTTTGAGAAAATAAAGATGGAGGGTTTGACTCTATTATGATTATTGCCAAAAGTCTTACACATGAGATAAATGTAGAGCCTACATTTGTAATTAGATTTTGTATTATTAGGAAAAGACAATTTGATGAAATTGATTGTAATGGAGAAATACAATCAACTGAGGATTCTTTTAGAGTTAATTGCTTCCTAGTTGTTGTGGATATGGCAACTGCTTCGTTGAAGAATATCTTAGAACAATTAACGACATTTGAAAATATTTTTGGACTCTTATTTGATTTAAAGAAGTTAAGGTTATTGGATGATAACGAATTAAGAGAATGTTGCCCTAATTTTACATCAACTTTTTCTCATGACAATGTGATAGATGTGGGTTTGGATGATCTTTTTTTTGAATTAAAATTGTTGCAATTGACTTGGCCAATGAGTAAATGTCATTAGTTGAGATTTTAGAATTTGTTAAAGATGTAGATTATTATCCAAATGTTTCAATTGCTTATATAATTCTATTGACTATACCTGTAGCCACCCATTAATAGTAATGGAACTCTGTGCAAAGTTTCCTCCCGTGATATGGGTTACTACCCCTTGATCACTTATACTACCCCAAACGTCTGACTGCATTTTCCAACTGAAATGGAATATTACTACCGAAATGGAATTGTACATCCAAAAAAGCCCTAAGAAGACATGATCCCAAGCGGATACTTGACATGTTCCCCCTCTCCCAGGTCCATCACAAGGGAAACGAAAACCAAGATTTGCTTTATCTGGTATCAAACGAGAGTTACGGGCAAATAGAACTCCTTTTAGGAGTATCAATACCATCACATGAATCGTAAATGCATGAATGTGATGTACCAAAAAATCAGCGGTTCTTGGTGGAATAGGTAACAAAGCAACTTTGCCGCCTACGACCCAAGAGAAGTTTTTCAAAGTTAAAATTATTCGAAACCTATTTGAGGGCATCAATGTCATAAGAAAGGTTGAATGACTTAGCTATTTTATGTATCAAGAAGGATATGTTGGAAAATATTGATCTTGATAATATTATTAATGATTTTACATATAAAAATGTACAGAGAAAATGTTCTTCATAAATCATGATCATCTATGTGTTTGTTAGTACAATTCTCTTAATGTTTTGCAATCTAATATTGTTGTTCGATTGTGGCTATTGCTATTTTGTTGTTACTGCTGCTATTTTTGGTGATTTTATTGTTACTGACATTTGCAAGATATTATTAGCTGATGTTACAATCATTTAATATTTTGTTGAGTGTGTAGATTTATAAATTGAGTCATTTTTGTGTGGATATTAAATTTTAATAATAAAAATATGCTTTTAAAGTTTACATATTTGAATATTGCATATTCATTGGGGCCCTTTTTTTGTACTTAGCCTAGGGCCTTTAAAACGTTAGGAGACCATAGCCACCAGCCACTTGTTGCTGCCAATTGCAGCCTACGTACACTCCCTCTTATGACGCACCAACACTTTCTCATTTCTTCTATGCCGCCATTATACGTTCCATCATTGAGCCTTCAATGCCAGCAGCTGCTAAATCAGGAGCGCAAATGCTACAAAAAAATAATACAATATGCGACGTTTTATTGATAAAACGTCGCGGATTGTGAAGACTTTTCGTGATGTTTTAAAAGTTTGAATTTTCCACGACGTTTAATAAAATGACAAGAATTTGTAATACTTTTTGTGATGTTTTATCAATAAAACATCACGGAATAGAAGCCGCGAAGTTTTGTTGAATAAAATGTTGTTGTTGGGGTGTTAACACGCATTTTGCTCCGGGGGCAAAATGACATCGTTTGTTTTTTTTTGGTTTTGCTAAAAATTCACAGCCAAGTCCCTCTCCTCCCCATCCCACCTGTATGCTGTTTCCTTCTCCGGATTTGCTTCGTCATCCGTTGTCTGCGTGTTGTCTGCCGAGCTGCTGCGTCTCCGGGCATTGTTATCGTCTTCTCTGGTATATTTCATTAAGATATTTTCATCTTCTCTCTATCTTTTTAATGTATTTTGAGGGATTGTTCATTTTTGTCTTCTCTCTATCTTACGCAATAACCATTGTTGTTTATGGATGCTGAAGACTACACTATTTTGAATTAGTTGAGAGTATAATCTAGCTTATTGCACCCATACTATAAGATCATTTCAAGGATCTCATCTTCAATACTTAAAGCAATTTCCAGTGGTATCTTTAACCAGTCTTAATTTTCTTTTATTCTAGGTAGAAACATTAGTGATAGTATATTGATCACACAAAAGCTCCTTAAGGAGAAGGATGGCCACATTAGCAAGAGAGGAAGCATAGTGAGAAGAATCCTTAGAGATCATAATGTAGCTTTTATTTTTGTTAATTTCCAATCTTGAAAGCTTGGAGAATTTGTCAATAGAGGTATTAGTGCATTTAATTGAATGAGAGTCAGCTCTATAAAAGACTAAGATATCATAAACAAACAATATGTTTGTGATCTTTATTTGTTTGTATCCCTTGTGATTTTTGAAGTTGGATTGGCTCATAAATTAGAAGAAATTATTTAAGAGAGAAATTCAGCATAGATAGTGAACAAGTAAAGGGAAAGGGGACCCCTTAGCCTTATAGCCAATGCTCCCTTAATTAGTTTAGTTAATTCACCATTGACGAGAATTCTATAATAAGTGGCAATGTGCTATTTTATCCAATTTATACAAAGAGAGGGAAAACTAAATGCTTATAGGTGTAGATGATGAAATCCCTTTAGATAAAATTAAAATCCTTTTGGAGATCTATTTTCATAGCAGAATTCATATACAAACCTTTCCTGTGGTAGTTCTTTATAAGGTCTTGAACCATAATGATATTATCACTGATGGACCTATTTTGAATAAAGGAAACCTTTCTAGGATTGATAGTAGATGGGAGTATAACCTTTAGTATATTAGAAACGAGTTTAGCTATAATCTTATAAAATACATTATTGTAAAACCTTGAAACTTTCCTTTCATTAAATAAAAATTTTCATGTTTGGTGAATAATATTTTCAGATGAATAGTGAATTTTTGTGGGACCTAACCTCAAAGTAATGAAAAATATCCGAAATAAGTATTAGAGTTTAATAACAAAGAAACGAATAAAAAATAAGTCATACAGGATGGATTTGGGAGTTCTGAAAGTTTAGGACCAAAATGTCCTCTTTAGAAAGTAATAGGTACTAATGATTTTAAACTCATTTGAAAATCTTGAAAGTATCCAATTAATAAGTATTGACCCTAATTAGAGTATTTCATGGTCAATTCGATGGTAAGATTGTTGTGGAATATTTTTGAAATTTAATTTGGTTAGTTGATGAATTAAATTCAATAAAGGACAATTTGGTCATTTTACATGTCATTAAGGCTAATTTGGTCATTTTACATGGTGTTAGTGGAAAAATGAGTCCTTAGAAGGAAACCAATAGCAACATGAAATGTGGAAGCCATTAAATGAGCATTAAAAAGAATAAAGCAAGACTTTTGTCTTCATTTGAACATAAACATAAAAGACCAAACAAAAGGAAGAAAAGAAGAGAGAAGAAGGGACATTCAGCCAAGGAGGGAGAAGAAGAGGACAACTACCATTTTTCATGGTTTTGGAGCATAAATTGGAGAGATCTTGATCAAGTAGAGGTACTCATCAAATACCAAGAGATTGGAAGATAAATTTGTAAGTTTTCATAACCTAAATTTCTAGTTTTGTGGCTTTTTAGTGGGATAGATTTATGTAAGATAAATGATGATTTTTGAATTGCATGGAGTAGATAATAAGTTTGGAAGCATTTAAGGGATGAATATGACAAGAGAAAGAATTATGATTTGTGAATGTTTGTATTTGGTTCTCGGATCACTTGAACCAGACATCTTGTTTTGACTATAATTTAGACTACAGACCTCTAAATTAAGTGATTCTAATTGGATATGAAACCTAAGACATATTAATAAAAATTCTTATAAGAGACCCTGACCTAGTTCTAGCTGAATCACATTGGAATTCGAGATTAAAAATGGTGATCTGATGCTGTCCCTATGTTGGAGCAGCTTGTGATGTTTTGTGCATGTTTCTTGAATTAGAACTTCAAATGGTCAGATTTTTGATGATATGGACAATAGAGACATAGGTGAATGAATATCTAGCAAACAAAGCATAATTTGAATGTTTGCTATGTGAAAGTAAGGAACAAGAGGAGCTATAGCTTTTGGACATAGGCCATATTCATGACTCATCATACATCATCATGATGTGGTGAATTAAACTTAGTGAGATAGTGTTTTGATGAAATTGATAAGTTAGTATGGGTGAAAATATGATTTTAATTGACTTTTAAGGTTAGAATTGGAAACAGAGAACAATAGGTTAGCTTTTAGTAGTAAACGGAAATAAGATTAGCTTACGCGTTACCCTATTAAATACTAATCTCGACTTTAATTAAACTTAATTTATAGTGTTAATGTCTTATTTCCAAATTTGGAAATAAATGCCTAAGCAAAATGCACTTGTGTAGGTAAAGGAAAGGCACAGAATGCATGAGTGTGCCGGACGATAAGCTGCTTAACAGTGAGTGCATTTTAAATGTATTTTATGAAAATGATTTCCATACTATCGTGAAGTGAATATTGATTATGAGTTTTATGTGAATGATGCATTATAAATGAATATTGCTAGTACAATTTTATGTTTTTAGCAATATATTAATTGAAGTTTGAAAGTTAAATCTTATATGATTTGAGTTTATATTGAGATGATGTTATTGGTTGATAAAAAGGAAATAGTTTTTAGCCTATGATATACCGATAGGTTTTCCACATATTAATATACTAGTATATGACGGTTAATCTAGTATGGGTAAGTGATGTAGAACTGGATCCGTAACTAGTGGTTGACTAGTTGCAGGTAAGGATGTAGAACTAGCTCTGTAACTACCGGTATATAGAGATTAACCTAGTATGAGTAAGTAATGTAGAACTAGCTTCGTAACCAGTGGTTGACCAGTTGCAAGTAAGCGATACAGAACTAGCTCCGTAACTATTGATGTATAGTGGTTATCTTAGTACGAGTAAGTGATGTAGAACCAGCTGTGTCACTAGTGATTAACCAATTGCAGGTAAGTGATGTAGAGCCAGCTCCATAACTTTATACGTCACTAGTGATTAACCAGTTGCAGGTAAGCGATGTAGAGCCAGCTCCATAACTTTATGCTTAAGGGTAACATTGTTAAGTCAAGAAGACTTCACGTCTTCTATTGATTTTGATGAAAGTCAAATAATAATAATAATAGAAGTGTATGAACTATTTTGATAAATTTGTTAAGTGTGCACATAAATATAAGTGACACAAATCATCAAATCAAGATGATACTTAAGTAAAAGTTGAATAAGATGAAGCGTCTATGATGGATCAGACAAAGTGATCAAGTCTAAAGACACCAGACAAAGCATACGAATCTAAGCAAGATGATGTAATTGAAGAATGTGCTAGAACGTCAGTTAGTTGGAGTTGGTTACTGGACTTAACTAATAACCAACTCTAGAAGATTTTACAAGCAGATTTCTCAAGAAGACTGTTGGAGATTTAGGTTATACATATTAGTTATAGTCGTAAACTTAAAAAAAGAGAGAGAGAATTTTGAATGTACAAAACATACTTAGAGAAATTCTGTACTCAAGTGCCACACTGTGAAAAATATCTTGAAAGAAAAGAAGGAAAGGAAGAGAACAAAAACATTTGTAACGTGAGTATGAAAGCTCGAAACAATATCTTTTTGAGTGAAAGAAAGTCCAGAGCCTGAAGAGGCTAAGAAAGCAGATAAAGAATACTTTTTAAAAGAGACATGAAGAGGCTCTGCAAGTGTAGAAATAGTACTTGTAACATTGAAGGAGATAGTGAAATCTCAGAAAAACTCTAAGGACTAGACGTAGCCTAAGGTTAAGTATGAACTAGTATAAATGGCGGCGTCAGATTCTCTAACTCTTACCTATTTAATTTTCTTTTTGTTAGAGGAATAGATACTAATTTCTGCTGTTGCATTACTCATCAAATTAAGTGCATTGTTTTGTAATCATCTGAATTTGTCAAGAAAATCAAGAAGATTTTAAAGATTAATATATTAGATGATTTAACACAATTCAACCCCCCTTCTTGTGTATTTTACATATTATACGTGATTTCTTTATTAACAATTGATTTACTTCAGTTGGTATCAGAAAAAGTTTCCAAGAAACATTGTTACAAAGTGAGGACAAAGATCCATGACTGAATCACATGTTTTTATAGCAGAAGGTGCCTCAGTCTCAAGGCCCCCTGCATTCAATGGTGAAGACTATCATTATTGGAAGGACAGGATATGAATCTTAATAGAATTCACACACATTGGTCTTTGGGATATCATTGAAAGTGGTCCTTATAACCCAACAGACAGCGAAGGGAAAAACATCTCTTGGGACTAATGGTTGGTTGATCAGAAAATTCGCTTTCAATTAAACTCAAAGGCCAAGTTCTTTTTAAGTTGTGCTTTAAGTAGAAGTGAATATGATAAGGTTCATGGATGCGAATCTACAAAGGAAATGTGGGACACATTAACCATTGCACATGAAGGCACAAACTAGGTAAAAGAATCTAAGATTGGTATTCTTGTTCATCAGTATGAGCTGTTTAAGATGAAAGATGATGAGACTATTGATCAGATGGTTGGACAATTCCAAACAATTATTAATGGATTTAAAGCTCTAGGGAGAATCTATGACATTCAAGATCATGTTAGAAAGATTCTTAGAAGTCTTCCAAAAAGATGGAGACCCAAAGTAACAAAAATACAAGAGGGCGAGGATTTAAGTAAGCTAAAGCTAAACGAATTGCTTATTCACTAAAAATCCATGAAGTAGAGCTTGATGCATAAGATAAACCTAGAAGGGATAAATTTATTACATTGAAGGCTGGTTAGAAGAATCAGAAGATTTAGAAAAATAGAAGTACATCTTCAAAAGCATACAAGATTGAAGAAATCAAGATTAATGATACTAGTGAATCTGATCAAGATTCAAGTGAAGATGAAGATGAGCTATCCTTCATTTTAAGAAAGATTAGAGGGATGTGGAAAAAGAAATCAAGGGGAAATAAAGACTTCTCTTTCAAAAAGAATAGCAAAGTCGATTCGAAGAATGAGAAAAGCTCTATCATTTACTATGAGTGCAATAAACCTGGACATTACAAGTCTGAATGTCCATTGCTTAAAAGAAAAAAAAAGAAAAGTCAATAAAACAAAAGAGCATGATGGCAATGTGGGAGGATCTGGATTCGTCTGAATCTGAATCTGACTCAGAAACATTAGAACAAGCAAATATATACTTAGTAGCTAAAAGGGAAAGTGATGATGAGGTAATTTCTGACTTTGATGATCTTCAGCATGCCTATTTAGAATTGTTAGAAGATTCACATGTTATCTTAAAACAATATAGGCTATTGAAAAATAAATTTGTTGAAAATTTAAAGAACACAAAACTCTTAGAAGAAGAAAATGTCTACCTTAAGAAACAAGTAGACAATATGAAAAAGAAAGTTACTGTAGATAGATATGAGGAAATTAATCAACTAAAAAAATTTAATATTCTTTCAGCAGATTTATCGAAATTTAAGGACAAAAAGGATGAATGACATGATTGGAAGTTATAGACATCCAAATGATAAAAGTGGTTTAGGCTTTAATGATAGAAATACTATTCATAATAGTAATGTTCTTCATAATAGGAATTTTGTTTCAAATAGAAAGAAAAAGAAACAATATTCTTATTATTATTCAAAGAAAAATTATAAGACTAACCCCAAAAGACCCAAGAAAAAATGGGTACCTAAGAAGGATATAATATATACTGCAGATCTCCTTACTTGGAAGAAGCAACCACCACCAATGGTACTTGGAAAGTGGTTGCTTGCGACACATGATAGGCAGAAGGTCTATGTTCCCAGGCCTCTAACATAAGTGAGGGGGATTAGTAACTTTTGGAGACAACTAGTAGGGAAAAATAGTTGGGATCGGCAAGATTCATAAAGATTCCTTTTCGTTTATTGATAATGTTCTGCCAGTTGATGGCTTAAAGCATAATCTAATCAGTATAAGTCGATTATGTGACTCCGGTTTTGAAGTATCCTTTAATCAAAATTCTTGTATAGTCAAAAAATAGGACGGTTCCATATTCTTTTTTGCCAAGAGATGAAATAACCTTTATAAAATTAACCTAGACGATTTGAAAAGTCAAAATATTTCATACCTTATATCAAAAGATGATGAAAACTGATTTGGAACAAAAAGATAGGTCATGTTAGCTTTAAACATATTTCCAAGTTAGTTAGACATGATTTGGTAAGAGGTTTACCAAAGATAAGTTTTAACAAAGATTTCTTTTGTGAGAGTTGTCAAAAAGGAAAACAAGTTAAAACATCTTTTTCATCTAAGAATATTGTAACTTCGTCTAAACCTCTAGAGCTGTTACATATAGATTTGTTTGCTCCAACCAGAACAACAAGTCTTGGTGGAAAGAAGTATGGTCTCGTAATTGTTGATAACTTTACTAGATTTTGTTAGATATTGTTTTTATCACATACAAAATGAAAAAGGAATTTCTATTGCTGGAATTAGGAGAGGTCATGGTGGAGAATTTGAAAATGAAAAATTCAAAATTTTTTGTGAAGAGAATGGAATTTTCCATAATTTCTCAGCTCCTAAAACTCCTCAACAAAATGGAGTTGTAGAGAGAAAGAACAGGACGATTCAGGAAATGACAAAGACTATGTTATATGAAATGAATCTTCCTAAGTACTTTTGGGCAGAAGCTGTAAATACAGCTTGTTATATTCAAAATAGAGCATTTTTTCTACTTATTTTAAATAAAACTCCATATGAATTATGGAAGGGAAGAAAGCCAAATATTTCTTACTTTTATCCTTTTGGTTGCAAATGCACTATTTTGAACACAAAAGAAAAGTTGGACAAATTCGATTCTAAGATCAATTCAGGAATTTTTCTAGGTTATTTAATTACTTCTAAAGCTTATAGAGTTTATAATCTTGTTTCTAAATTTGTTGAAGAATCTATGCATGTAAAATTTGATGATAATTCTCATCTAGATAAAAGAGACAATTTTGATAATAAAACTCTATCTATTCCTTTAGTTAATAACCTAGACAATTCACCACCAGACGATCCATTTGATAAGGTAGTTGATATTTCTGAAAATATTAACTTAAGAAAAGACTGGAAATATAAATCTTCTCACCCAGAAAACTTGATTACAGGAGAAACATTAAAAGGAGTGAGAACTAGATCTAAATTTACAAGAGAGGCAAATGTAGCATTTGTTTCTGAATTAGAACCTAAGAAAATTGATGAAGCTCTTCAAGATGAGGCTTGGATTTTAGCTATGCAAAAGGAGTTAAATCAATTTACAAGGAATAAAGTTTGGTCTCTAGTCCCTAAATCATCCAATAAATCTATTATAGGAACTAGATGGGTATTCAAAAATAAACTAGACGAATCAGGAAAAGTAACCCATAACAAAGCTAGATTAATAGCTCAAGGCTATAATCAACAAGAAGGAATATACTATAATGAAACATATGCTCCTGTAGCTAGACTAGAAGTTATTAGTATTTTACTTGCATATACTATTTTTCATAATGTAAAAATGTTTCAAATAGATGTGAAAAGTGCATTTTTGAATGGTTTTATAGACGAAGAAGTTTATATAAAACAACCCTCAGGTTTTGAAGACATTGATAAACCGGATTATGTGTATAAACTTCACAAAGCTTTATATGGATTAAAACAAGCACCTCGTGCTTGGTATGATCGTCTGAGTTCGTTTTTGATTAAAAACGACTTTATTAAAGGCCAAGTAGATAAAACATTATTTAGGAAAAATATTAATAATGATTTTCTCATTGTAAAAATATACGTAGACAATATCATCTTTGGTGCAACTTTTAAAAAATTATGTTCAAAATTTTAAAATCTTATGAAAAGTGAATTTGAAATGAGTATGATGGGTAAATTAAAGTTCTTTCTTGGTTTACAAATTAAACAAACTTAAGAAAAGATTTTTATTCATCAACAAAAGTATATCAAAGAACTTTTAGTCAAATATAAAATGGAAAATGTTAAACCA
>JAOSBN010000006.1:30415324-30425587 GCA_027563595.1 Erythroxylum suave
CGGCATCCAACCTTAATTGGTATTGTCCTCTTTGGGAATCGAACTCGTGACCCCTCAAGGTTTTGTTGTTTCTAAGAGCACGCCTCTCACCATTGAGGTAAGAGGCGTGTTCTCCTTGAGGGGTCGCGAGTTTGATTCCCAAAGAGGACAATACCAATTAAGGTTGGATGCCGCGGTATCACCCACAAACACAAGCCAGGGTATCACCCCCAAACACCTACGGGTGGGGTGTGGGGTCCAATAAGTAACCTTACACATTCGGGTCGTTTAACCTAATTTAGATTGTTCCTAATGATACAAGATCATTAGATGCTACTCACAAACATCAAAAGTAATGATTATGGATTACATTTAATGTTTTAGCAATAAGTTCATAATAGAACAATCAAAATAACGTATTAAGATCATTCATCCTAAAACTTGATCAAATCAACACCAACAACACAACAATCTGAAAACATTATAACCTTAAAATGAAAAAAATAGCTTAACTGTGGCTTAGAATCGATATTTTCGTTGAATTGGCATCAAGAAGCTAGCCTTCTATCTCCATTTTTATGCTCCAAGTACCAACCATCTTTTAGCTACTTTGGGTGTGAAAGGACGACAACAAAAGTAGTACCTCCACCCTATTTTCTAATTTTTTTCTTAGTCCATGGTCATTGTTCACTCATTTAAAAACCCTCATGTCTTTGCAATGTCTTTTTCTCCTGTATGTTTGCGCACTTCTTCTAGTTACTGCATTTGCATTTCATTTTGTGTGGGCTGCATTTTGGCATATGCTACTCTCTATATTTTGTGATATAATTTCTAGTCCACCTACAGTGTTCATGCACGCCTTTTTACAATGTGTGTCTCGCCTTTTTTTTTTTAAATCTCACCCAATGTCTACGTCCATTGAATGTAAATGCTGCAATGTGCTGCTGTGTCATTTTGCTCTTTCTTCTAGTAGCCTCTTACACATTGTCTTTGGGTCTCTTTGTTCTTGGCGTTCTCTTCCTCTTTTGCTGCAGTTTTGCTCAATGTTCTGCTGCGTTTTCGTCACATTTCATAAGCTATCTCATGAAATTTCCATGCATAACTTTTATACTTCTTTGTTGTGAGCAACTTTAATTCATTTTCTTTGTATTTTTATTCTTGTCTTCTTCTTGTCTTCATTTTCTCTAATCTTTTTCTTGCTCCAAGAAAAAGATTAGAGAAAATGAAGACAAGAAGAACAAGGGAATGAAAAACTTTTAAAAATGACCCAAATATCGTGCTTTTAACTCACTTTAACTTCTTTACTTCTAAATTGTGCCTAAAATCACATATGACTCAAAGTGATTATCCTAAGCATTTTTAAGGCATTAATCACTAAGTATAGTATATCAAGAGTCCTCATTAAATTTTGGATGGGGTCTAGCTTGGCCCTACAAAATAAAAGGAGATCATTTGCAAAACAAAGCTTAGTTAAACCAATACTTTGCATCTTTAGTGGTGGCTAAAATTGGAGTTGAGAAGCATTTCTGGCTTGATGATTGAATTAAGAGTCTCCATCAAAAGAAGAAAGAGATAGGGGGATAGGGGATCCCCTTATCTAAGGCCTCTAACAACTTTAAAAAACTTAGTAAAACTCCCATTAATCATCACATATCATATATTGGAAGAGAAGTATGCCTTTAGCCATTGAATGAAGACATCTGGAAATTTATAAGCTTTCAGCATTTTCCATAATAATCCCAGCTTACATTGTCAAAAGCCTTATAAAAATCTATTTTCATAGTGCAACCAGAAGAGTATTTGGATCTAGAGTATCCCTTTAGGAGTTCTTTCACTATAAGAACATTGTCTCCAATTTGTCTGTTGATTAAATATGTACCCTATGTTTCTATATTGAAAATATTATTGGTTAGTAGAATTGTGAGATTTACGAATTTTGGTGAACTTAGGATTTATTTTTGTAATTTATAGAGTATTGTCGAAGATAGGAAAAAGAAGAGAAGAAATCAAATGAAGATTTGGAGATAGTTAGATTTTAAAGATGAGGGTTAGTGGGAGTTAGTTCAAAAGACACTAAGTCAAAACTTACACCTTAGGAAGATGACAAGTGTAAGTTGATTATATTATGTGTCAAAAGTTTGAGTAATTCGAAGAGTTAAAAAGGGGGTTGGTACTTTTCCTAAGTTCTTTCTTTGTTATCATTGTCTCCAAATTTCTTCCCATACATAGAGTTTTCCATCAAAGTCATTCTGAGAGTTAACTCTAATTCTTTATATCCCTCACCATTTCCTTTACTCTTAAAGTGTTTCTTCTGCCTTAAGAAAAACCAAAAGTTCGTAGTGTTAATAGAGGAGTACGTGATTTTGCATGAAATTAAGGCTTTGGGGATAGTTGAAGATTTTGGAGATTTTCAACAAGAAGGTAGAAAATAAATACTTTAGAATTGGAGATTTTGAAATAAATTTGATGAATTACTGTCATCTAAATGAACATAGCATTTTCATATAATTATACTCTTGAACACTATGATAAGGGACTGAAAATTTGGGGATATGGTGTTATTTAGGTTTTGATGGATTATTAGTAATTAGGTGTGTGGGACCCTGTTCCCGGAGCGCCACATGACACACATTCAGGTACTCGACTCTTTCTCACGAAATGCTGTCATTTAGCACAACTCCTTAACTCCTATGTTCTGCTTATTGTCTATGTTTGACTTTCTTGCGTCTGTGTTTGACCCCTATCATCTGTCCTTTGTCTATGCTTTATCGTCTCACTTTTTCCTCGTACATAACACAGACTAGTTTATTGTCTTACTTTCACTTTCCTATCGTCTATCTTTCTTTATACATACTCAAACGATCCCATGCGTCTTACTTCTAGCGTCTGTATATGACTCATCATAGACGATTCCCTTCGTCTGTGTTTTATCGTTTTACTTTCACTTCTCTATCGTCTGTGACTTCTCCTCTGCGTTTATGCGTGACGATCACAGACGATAATCCTTCCTTTACGTCTGTGTGTGACGTCATCACAGACGACAATTCTTCCTTTGCGTCTGTGTGTGACGTCATCAAAGACAATAATTCTTCCTTTGCTTCTATGTGTGACGTCATCACAGATGATAATCCTTCCTTTGGGTCCTAAACACCGTCTCTCCAGTTCTATCCTACCATGTTCATACTAACAACTCTTGGTAATTCAGCAATTGAGAATTAGGCACATACACAATTCATTTTCCTTCGACTTTTTAACTTTCAGAAAAACATACTCAGAAAGAAATTCAAATTCACCCTTTTCGTTTTTAAACATAATGCTTGTTTATTACAAGCCAACATACACAATGACTTAAAACAGAATACAAAAGAAGCTCGTGCTTGACGTGCTTACAAAGCTATCCAAAAACACTAACTCGAGGCAAAAGTCTCATATCTGTCCTGGAGTCCGAATGCCTTGCAAGATCACTTGTCCTCTCTATTTGCACCTGAGGAAGGAAAGTTGAGGGTTGAGCTACACGACTCAGTGGCTAAAATATTTATAGCCATTGGTAATGAGCCACACAATGACACCTACATATATACAGATAAATTTACAACTATTTCAGCATCCCACTCAGGTTTAAAATATCATCACATGAGATACAATTATCAAATCTTAACATCAAAGAACACCTTTTACATGCTCATAATATAAATGCACAAATAATTTGGCTTAAGGGTTCCATGAACAAAACAGAGAAACCAATGGTTTACTCCGTGAACAAAACGAGTCCATTGTTGGGTCTCGTGGGCCTCAAGTGGGCAGCCGGGAGAAGGCTTTACGTTGACATGCACGTGACTTAACAGAACGGTTCCACTCTTTCCCAAACAAAGCACATATTTATTTCCATGCATTTCTATCTTCTTATACTTTTCTTCTTTTCATTCCATGCCAAAAGCTATGATTTTTCAAGTCATAACATTATCACAATGAAACCATGCAAATTTCGGACATTAACAATTATTACGCTTTTAAACATGTCAATATCATATAAACACATACCCACACATAGGCAAGGAATTGCCCAATCACACAATAACCATAAATACTTTACCCACCTAAGACGCTTAACAGTCCAAATTCAATGTTGCCTTTCTTCTTCATCTTGGATCGGACTTGCTTAGTTTCCTATAATAAACCAAGTTCTCATTCAATTGAAATTTAATTTAAGAACCCATAAAATCAAACATGAAATTGACCTTAAAATACTTAAACCCATGTATTTCCCAACTCTTTGAACCAAACACCCTTCAAACTCCAAGAGATTTTTTAAAAAATTGAACTTACCTTGAATCTTCACCAACTGGTGAGATTCTTGATCTTAAAGATAGCTCTTCCCTTCCTCTTTCTTTTTCCCTTCTTGAGTAACCTCAAATTCTCTCTTTGAGACTAAGAGATTTTGTGACCTGGTTTAAAGCTCTATTCTTTTAGACTCCACCGAAACCCCTCTTCCTTTTTATCTCTCTTCCTTTTTTATTTTCTCTCCTTCTTTGCTTCATTCATGTTTTTAGATCTCCTTATTTACCAGTCAATCTTTTCCTCTTCCCATTCTAACCTTAATGAGTGAGGAAAGCCCACCTTACCCCGCCTTAACGCCTTAGCGTTTCTAACCTTAAACCATCTTCCAGAAATACCCTTATACATTCTTAATTTTCAATTTAACTAACACCATGCTATACTCTAACTTAATCTTAATTCTTCCACTTAATACTTCAAATTTCTATCAATCCTTCAAATAAATCCTCCTAAACTCAACATAATAGTAAACTTCAATTACCATGAGTTATCCAACAATACCAAAAAATCTATTCGAATCATGCTTACAAAAAAAATAGTTCGGGGCCCAACATTTCTCCCCCTCTTAAAAGAATTTCTTCCTCGAAATTGTTACTTGAGTCATTGAATAGGTGTGGATACTTTTCCTTCATTGCTTCCAAAGGCTCCCATGTTGCCTCCTCCGTTGAATGGTTCCTCCACTAAACTTTGACCAATTTCACCACTTTGTTTTTTAAAACTTTCTCCTTCGAATCTAAGATCTCCACTGGTTGCTCCTCATAAGTGAAATCTTCCCTCAATTGGATCTTTGAAGGTTTAACTATATGCGAAGGGCCAGATCGATAATTTCTCAACATCGATACATGGAAGACATTGTGAATTTTAGACAATTCCGACGGCAAAGCTAACTTGTAGGCTAAAGGCCCAATCCTCTCTACGATCTCATAATGGCCTATATATCTCGGACTAAGCTTACCCTTCTTTCTAAACCTCAACACCCCTTTCCATGGAGAAGCTCTAAGAAACACCTTATCTCTGACTTCAAATTCCACCTCTTTTCTATGTGCATCCGTGTAGCTCTTCATTCTATCTTGAGCTGCTTTAAGTCTCTGTTTCACCAACTTAATCTTATCAACTGTGACTTGCACCAACTCAGGTCCTAAAGGCTTCCTTTCACCTTCCTCATCCTAACAAATAGGAGTCTTACACCTCCTACCATATAAAGCTTCATATGGTGCCATTTGAATTCCCGAATGATAGGAATTATTATAAGCAAACTCGATCAAAGACAAATGATCATCCTATGAGCCTTTAAAATCCATAACACGAGCTCTCAACATTACTTCCAAAGTCTGTATCGTCCTCTCTGTTTGTCCATCAGTTTGGGGATGGAAAGCGGTACTAAAGTGTAACTTAGTTCCCAAAGCCTCCTGCAAACTCTTCCAAAATCTGGAGGTAAACCTGGGATCTCTATCTGAAACTATCAAACTTGGAATCTCGTGAAGCTTGATTATCTCATCCACATATTTCTTGGACAAAACATTCAAGGAATCCATTTGCTTAATTGGAAAGAAATGCGCTAACTTAGTTGGCCTATCCACAATCACCTATATCGCATCATGCTTCCTACTAGTCCTCGGTAATCAGGAAATCCATCAAAATCTTCTCCCATTTCCATTTCGGAATAAACAAAGGCTGAAGTTTGCCAGAAGGTGCCTGGTGCTTAGCCTTGACTTGCTGACACACTAAGCATCTCTTAGTGTACTCCGCAGTATCCTTCTTCATTCCTTTCCACCAAAAATGCTCTTTCAAATCCTGATACATTCTTGTACTACCTGGGTGCATTGCATAAGGAGCATTATGTGCCTCATCAAGAATCTCATCCTTTAGCTCTAACATGTCTGGAATGCACAATCTATTGCCTATCACCATCAACCCATCTTCTCTTATCTCTACCTTAGAAGGTTTACCCCTTTTAAGCTCTTCTCGGTGTCTGCTCAAATACTCATCCTGTTCCTGCAATTCCTTAATCTTCTCACTTAAGACCAGCCTCACTCTAAAATTTTCCAGCACACAATCAGGTTCAACTTGCTTTAATGTCACATTAAGTCTAAACAATTCCTTCAGCAAAGAAAGGTACACTGTTTCCATATGTGCCATAGTGGACTTCCTACTCAGTGCATCTGCTACCACATTTGCTTTTCTCGGGTGGTAATCTATCATCAAATCATAGTCCTTCACTAACTCTAGTCGTCTTCTTTTTCTTAAGTTCAACTCCTTTTGACACATCAAATACTTAAGGCTCTTATGATCTATGAACACCTTAGTAGTGACTCCGTACAAATAATGTCTCCATATCTTCAATGCAAAAATTATGGCAGCCAATTCCAAGTCACGTGTAGGATAGTTCATCTCATAGGGCTTTAATTGCCTAGAAGCATAGGCAATCACTTTATCTCCTTGCATCAACACACACCCTAATCCCTTCCTTGAGGCATCACTATACACAATGTATCCATCATCACTAGAAGGCAATGTCAAAATCGGTTCAGTTGTGAGCCTAATCTTCAATTCCTCAAAATTGCTTTGGCACTCCTTAGTCCACACAAATTTTTTATTCTTCCTTGTCAATTTGGAAAGTGGAGCAGCTATCATAGAAAAGCCCTCCATAAACATCCTATAATACCCAGCTAATCGTAAGAAACTTCTCACTTCAGCTACATTCTTAGGTGCTTCCCATTTCACAACTGCTTCTATTTTCCTCGGATCCACGTGCACTCCTTGCTTTGAAATTACATGTCCAAGGAACACCACTTCCTTTAGCCAAAATTCACATTTATCAAATTTGGCATATAACTCATTCTTCCTCAAGATCTCCAATGAAATCCTCAAATGCTCTTCATGCTCCTCATCGCTCTTAGAATAAACCAATACATCATCAATAAAGACAATCATAAAGTGGTCTAGGAATGACTTGAAGACTCTATTAATTAAGTCCATAAAGGTTACAGGTGCATTCGTCAATCCGAAAGGAATAACTAAGAACTCGAATTGCCCATACCTTGTTCTAAAAGTAGACTTTGGCACGTCAGTCTCCTTTATCCTCAACCGGTGATAACTTGACTTCAAGTCTATCTTAGAGAAGACTTTCGCCCCTCGCAACTGATCAAACAAGTCATCTATGCATGGAAGCGGATATCCGTTCTTGACAGTGACATGATTGAGCTTCCTATAATCCACACACATTCTCAACGATCCATTCTTCTTCTTCACAAAAAAGACCAGAGTTCCCCAAGGTGACGAGCTCGGCCTAATGTACCCCTTCTCTAACAACTTTTCCAATTTCTCCTTAAGCTCCTTCAGCTCTTCCGGAGCCATTCTATAAGGCGGAATCGATATTGGCGTTGTGCCCGGAAGAAGCTCAATGGGAAACTCAATTTCCCTAGGTGGTAATCCCGGTAATTCCTCGGGAAGGACATTCGAGAAATCCCTGGTCACTGGTATATCTTCTAACTTCTTTTTATTTTCCCTCGTATCTACCACATAGGCCAAATATGCTTCATACCCCTTTTTCATCATCTTTTCTGCTGTCAAAGCTGAAACAATTCTAGGCAGGTTTACTTTTCTGTCTCCCACGAATACCACCTTTCCACCATTGTCCAACTCAAACTCCACAATCTTTTGTTTACAATTCAAATTAGCCTTATACTTCTCCATCGTGTCCATACCCAAAATCACATCTAATCCTCCCATTTTCAAAGGCATCAAATCCACCACTATCTGTTCCCCTCCGATGTGTATCTCACAGTCTCTATAAACTTGACTAATAATAATATACTAGCCGATCGGGGTACTCACCATCAAGGGAGTATCCAATGGGCTCAAATTTCTCTTATAGACAGTTCTACTCGATGACACAAATGAATGGGTAGAACTCGGGTCAATCAAAACAATTACATCATCATCAAATAATTTAACCGTACCAGTCACAACTTCTGGAGTGGTCTTTACATCCTCCCGTGTCATTGCAAACACCCTAGCTGGTGCTTGCCCCTAGGGTCTCCCTAGAAGACTCACTCCCTTCGCTGCACCAAAACTGCCCACTTCTGCTGCTGTCTTGTATGCCCCAGTCTCAGTTCTCCTTGAAGCTTGCATTTGTGATCCCTCTCTTCTGGCCGACTTTGGACACTCCCTGGCCATGTGTCCTTTCTCTACACAATTGAAGCGTGCTCCCTTTAATCAGTAAAATTCCCTTTTATGGAACATTCCACAATGCTCACATTTGGGAATGGGTGGCCTATCCTCATCTCCCGTTCTACTGTCTCCCACTGTTGAGGCTTGACGAGAAACGGTAGAAGTCCTTATAGGTCTAGGTCTGCTTGCACCACTGCTCCTCTCCTTATATTGTGCAGGTAAAGTCTTGGCACTCCTCTCTAGCATAGGAACACTGCCTCCCCTCTTGAACTGCTCTCCCCCTTTTCTCTTTTTATTCACAACACTCTTTATGTTCTGTATATTTTCAACCCTCAGTGTTGCTTCAACCAGCTGTTGAAAATCACAGAAATTCTGTACCACCACTTTTTCTCTGATGGCTAGGTGCAATCCTAATTCAAACCGACGACATTTAGCTGCTTTACTCAGCATCATCTCCGCTGCATAGGGGGCCAATTGTGTAAATCGCTACTCATACTTGTTCACTGTCATCTCCCTCTGGGTGAGACTTAGAAACTCCCTCTGCTTCTGCTGAATGTAAACTTCAGACAAATACTTCTTCTTAAAAACAACAAAAAGTCCATCCATGCCAACATTGGAGGTCTCATCTGGCTCCCTGGCACACTCTTCCACCAGTGCAAAGCATCCCCCTGTAATAAACTAGCAGCATACACAACCTTCTCGTCACCCTCACACTCCATCTAATCCAGTATTCTGTCGTTCTTTCTCAACCAATTTTTAGGTTCTTCTGGATCAGTGGTTCCATAGAAGTCCACTGCTCCATACTTCCTCAACTTATCAAATTATTTTCCCTTCTTAACTAGGGCCAAAATAGAATATTGTGATATTTGTCCCATAGCTTGGACAAACGCCTGAGTGAAGGGCTGGAACATTCTCGGATCTAATGAAGGCACTTCCTCCTGTAGAACAGGTAACTCCCTAGTTGGGGACTGAGAGGGCTCATTACTGTGCCCTACAAAAGCCTCAGCATTTCCTGGGGCTACAGACTCATCGGTACTCTCCTTTCTTGTTAGAGAGTCAGGTGTAATGGATCCTTGCAAAACTCCTCGTATCCTTCTACGAGGTGGCATTCTATTCCTTCAATAATAAACACTAACGATTTGCTTACGATTCTTTTTAATCTTATTTCCTATCTGTATGCATGATATACATGTCACTTAATGAAAACAATCAATTCACAATGCAACAATTATTCACATAGCAAAACAATTCAACCTACTATGCGTTCTAAGCCTAGGAGAAAACCTAGTGCTCTAATACCAAGAAGATGTGGGACCCCGTTCTCGGAGCCCCACATGACACACATTCGAGTACCCGACTCTTTCACACAAAATACTATCATTTAGCACAACTCCTTAACTCCTATGTTCTGCTTATTATCTGTGTTTGACTTTCTTGCATCTGTGTTTGACCCCTATCATCTGTCCTTCGTCTATGTTCTATCGTCTCACTTTTTCTTCGTACATAACACAGACTGGTTTATCGTCTTACTTTTACTTTCCTATCGCCTATCTTTCTTTATACATACTCAGACAATCCCTTACGTCTTACTTTTTGCGTTTATATATGACGTCATCACAGACGATTCCCTTCGTCTGCGTTTTATCGTCTTACTTTCAGTTCTCTATCATGTTGGGCCCCAAATTTTTTTTTTATTTATTTTATTTATTCCTATTATTGATTTAATCATTTTATTATTTTTAGAGTTGGGTTTCTAAATTTGTAAGTATGAATGGG
>JAOSBN010000006.1:30427364-30440992 GCA_027563595.1 Erythroxylum suave
ATCACGAAATGACATATATGAGACTTCATATATTCAAGCTCCAAGTTCTACATCAACAAACCCAATAACACAATACAATGTTCAACACTTGATTAAACTATAATCGAGAAAATCCAACTTCCAAACATAAATTCTAACTAAGGAGTTCACAACAACGTAGTTAAATATGAACAAACTACTCCCCTTTGAAGCCCATTGAACTCAAGCCATTGCTACATCTTCAAGAGAAAATGGTGCTTCGCCAAGAATTTCTTCGGGAGAACTCACAACCGGAAACCCACTAAGAGCATCCATGGTAGCAGCAGAGATAATGAATGTGGCGACAGAAAAATGGAAAGAAGTGATTGATGATGGTCAAGTGGAGAGGAAGAGCCGTGAATGTGTGTATCCTCTGTAAGCTTATTAAAAATTTTGTTTTGTTTCTTTTCTCTTCTGTTGGCTATAACCTAATTTGGTAGGTTTTTAAACGAAGGATGTTGGGTTGGGTCGCACAATGAGTGATTTTTTCAAAATTGGTTCGGGTTTTCGAAGGTTCGCCGCGGCTACAAATGTTTTTCGCCACGACAAACTTTTCCCGAAAGTTTTTGATCTGTTGCTGGTTACTTTGCCGCAGCGAAAGAATTAATCTTCGCCGCGGTGAACTTTTCTCGAAAGATCAGCCTGGATTCTGTGTGTTTCACTGCAACGACAAATCCATTTCGCCGCAGCGAACTTCCTATTGCGCCTCATTCTCTCGCTGACTTCACTTCAGCCTTCTTTCATTCCACATCTTCTTCTTGACTTCCTTTTCCTTAAGTCTCCTACAATTAAAAAAATGGTCAATTGTAGTATCAATTGTTCTCAGAAGATTAATTAGTGCAATGAATACTAATTTGTAACAATTTTTACCTTCAAACTACATAAAATAAAAACACAAACTCAAGAATCAATTTAAGCACAAAGGCTAGAGATAAGAGTAAAAAAGTATAGCAAAAGTCATGAAATTGTCGCCAATTTATGTAATAAACTTGGGCTCAACCAACTTTCAAAGGGTTGATTGCTCTCTCCCAAGTTATGATCATTAAACCATAAATCATAAACCTTAATTAAATTATTGAATTTACAATCTCTTAATTGACAAAAGGCCCACAATTATAATTAGATCTTAAGCCTTCTAATAGACTATCATGTCCTCACATGAGATCTCTCTTCGTATAAATTACTAATTTGATTACTTGAATGACCTATGAGATTGTTTAACTGTCATTACCCAATCTAATTGTTTTGCTATCAGCTTACTTTCTCGATTTGTTACCAAAGCATGCAAATACAATAAGTAATCACAATACTCAATGAATTAACATCATACATAAATTAGGAATATATCATACATCCCTCAAAGTCAGCAAGCATCTGACATTTATCTAAACTTGGATATCACCCTTAACAGCAAATTTCACCTAGCTGTTTCTTCTCGATCGTGTTCACACTTCAGTAATAAAAAGTTGTTACTTGTCTTTACTTTAAAATGATGCTAGTTATTATAAGTATTTAACATTTTATATTATTTTACAATTTATGTTATTGATTAATACTAGTTAGACATTTATTTCTATTTATTTGGTGTTTGATAATTGTAAATTGTAATTGAAGCAAAGTCTCAGTATCATAAAATTTTATCTTTACTTTAGAGTAATGTTAATTGAAATAGGTGTTATATAATTTCATACATCATTTAAAGCAAAGACTTGATGTGCATTAGTCAATACTAGAAATGATTATATTAAAGATGAACTCTCAATGAAAGACTTAAAGGATAGTTTAATTTAGAGTGGGAAATACAAGACACTAGAGTGCAATCAATATTTTTTCTTTTTGTAAAGTTAAATGTATCAACAATTTCAAAAAGTAATAGAATACATTAAGCAATTTTATTACAACTCCATCTCTTTACCTATGCACTATTCTCTTATCTACCATTGGTTATCCCTAGCCCTCATTATAAAGGCACTTTCTTAGTGTTTTGCAAAGTACAACACTATTTTTTTTCTTTGGTTAATATCTATATCTTTATAAAGTGTAGACTAAATTCCTCTACCTTTACCTTTAGGGTTATTTTCTCTTTTAATTAACTGAATGTTTCATTTGCCACCTATTGTCTGGATCTTTTCGTACCTTTAAATAAATTATTGTGTCTTTCTTTCCATATCATGTGTTGGCAGCATCTAAACATCAAAAAAATTATATTCATGTTACCTTTTTCCTGTTTCTTAAACTTGATAAACCATTATAGAATATCCTTAATTGGTGATCTCTATTTGTACTTGACATACACTTAAGGCTTCCCCCATATTTCCTATGATGAAGTCACATTAGAAAATATATGAGCTTCTGTTTCATTTTGGGTATTGCTTAGGTAACAAGTTTCTCTATGTTAGGAAATTCCAATCTATCTATATTTGGATTTTTTCATAACACATTAACCAACGATGTATGGAGATCTTTGGTGGAAGAGTCTTATCACACTTAGTGGAAAAGTCTTAACCTAGACTACTTTGACCCACTAATCTTTTTGGTTTCTTTAGCTAAGACTTTTCCTATAGATGGAATTTATAAATTTGTTCTAAGAATGGAGAGCCAATTGTAGGCATCTTTCTTTTTTGGGTCAGGATTGTATCTAGGTAGGATGTAGAGAGATTCTTGTAAGCAATTCCCTTATTGATTGCCATCTATCCACTGACTGACTTTTACATCCTTTGAAACAAAATTTGTTTACTCTAGATTGATTTGGTCTGCACTCAGAACTCATATTAAGCTCCAATTAACCTATTGAACTTTTTATATATCCTAATATATTGTCTTTATTTTTTCAATCGATGATTTAAGTAGTTTGTCTTTTCCTACTTCTCTTGTAGCTCCCAGAACCTTTTCTTCCTTAGTTACAAGGAAAGGATCCATTTTTCCAAGTATTCCTAATCAGTAAGGATCTCCTATTGAAATTAAATTACTCATACTGAATAGTAGCACACCCAATCCGCCTTCTTTAGATTTGCATACCTATTTCCATCTAACCTTTTTATATATATTCTATTTAAAGTTACTACCTATAAGAATTGAAACATCATCTTCTACAAGGTTCTAATTAAGCTAACAAAACTCGCTACTAATAGAATAAGCTGCTTACTCTAAGAATTTATCATATTTTGAATTTTTTCAATAAAAAAGGTGCATTTGTGGTGATTATTAGTCTTAGTTATTTAAATTAGGGGGAAAGGCTTTTATCCTATAATTCAGTTATTGTTGAGCCCAATGGAATAGGTTTTGTGCACTTTTTTCTTATGAGATGAAGCTCTTTTATTTGTTGATTGCTAGTCTTGATATATCCTTGAATGCTTACATTTTTTTATCAAAGTTGAATATTGAATGAACATAGGACTTTGAGAATAAAAGCAAGTCTTTTGCAAACATTAAGTGAATAATTTTTTAGGTGTTTGCACTTATTATGATATTGGAATACAAGTCGCTAAGCATTATTATGTTTCAACAACCTTAATAATACCTCCATGCATAGAACATATAGTGCAAGGGATCTCCTTATCTAATCCCTTTCTTTCCTGTAAATAGATTAGATGATTCCACATTTACTCATTAAGAAGGAAGAAGATGCGATACATATATTTATCCAATTTCTAAACTTTATAAGAAATTTGAAGACCTCTAGTATTTGTTCTATAAATTTCTAGCTTAAAGAATTATAGGCCTTGTGAAGGTAAACCTGTATTTTCACAATTGTTATTATACTTTTTCCTTGAATAACCTCTGAATAGTTCCTACAATAGTAGGTTGCTATCTCCTATATGTCTCCCTTCAATGAAAGTTTCTTGTACCAAGTTAATGATTAGGGCTAGAGCTTTCCTCATCCTTTTTGTAAGGATTTTAGCTACTTCCTTATAGAGGAAATTACAACATGAGATAGGTCTAAAGTCCTCTAGGGATAATAGATTAGAGATTTTACAATTAAGCAGATAAAAGTTTTGCTTATGGCTTTAGGTAACTTACTTAAATAAAAAAAATTCTTGGAAAGATTCAATGACCATGTCTTTGATTGCTAGCCATTCTTCTTGATATAATTTCCTATTAAAACCATTAGTCTCTAGTGTCTTTTTAGGGATCATTCCAAAAACTGTTTGTTCTATCTCTATGATTTAAAAGGAGAATTGTGGTATTAGCATATCTCTTTTGAAAAATGATTGGAATGAATGAGATTAAAATAGGTGTTGAAGAGTAACTGTTAGTTTGAGCTCCTAAAGTATACCTAAAATAAGAAAAGATAACCACCTTAAGCTAATTGTAAGATGAAACTCTATAGCCTCTTGATCTAATAGGGAACTAATTCTATTTGCATTCCTTGTTATTGAGATTAAACTATGACATTATTTTGTATTCAAATCTCCTTTTAACAAATTGATTCTTGCCTTTTTCTTAATAAGGAATTATGATTTAATAATGCATCTATATAATTGTCCACAGGTTTTTCTCTTTGTCCAACTATTTTTTCCCTTAGGTGATTATAGACTTGTTATATATTTAACATCACTACTTTGGTAAGTCCTACCTTTTTTTATATCCAAGTAAAACTCCCTCTTCATCTTTTTGAATTTTTCTTTTATAATTTTCCAAATCTCTTACTTCCTTTTTCATTCCCCTCTTAATGGCTTCTATAAAAAAATTTATCCATGAAATAATTATTAAATCTAAACGGTACATGTTTCCTTATATTTAAGAAAATGTTTTTGATCAAAATTGGTGAATAATCTGACCTATAAAGTTTCTAAGAAGCTTGCCTTGATTTTTAGGAAACCATTCAACCATTCTTCATTCACAAACTTCTTTTCTATATTTTTTCATAAGAACTGTGTATTTGATTGTATATTATTCCATATATTAAACATCCTTTTAAGCTTAAGTCTACAATACGCTTCTTAACCATACAATCACTAAAATCTAATGAGAAGTTCCTTAAGTTTGCATTGCCTTCCACCTCAAATCATTTTTTGATGCTATTAAAATCTGCTCACCATCTAAGGGTTTTGATTGTTTTCTCTAACTTTGATTAGCTCACTCCAAAGTTCTTCCCTCTGGTACCTATGATTAAAACCATATAGAGAGGTCACCTTCATTTCTTTATTCTCTTTTTGAAATAAATTCCTTGTATGAACATGATTGGAACTCAATTTCTAGATTCCTCTCTTCTTTTGACAAAAATTACTATTACTCTTCCATTATAATGTTGATTATGTTTAAGATCATAGATCACTAATTATCTTTTGACTGTAGCTTCATGAGCTTCTTTATGATAGTTTAATGTCCAAAATATCCATAACTACTATTTTATTTCTAAATGATGAAATCGTTAATAACACGTTGTTTACTAAGGCTATTCATTCATCTTATATTCTAAACAGGCTAATGTTATTGATTTGGGAAGGGAGGAGGGGGGAGGGGTTTCAATGAAGCTCCTTCCTTCCTCTTTCTCCTATTAGCTCTTCTTTTTATGACTTATCTAAATCTAGGTTCTCCTAGTCGTGTTTTACTAAGGGTGTAAATCACCGTTATTGTTTGTCTTCTCTTTTTCTCCCTTCTCAGTTTCTGTGGTGTTTAACTCCATTCTTAAAATTCTTTTCCTCTTATCACTTTTTTTGTGTTAGAAAGATCACCTTTAATATTTGAGCTATTTCCCTCCTTTTTGGGCCCTCTGTTAACCTATTAACACTCCCTTTCTCTTTTAAACCTCATTATAATTATTTAGTTAATTCCCCCGCAGGACTTCTAGAATCACTTCTATTTCCTTAATCTCCTTTTCTTTTTCTTTTTCCAAATTTACCAACTCCTCATAATCACCTTTTTAAATTTCCTCCTTGTTTCCCTCTATATTTTCCCTTGTAACATGTTTTTTTTCTCTACTAATATGATGCTTTTATTGTATCTCCAAGTAGCTCCTTTCCCTCTCCCTGTCTTATTATTGGGAACATATCATGGGATCTCTTGTGCCATTTATCTAAACACATAAAAATGCATACTCGATCCTTTTATATAAATTTACTATCTCTTCTACATAAAGAGGGACAACAACGTTGCTTAGTAGCCCACTCAATCCTCTTATTGACTAATATTATAGTGGCACTCCATACAGCTTGATCTATATTGGAATTTTATCTCTTTTGTTGTTCTCCATCTTCAATCTTAATCTCGATGATTGAAGAAATAACGACCAATTTGATACGTGCCAAGGTCCCCCTGCACATCCTCCTTCATAATGGCTTATTTCCTAAACTTGAAAATTATGAAATTGTCTATTACTAATAATACTTCCATTAACCCTCTAGACTTCTGAGCTCTTGTTTCCCACTCTTTTACTATCAAAAAGCTGAGCCTTTTCTTATAGAAAAATCTAACTAAGATGGCTGCCTAAACTTAGACACCATCTTTAAGGATTTGAATATTTGTTGCCACCATACATTATCCTTCCTCTATTGCAAGAGTTGTGTAACATAAAGCCTCACTACTTCCTTTATTGATAATTTGTCTCCATCTCCTACTAAGTTTGTTTTTCAAGGCATTTCCTTGTCCATTTGCAACATTTCCAAGTGAGTAGGTCATTTTAGGTGGTAGGGATAAAAATAACTTTTCATTCTAATTGGGCTCCTATGGAATTTTCTCCATATCTCTTTAGAGTTTCCTCCTATCAGTGCTTTGGCTTTTTTCTTAAAAACAATTTTATTACCTTAAATTACAAGAGGGAAGTTTGAGCAGGAAAAATATGAGGAGTAAATGTCTTTTATACCCATCTTCAAGTTATGATTTGAAGTTGGAAATAAAGAAACCGCTAAGAAAACCAAGGTGCTAGAGAAGACGGGAAAATTCTTGATTATATAATGACTCTTTGGGGGATAAGAAAAAGAAGATGACAAATAAGGATGATAGCTAGGGTGAATGAACAATGAAGCTAGAAAAAGGTTATCCATTTAATTAGAAGGAGTTGGAGGGAGGTTGGAGCAACTCATTCTTAAAAAAAAGAAGAAGTTAGATTAAGTATTATAGCAAAAAGAATCTTGATATTAACTGAAAAGAATTCAATAATTTTCTTTTAAAATGTTAGAAATAAATACTTTATCGTCAAAGATTTTAAGTCTATCAGTATTATCCAATGAATTATGCAATTAAAAGTATAAATATAATTTTGAATTCAGTTGATCTTTAAAAATTTTAAGACTAAACATTTATTTTAATTTAAAATTCAAATTAGAGTTAATAATTTATTTAGCGTTAAATCTTCTTTAATTTTAAATATTTTAAAATTTTCAATTAATTGAAGGGTACCTTCTATCCCCTAACAAATTTATTAAAATTTAACTTAAAATAACTTATATGAAAGTGTTTAAAAATATATATCTATTTTAGATTAATGAAACTTTATAATATCATTAGATTTTTAAAAAAATTAAATAATATTAATGGACAAGTAAACATGAAAAAACTTTAAAAGGGACACCCAATAATAGGTGGTGAACCTTCAAGCTCATCAAACATGTTAAAACACTAAATTACATTAAAACATCTCCTAAGCATATACTATTAACTGCTACCCTCTCTATAAGCCTCTTTCTTATTTTATTCTATAGTTGTCTAGCTTCAAATTAATCCTCTAAGCCTTAGCAATCTTAGGTTACAATCTCTAACTTCTTTACTTAAAACTACTTGCTTTCTTATCCATTGTAGCAGTTTAACCAGCACTTACTATTTATCCTTCTTTGCACCTTTAAAACATGTCATTTCTCTCCATCATATCTTACACATACAAGAACCAAAGGCTACCATATGTCCCCTTTTGATATACTCCTCAAGGAGCATAACCATTACAAGAACTTAAGACAATTTAGCTAGCCTTATCAAGTTGATAGTATTTTAGTGGCTATCTCAATATCGTCCAAGAGAATTCATAGTTAAAGAATAAATGAAAAATAGTTTCAGAGTCTTCATTACAAAGTTGACATCTAATTTCTTAGGTTTAGGAACATTAACCTATTTATAATGCTAAGTTTGTTTTTAAGAGGGTGAGATTTGAGCAACTGGTAAGGATATCCTTTGTGACCAAAAGGTCACGGGTTCGAGTCACGAAATATCATTTTTATAAAATGTAAGCGTAACGCTATGTACAATTGAAGACCTTATCCTGACCCTTCAAAGTGTGGAGTCTTGTATATTGGGTTTTACCCTTTTTTATAATCCTAAGCATGTTTTTAGCTATTAGTTTTATAAGGAAAGCAACCTTAAGTAATAAATTTTTATTCCAAATTACCCTTTAATTTCAACCAATCTACATTTTAACTTTTCAATTGATAGGGTTTCGAGTTGATTGTTCAATAAAGGCCCAATCACTCTCCAATTATCAAAGTATAGAGAGGTTATTTCCCTACTTCCCACTAAGCTTTTAAAATTATCAACTAACTTATTCCTTAGTTCGAATAGTTGGAATGTACATTATAAGAAGGAAGGCCTATAAATAATCTCATATATGCTTTTACCCTTATAGAAATGTGAATGGAAACATCTTATCTATAGAGTCTCTTTACTATCCTTTAGTTTCCACAATCTCTTGGATATGAAAACTTGGTTGCTAATATTTATAGGTGTAATTCCCAACTCCCATTTTTTAATTGGTTTACAAAATTCACCTAAGAAACCTTAGAATTAACCTAACTGTTAAGCTCACCTAAACCAAGGAAGCCCCTAATCAACTTTCTAGAGCTTTGGAGAGTTCCTTAGACAATAACATATTTGATGTCTGATGCATATAGAGAGAGTTTAATACATACTTTATCAATTAGACTCTTGCAACATATGTTAATGACTTGTTACACCAATTGTCCAATCTCCTTTAGAGCTTTTCCAATAGTGTAACGAAATCTCTGAATTAAAGTTTCCTTGTAGATATTGGCAACTAAACACAACTAATTGGAGTGTGTTTTACCAAAATGCCAGTGATAATTGAAATCTAATTTGTATAAAGGATATCACTGTTAAAGATTAAGATATAGCTTTTGTGTGTTTAATCCTTACCCATACAACTTCTTAAAGGTATTAAAATCTTCATCCTGAGAAATGTCACGTTTAAACATTCTTATCAATGTTTCCACGTATAGAATGAATAAGTATAGGGATATAAGGTTCTTTTCTCCCAATAGTCTTCCCCTTTTAAACATCTCTATTAGTTTTCCGTTAATGAGCGCATTGAATGATATAACTATTATGTATAATTTGATCCAATTCTTAATTTTGTTAAGGAAATCAATCACTTCTAGCAAATTAAAAATAAACTACTACCCTATTGAGTCATTTGCCTTATGAAAGTTATGGTACAATTTTGTGGAGGATTTGTTTTGTCACCTATTAATATGTTCTCCCAAAATACACCTTAGGTCTTGCTAATATGACGCTTAATAGCTTTCTTTAACCTTGAGACTTGTAGGTTTTAGATGATTTTGCAAAGTAAATTATGACATGAAGTAGTTATTTACTCCTTTAAGGTACTCGAGTTAAGGGTCTTGGGAATAAGAAAAATAAATATCTCCTTGAGCAACTTTTCCTTCTCAAAGAATTCCAAAATTCTTATGTAACCAAGCTCTTTATCCAGTGCTATGCCTTTTAGAAAAAGCACCCATTAAATCCATCTAAACTTAGGGCCTTCTTTTGGTTCATCTCAAAGACCACTCTCTATGTCTAAAGAATTAAAAGGACTACTCAAAATATATATTTCTTCCTCAGAGAAATGATTCTAGGATAATTCATATTGAGGAAGTAGCAGGAGCAGTTGTTTATAAGGAATTATTGAAAAAGGCATAAGCTTCACTTTTAAGCTCCTCCTTGCACTAGTAATTCTCCCATTCCCCACCACTAATAAGCTAATTATATTTGTGTTCTTTCTATCTATAATAGCTTGGTGGAAAAGGACTAGTATTTCTATCCCTTTTCCTAGGCCATAAGCATCTAAATTTCCATTTGAATAGTGAGTTGAAGTTCCTTACAACCTTGGAATATGACTTAAAAGTTTTATTTTCCTTATTGAGCTAGTAGGGATCCCCTAGATTTTTATACTTCCACCTTTAGTATTGGTTTTGTAGTTGAGGCTTTCATGTAGGGCTATGCATTCCTTCTAATATTCAATTTTAAGTTCCTCTTTAATTAGATCAAACTTTCTAACATAATATAAGCTTTTGTGTCTAGTTATAGCTTAGATATCCCTTTTACCACAGCCTACTCAAATCTTTCATCACTTAAGGAAATTATTAAACTTGAAGGGGGCATTTTCTTATACTCATACTGAATATACCTCCTATGATTATATAAGAATGGTCAAAGAACAAGGGCATTATAAAGATGGCCTTTTTCTCTTTAAACCTCTTTAACTAATTCTCATTTACCAAGGATTTGCCTACTTTCTTACTTATGCTCCATCCTTGGCTTTATTTACTCCACTAAGTATAAAAACACCCTTAAAATTTTAGATTAGTCATGCCTAATTTGTCTATGCATTATTTGAATTTCTCTTTGAAATTTTTTTAGCACACATTACCTGAAGCTTCGGAGGTATAAAGAATATTACTAAAGTCACCAAGAATAAAAGAAGCATCCTTATTACTAATCTGAATCCTAAAGAGATCACTTTATAATACTCATTATTAAAATGCAAAATTAGATCCATATGAAAAGGAAACATCTCCCTTTACACTTTCTTGAAAGAATTGCATCTTCAAATGTACCAATTAATAACTTAATTATATATTTATTAACTTAATTCTACCATAGTGATGGTACTGATAAGTGTGAATTGCATCATGTTTTAGGGCTTAGTTTGATATGTATTTAATTGTTAATTTAATCATTTAGTATATGTTTAGGTTAGAATTGTGTTAGTTTGTTAATTATTTATGTTTTAAGTGTTTTATGGGTTAGTACAATTCTTTGACCTTAGTTATTATGTTTTTGAGGTACCTTGATGTATTTGTTAGTATTTCAGGGTCAACATCAAAGAATGGAGAAGTTTAAGAGACATTAGGGCTGAAACAACGGCCCAGGATCATGATACAATAGGCCATGATTATGACAGAAGCACTAGAGTTAGCTCACGATTGTGGCCCATATGCACGACCGTGATAGAAGCCCAAAATATGGCCCACGATTGTGTCCTACTTTCCATGATCATGACAGAAGGCTTAAATGTGGCCCACAATCATGGCATGCAGGCTATGATCGTAGTATGCATTGGACAAACACAGACATTCAAAAATTTCAAGTTTTGACAAATTTTTTAGCCCTTTTTTACCTCGAAAGAACCCTAGGGTCGCTCAAAACACAAAAGGTATTTAAAGAATAAGGAAAAGGAGAGGAGAGAACTCTTACATCAGTCACTTTTGAGAGAAACCTTAGAGTGAATTATCAAGAGATAGAGAAAGAGAAGAACGGAGAGAGAAAAGGAGGAGCTAATTGGATTTACTTCCCAGATCAGCAGTTTCCCGATGTCGCTGCCTCTTATCATCCGTTCAATTTCCTATTTCATGTTATTTTCAATTTTATTATTGTATAGAATTGGAATGATAGTTCATGATAGGATTTGTGGATGTTGATTATGTTATAAACTCACCTTCGAGGTTTTATTTTTGATTTAATGAAATTTGATTGTTTATGTTTTATTGAATTTATTATGATTTAATTTCCACAATTGCATAATTCGATGACAAACTAAAAGGGTGAATCGAGGGAAAAATAATTAAATTGGGCTAAGGAGAGTTAGGTGATTTAATAGAACGAGAATTAAATCAAATCAATAAATTGTGCAAAGAGAGATCTTGCAATGGTTTCCAATAGTTTATTAGAAAAATTCAGATCTAATTAGGGTTTTGGATAGGATGTTAATTAAGAAATTGCAATCTAATTAGGGTTTATGGTTATAATTCAAGAGAGAGTAATTAACCCTAGGATCTTCTAGAACCAATTATCTAGAAATTTGTAATTGATTAGGTCAACGTTAAAGATAGATAAAACCCCCTTTCTCTCAATTAGTAGTTCCTTAGGTTGATTCTTGAGTGTGCATTACGATTGCTAATTTTTTAATATTTTCGTGATTGATTCTTGAATTGAATTGTTTGATTGAATTACATTCTTTTGTTAGTTTCATGACATTTTAATTTCTACGATTTGTTTTAGCCCTGATTTTAGGATTAGATTATCCCTCCTCATGGGATTGATAACTTAGGTATTACATGAATGACCCATGTGCTTACAGATTATCAAGGTTAATTAATCAAAACTTACATACAACGAGATAACTATGATCAAGTTTTTGGCACCGTTATCGAAGAGGTGATTAGTCTAATTTCTTAGTTTAAGGCATTTAGTTAGTTTTTATTTTTTCTCAATCTTTCTTTCTGTTTCTAAAATCATGCTCTTAATGAACACAAAAGTCACAAGAAGATCGAGTCGTGTAGTGAAACCTTAATTTAGATATAACTCGATTAGAACAATCCATCAGGAGAGCTCAGCGTGAAGAACAAGAGGAAATCATGAAAGCATCAATAGCTAAGGAATTCCAATAAGATTTGGACCACAAAGTGAACTAAGGACGTCGACAATGGCTCTTATGAGCTTCATGAGACTAGGGTTCAATGCGGCTAACCAAGAGTAGTTAGGTCACTCGTATAAGCAGCATTTTTTGAAATTAAACCAACTCTCCTAAATATGCTTCAATAGAAAGTGCAGTTTTATGGAGTAACGAATGAAGATCATAATGCACATAGAGTGAACTTCCTTGAAATTTGTGATATCTTTCGATAGCATCAGATTTCGGAAGATGTAGTTGAAATTAGGCTTTTCCCTTTTACCCTTAGAGATAAAGAAAAGACTTGGTATCATTCCTTCAACCCAGCCAATGTCACAACTTGGGATCAGCCAGTTGGTGCCTTTTAGATAAGCATTTTCTCCTGACCAAGACCACAAAGACCATTAAGGAGATTACCGCTTTTGGCAAAGCAACAGGGAATCAATCTATAAAGCATGGGAAAGATACAAGGATTTGCAATAGAAATACCCACACCATAACTTAACCAAGGAATTATTGTTGCAAATATTCTATAACGGAGTAACCCCACATACGAGAGGCATAATTGACACAGCTTCGGGAGGATCACTAATGAGAAAGATAGTAGATGAAGCAGATGGTGAGTAATGGTCACCTGTAGATGAACAAGCAGAGTAGACAAACTACTACTTTCCAAGAATGAAAAGGAATTGAAGTTGTTGATCAAATGGCAAAAAATGCAAGCGAAAATTGATAACTAAACTCAAAATCTCAATAACTTGAAGGCTTCGTACTCAACTCCGGTGATAGCTATGCAACTTAAGTGTGAACTCTATGGATAATTAGACCATGATATGGTGGACTATTTCTTGATGAAGGAAAACAATCCAGAGTAAGTGAATTATATAGGAGCTCAATATAGACGAGGAAGGGGAAACAACACTACAAGAAAATCGTCAAATAGCGACGGAACATTTCCGACGGCAGTAAGACCGTCGGAAACTAGCGACGGAAT
>JAOSBN010000006.1:30451027-30477861 GCA_027563595.1 Erythroxylum suave
TTAATTAATTATATTTTATATTTTAATTAATTACATTTTAATTTTATTTTAATTATATTTAATTAAAAAATATTAGTGTTGATAGGAATCAAACTCATTCCTCTCATACATGGAGGGTATGGACCATTACTCAAAGCTTGGGCATAAAAAAACTATTCAATCAATCATAATAACCAACCAACCATTATCATTTATTCCATTCCCATTAATTTATTTTCATATCCTTTAACCAGGCACCCCTCAATTATCAGAGAACCGCAGATTACGATTATGAGGTTTAGAATGTGGATTAGGTTTCAGAAACTCGGGAGCTTTCAATAAATGCGTTTATCAACATACAAATAAACAATACAGTTATATTCTATTCTATTTTATTATAGCACCTGTGCAACCAAACAAGTTAGGAAAAAGGGATCCATTTTGGGTTTATTCTCAAGCCCAGTGAATAGCTTATTGACCGTGAAAGCGAAATGAAGGGTACTGTGGAGTAAACCCACGAGCATGTATGGGCTACGTACAAACTAGTGAATAAATTTGCAGTAGACATAAAAAGAGTACGAATCACATGGTGCTGTCGCTGACACCCGTGCCAATTTGGCTCCCATTATGCGTCACGGGTACGAATTTTGTCCCCTTTTCTGGTCAGTGCTTTCGACAAATGTCCCGAATATCATACAGGACTTAATATTAGATTGAGTTTTGGTACAATATTATACTAGTATATGTTAATACAAGATATTATTTTGGATAATTTTTTAAATTTATAAAATAGTTCTTGAATTTTTTTAAAATTATAAAATAGTTCACTATCATATTATACAGTTATACTACATATTTTTAACTATGTCTTCAAAAATCATAATAATATTTAATAATCATAATTAATATGAAATAACAATAATTTTTAGATATTTCACATATAAATAATAATCAAAATTTTTATGAAAAAGATAATCATCATCGTACAAATATAAAATTAAAAACAATACAAAGTATTTAAATATTACAATTTCAATTTTTATTATATAATAAATAATAATTATGTTAAAACACATAACCAAAAATAAAAATATCCTTAACTTTCAAATAATTATAATTTACAATATGAGTTCGTGATATGGAAACAACTAAATAGAATTGAAACAAGAAACGAAAATATATATTATTTAATTTAGTATCAAATAAATATATTTTATATTTAATTAATTAAAATTAATTACCACTAAAATTAAAAATATCTTAATTTAATTTAGTAATTATTAATAAATATAATTAAATTTAAAAATATTTTTAAATATAGAAATTTCAAATAAATTTCATTTAATAATTAAAAATATATAAAATAAATATTAGTTTATAAATAATAATGTTTAAATTATTTATTTTAAAAATAACATATTTTTATTAATACTTTATTAATAAATATTATATAAAAGTTTAAAATAAATTTGCATAAAATAATTTAGTTTTAAGTTTAATTTAATGTATAATTATTATTAGTAATAAAAATATTTATTTTATTTAAAAATTTAAAACTAAGAAATCACAATAAAAGTTTAACTAAATAATTAATTATAAAAATTTTGAAAAAAAAGGAAGAAGAGGGGAAGAGAGAGGTGAGAGAGGTTTTTTTAAAAAATATCTCTATATTTTTCAAAATTTTTAATGATGGTCGATATTAGATCAATATTATAGGTATCGATTATTACCGGTCAATATCGACAAGTATTGATCGGTATTTAAACCCGATATCAAAGACGTTGATACCATTCTATTTTTTGACCGGTACAGTACCATCTAACCAATAAGAAATGATGTCTACATCCATACTTTAAACAGTTTAGTGCTCATTCTATATTAGGAATATAAATTTCGTACTGTATTGGTCAACGCTTACCGGACTAAATTGAAAAAAAAAAACCTAAAAATATAAACACCAAAGCGCATAGTTGCAGACACTCAATTCGCAAACTCGGTTCATCTCTTTCTCTCCTCTCCACACATCTTCATTCTTCACTCTTTAAATCACCAAATTTTTTCAGTTTTGCCGCTAGTGACCCATTGTCATTGCGTCACCGCCCGCTGTCCACTACCATCGCGCCACATTCCACTACCCAAGTCCAATGCTACATGCTGCAACAAGCTTCCCACGGCGCTGGTCAGACTGCCTACGCCTAAGCCTACTCTCTCCACCATAAAAAAACTTCTAACTTTCGTTTTATGCAAGTGTAATTGAAAATTACGTGTGAGCATAAAAAATGCAATATTCATATAAAAGAAAATCAAGATTTGTGTGTCGACTCGTCTAAGGAGGGGGTGGAAAGTATATCATCTAAAGTGTAAGGTTCATCCGGAGAAAATCATTTCTAGGTCAAAGTCCCTTATTTAGTTGTTAGGCTCTCATTTTTTGATTCAGCTCACTTGTTCCCATTGCTCATTTCTAGCTTGTTGTCGTACTAATTATAAGAATTAAATTGGGCATGAATAATAAAAAGGTGATGTCTTGGTTTTGAAATTGAATTTTGTGTTTAAATAAAAGCTAGAGCTAAAACGCCAAGCAACAAATCACATTTGTCGAGAAACTCCTTTTTCTAATCTCTAAAATGTTACTCCTTTTCCCTACTTTTATTTTATATCTTGTCTCTTTTTCCATTTTGTTGCTCTCCAATTGGCTCTATTATTTGTCATATATTTCTTGTCCTACTTCTCAACCCGCTCTTCTTTCCCTGTTGTTTTAGCCTACTCTCTAAATATTACTAGCCTCTCCAAACTTACTTGATCTAAGAAACTTACCCGTCTTAGACAAAGGACAATACTTTTTTAGCCACAGTACTCTTTTAGAGATAGTTTTTATAAGATATGACTCCCTTTTAAAAGCTCCTCCTTTTTTTTTTTTTGATTACATTAGGTATCTCAGCTTAGCCGGACTAATCCTAAGCCTCTAAGACCCCACCCCAAGAACCCTAGAGGATGTAAATCTGGAATCCCAAGATCCCTCAGGTTCCTACGTAGCCTGTACACTTCTGCGCACAAGGAGCCGTCACATACTTGATTGGTCGACTGCTGATTGATCGCTGGCCCCTCAACTCAGCATCAGGTTCCCAGCAGCCCGCGGGTTTCCTAGTAGCTTCAGCTCCCACCCTGCCGCTGGAAGCGAAGCGTCCGTAATTGATCCGATCAAGGAGCTGTACCCAGGGAGCTAGAGGATCATCAATATGACAACTTCCTATTTCTCCTCCTTTGGCGTGACTCGAACTCAAGACCTCCTATAAAGGAGAGCCTTAAGTGAGGATATTAAGCCATTAGGCCAACTCCTCGTTGTCAACGTTATAACTTCTCTTTTGTAAGTGCTTAGAGAAGGAGTTTTAAAGTGGGAAACAACCTTGGTTGGATTCTTCTTGGAAAGGGATGAGCTTTCCTTTAGATGAAAATTGGGCCCCTACTCATCGGAGGAAGTTGGGTTTGAAAAAGGTTCAGATGATTGAAGAAAACGTTTTCGATTGAAATTTAACTCTTAATCAAATGCCTATAATGTCTTAAAAAATGGTCATTGGTACTTCAACGACAAGCCTCTCTTTCTCCAAAAATGGAAAGCCAATCGTTCACCTTGGAAAATTGAAGTGGAAGCAAGTATCTTAGTGGATTAACATATATAATTTGCTATTGGTGTATTGGAATACTACAAGTCTCAGTTAATTAATAAGCTATATTGGAAGACTAATATGCATGGATGAGGCCATTGTTACTATGACATGTATGAGCTATACTAAAATTTGTGTAACAGTTAATATCCAAAAAAACTTACCAGACCAGATTTTACTAATGAAGCTTAGGGAAATGATAAGTATTCGATTATCGTGTAATAGTTTCCTACCAATAAAGACTGACTTATCTTAACAAACAAGAGATGGATCCAATAGGCAAGAAGTTCTGAGTGGGTGATTGTTATAAGCTAATGAAATTGATTTCCTAAGAGGAAAGGATAACAACAATGATAAGGAAAATAACCCTAGCAAGCCTAATATCACATAATATAGAAATTATGGACATAATAATGGAGGATGGAGCTAAAGCTCACGTATGAGGGATATATAAAGAGCATTAGGTTCTCATATTGAAATTAACAAAGTTTGGAACAAATAAGATGATTCCTTGCCACTATTAAGTAAGCAGATCAGTGACACACCTTAGATCAAGAATTTTATTTAAACTTTGAATGAAAACTAAGTTGTATTGATTTAAGTACAAATTTCAAAATTGTTATTAAGAGGAAATAAAAAGGAAAAATACCATAAATAAAATTTAGTCTCTAATCCTTGCTAGTGTCAATTATCTTCAAGAATGTTAGAGAGCTCCTAAAAGGTGGTAAGTTTTGAGAGATTACTTACATAATATCAAACCACATTTAATTGGATTATTATAAATTAAGGTAAAGTGGTTAGTTATAAGAAGTTGGATTTTCTAAAAAAGTAATTGGTCATTTATCTCTAATTGCAATGCTCACTACAATGATATAATATTCATTGCCTTCGATCTTGACAAAATAGAGATCTTACACTTTGTCATCAATGATCAACTTATCCATTTGTCCTTAAGCCTCTTTCAAGAGAAGATGAGCATTCCAGTCACTTTTGTTTGTGCTTACAGTTTTTCTTTTCAAAGAATCTGCTTATAGGACAAGTTAAAGGAGATTCATACTAGCATAAAAACTCCCTAGTGAATACTTGAGGATTTCAACAACATTATTCACCTATCTAAATATGAAGGAAGTGTATGCATAAATAACTTCTCCAATGGTGTGTATATGCTCTATTGGTCATTAATCTAAAAATAGAAGGGGATTTTTTTTCAGATATAACAATAAGCGATAAGGGAGATGGTTCTTAAGGAAAAAACTTAATAGAGATATTGTTAATAACCATTGCCTTATAGTATCTAGTGCGTTAATGATGGTATGATCGCACCCAACTTGTTGCAAATCCCATTAAAAAGGTAAAGTAAGGTCTAGCAACAACAACCTGCTACAAATCCCTACCACAGGTTAGAGAGAGACTCTCCTTTCTCACTAACCAACCTACCTTGCCATTTTCTTCTATATTCTATTACCTTCTACCTCTAATCCTCACACCCTCTTTCTCTATTTCGATACCTTCTTCCTAAAATTCTTCATCACCTTCATTTCAATTCATTTTATAAAACATCTGCATTCTTCTTACCTAGCACCCTAGTCCGTTCTCTCTCAGATTCTTGGGGTATTTTGGTCCATCCTCCTCTCCTACTTTTTTCCTTCCGATATTTGGTATTTGAAACTTATAATTTACTAAATCTACTCTTTCTTCAGACCCTTACCCCTCCCAAAATAGAAATTTTTCAATGGTTGTGTCTGGATGATTTTCCCCCACTACTCCCCATCTTTAGTCAGTTTATAATTCCCCTCCCCCCATGCATACTCTTCTAGTCTCCCTATTAGGCAAATGTCACAATTCTTCTTCTCCCTCTCCTTCAGATAAAAATTACAACTCTTCACCTTCCTTGTAGTATAATGGAGAGAGGAAAACATGGAAATAGGTACTAGGTGGAGGAGATACTGACCTTTCTCTGTACTTTTATCCTCCCAAGGTTAAGAATGGGCAAGCTATTGTTCCCCATAAATGGAAACACTTTATGAGGGAGAAAAATCTTGGGATAATGCTCTATGAGGGAGAAAAATCTTGGGATAATGCTCTAGTTAAGTTCTTATAGGATTAGAGACCTATCTTTCTTGCAGTACAAAAATGGTCTACATCAGTGTGAAAGAATAAGGGGCTAGTAGAGGTACTTATGGTAGAGGATACTTATCTAATGTTCATTTTCTCATCTACTGCTCATGTTCTCAAGATCATTGAGGAGGGTCCATGGCATATTTTTAACTTTCCCCTTTTCTTATAGCCATGGTAGCCAAGATTTTAGTTTGAATTTAATAGGAATATAATTAATCCTATGTGGGTGAACTTGCTTAACATTCCTCGTGGATATTAGACAACTAATGGATTGATTATGATTGTGAGTTTCCTAGGTAAACCTCTTTGTTTAGATGAAAATATTGCTAAGAGAAAGAGGTTGGGATATGCTAGACTGTGTGTCAACATGAAGATTTTAAGAGGTTTACCTGAAAGTATTTTGATTATTAGGTTGAGTCATGATGGAGTACTTATTGAAGATAATGTATATGTCCATTATCAATGGAAGCCCTCTCTTAGCTCACTAGGAAAAAAGTGGATTCCAATAAGTAGGGTCTTTAAAAAAGGAGACTATGAGGAATTATCTAGAGAAGGTTTAAATAACAAAGGTTAAATCTCATCCTTTACATTAGAAGGGCCGCATTCTTCCCTTATGGTTGAGAAATGTCAAATAGAAACTCTAGTCCCTTCAGCTAAAGAGTTAGATTTGGGGCAAAAACTAATAAATATGATTAAAGAGGGGCAGAAATCCATAATGAATGATAAGGGGCAGGCTACATTGAATCCAATTCTCTCTCCTACTTTAAATGTTAATGGGGAAGATGTAAAATTAATTGAGGAATTTCAGTTGGTGACCAAAAGGAGATCTAAGAGGACCAAAGGTAGAGGCTCCATTAAACTCTCTAATTAATGAAATTTATTTCATGGAATGTAAAGGGGGATTAATTGCCTAAAAAAGCTAGTAGCTTTGAAGGATTTTGTCAATAATATCAATTCATATATTTACGCTCTTATGGAAACTAAAATCAAATATGAGAATATTAAGGTTCTGAATAACTTGGGTACACAATGGAAATTTATCTCCAATCACCAAGCCCATAGTCTCGGAAGGATTATTATAGGGTATGATCCTATGTTGGTGGATATTTAAGTTTTTGAGATAGAAATCTAGGTGATTCACTTGAAATGGAAATTTATTTAGGAAAAAATTGAGATATTCTCTTTTGTTATTTACAGTGCTAATCACGCAATTTAGAGAAAGGAGTTATGGAACATTCTCCTAGAATTTTACAAAAGAGTGAATGGCCCTTGGTTATTGTGTGATGACTTCAACTCAACAATATATAGAACTAAATTAGAATCACTTCAGTTTGGAAAACTTCTCCCCTAATTTCAGTGAGTATCTGGGGAAGATAGGCTTATTTGATCTAAAGTCTTAAGGTCATTACTACAAGTGTTCTAATAATAAGGTGGAAGATGGGCTTTGAAAAGAAAGTTAGACCTCTCCTTAGTTAATCAAGATTGGATTGCCCAGTTTCCTAATAATGTGACTACCTTTCTGGATCTATTATTCTTAAATCACTCTTTTATCCTAGTGGAGAATCTCTTTTAGAATTTTGTAAGAAGAGGACCTAATTTTAGGTTTAACAATTTCTTGGTGGAGGAAAAAGGCTTTCAGTAAGCTCTATAAATGGGTTTAGTATCACCAGTGGTGGGCTCACATCAATACATTTATGTCTAATGACTTAAGGCAATAAATCATAAATGAAAATCCTACTGAAAAAAAAGGCTTAACCATTTAGTGAGCTATTGAAAAAGCTAAGGAGGAGCTCTCAGTTGTTCAAGGGGAGTTAGTAAGGAATCTTAGAAATGATCTCTTGTTACGTAAGGATAGAGAACTGATGAGAGACAATCTGTCTGCTGGTAATGATCATTCTAGCCTCTTAGAATGAGAGCCAAAGTTAATTAGCTCAAAGGTGTTCTAAATTCTTCTTCAATTCTATTATGGTTAAAAGGAATTCTAATAAAATCTATTCACTAACCTTTCCTAATGGCTCTACAATCTCTAAGTAGAAAGATCTTGTTGAACTGGAGGAACATTTTAGGAGATTCTATAGTCACTTAGATTCATTAAATTCTCCCTTGTTACTCTCATTTGTGAAGAAGAGAATTATGCAGGAGCAATCTGACTTACTCATTAATCCAATTAGTGATAAATAAATTTAATAAGTAATCTCTAAGATGAATCCCAATAAATCACCAGGCCCGAACGATTTTAATGGCTTATTCTTTCAAAATACTCAGAGGGATTCTAGTCCTATAGTGAAGAGAGTTATTGATGAATTCTTCTCTACAGCTATTCCTCTTAAAGAGTTAAACATGACTCACATTTACTTAATTCTTAAGAGCCCTATTCCTACATCTTTCGAGGACTTCAGGCTTATTGCATTCTTGAATTTCCTTTACAAGGTGCTTTTTAATATTTTGGCTAATAGAAAAAATATATTATTGAACACTCTTATTTCTAATACTCAAACTACTTTTATGAAAGGTAGAATGATTGGTAATAATATATCAATCGTTCACGAGCTTATGAAAGGATATCAGAGAAAAAAATCCTACTCTAATTGCGTCATCAAAGTTGATTTTCAGAAGGCTTTTGATTGTGTTAATTGGGGTTTCATATTACAAACCTTAAAGACTTTGGGATTCCCTATGGCTTTTATTAAATTAGTTAAGACTTGTATAACTTCCCCCTCCTTCTCAGTCCTTATTAATGGTGAACCCACTAGTTTATTTAAGAGTACTAGAGGACTAAGACAAAGGGACCCTCTATCCCCTTATCTTTTCAATTTTTATATAAAGGTTCTCACTCAAATGCTTTTTCATAATGCAAGGAAGAATAACCACTTCAAATTCCAAAATAAATGTAAAAGGTTGGAACTTATTAACGTATGCTTTGCAGATGATCTTGTACTCTTCTCTAAGGCTCACTATAAATAAGTGGAATTACTTTGTTATACTTTACTAGCTTTTAAGGAGCTCTTGGGGTTGGAGATAAATTTTCAAAAGAGCCATTTCATCTTAAAGACACCATCCAAAAGTGAAGTGGACTCAGGTTTGTAAGAGAAAGGAAGAAAAAGGCCTGGGGCTAACCTCCATTGGTATTACTAAAAAAATTATATTGATAAAAAATTCGTGTAATTAGTTGGAGAAGGAATATTTGTGGATCAAATGGCTCAACACCTATATCTTTAAGGGGAACAATACTGGGCCATTCTAATTAAAACCCCCTTTTCTTAGTTTTTGATTCAATTGTTTAAGCTAAGGACTATAATGGAACCAACTGTGTTCTGCAAGATTGGTAATTAGGAAAAGGTTTCCTTTTAGTTTGATAATTGGACAGGTGGAGGCCTCCTAATCAAAATTTCTCAAGCTATGGTTAGTTGGAACTCTATCCCTGTCCATTCTAAAGTTTAATTTTTTCTAATAAGGGGACCATGGGATAATTTACTTCCAAAACCGCAGCATCTCCTTCCTATTTACATCCCCAATCTTAGAAGTAAAGATTCTTATCAATGACTCAACCAACCCCCAAATATCTTTAATTCTTCAAGATTTAGGGATTGAATGGTCCCTGAAATCTCTAAGATTGAATGTTCCTCAATTGTATGGTATGGAGCTCTCATTCCTAGTTATTCTTTTATATTGTGGTTGACTACTTTGGACAAATTGAGTGCATTGGATATTAGCCTTACTTAGCTACTAATATTGGTTGCATTATATTTAGATGAGAGGTTGAGTGTAGGGACCATTTTTTCTTTCTTTTTGATCTTTCTAAAGTCATTTGGAGCAAAATATAGTTCCTCTACTTATAACCTAGTATAGGTAGCAAGATTATGGATGTCTTTAAATGGTTCCTAAAGATAAAAGGTTCTTCCTTGTCTAGTAAGGTGGCTTTTTTTGTCATTTCTTCAGCTTCAACTATCAAAGAACTATAAAGAGAGCAAAACCCAAAGAGATTTCATAGTAAGATTTTGTCCTCCCTAGTTTCTAGAATTGGGGAGCAATTACACTATATCTAATGATCAGATAGAGTAAATCCTAGCCTAGTAGCCTTGTGGAGAATTAACTATTCCTAATTCTTATTACAAGTGCAATCAATCAGTAATAATCAAAAGTAAGAAACCACTTATATGATGAACAATTGAGTTGAGAAAGGTGGTGTGAATGGGAGAATCCATCTTTATGGCAACACCTATGATGAAATCCATCAGAGAGGATGAGAACTATCTCTAAGCATATATCAACACATTTTTAAGGCTTACCTTATGAGTGGGTGGACGTTGTATGCCCTTTGGAGAGGAGTAGGAAGACGAAATCCCTAATTTGGGTATTCCTTTTTGGAGACTTAATCTGTATGAAGGACTTTATCATATTAGTAAAACCATCAAAATTGCTAGGTAGAATAGACAAAAGTAAAGAATATTAGAATACTTGGTTGAGTAAACACTTAGAGAATCTTGTAGTAGTGTCAATGATACTGCATAGTTTAACAACATTTTCAACAGAACTCAAAGGAGCTAAAAGCTCAAAGGAAGAGGATGATTTGATTTCTCCAAAAACATTGCATGCAATTTAGACTTTGGAGAGGAGTAAGAAGATGGAATCCTGAATTTGGGAATTCCATCTTTGGAGGTTTTAATAGTATTAAGGAATTTTCCTTTCTTGTAATCTTCATTCATTCTATCTCAACGATGCGTTTATTTTATTTCCTAGAGTTACCTCATTTTATTTTGCCTAAAATGACAAAGCTACTCTGGTTGTTATCTCTTGTAAAGACGTTTAATCATCATAAATTAATTCTTTTACCTTAAAAAACATTGGCTTATCACATTCCCAGAAACTAAGGCCTTGTTCAATTGCCCTTTATTCTTTGTCCAATTTCTTATTGAAAAATATGATCTATCGTTAAAGCTATAAAGAAAAATCCCTTTTAATTCAATTATTACTTACTAGAAGATAAGGGAGTCAAAGAAATTGTTGGAAAAGGTATAAGTTATTATTTTAGGGTCATAAATCTTATATTTATATGAGGAAACTTCACATGATTAAACGAGAACTTAAGAAAATCAATCTCAATAGTTATGGCAATACACAAAAGGCTTTTTTTGAAATAAAAACCAAGTTATCCCAAGTTCAACACACCTTTTATCAAGATTTTATAGATGAAACTAAAAAGAAAGAATAAAAGAAAGCTCTTTATAATTATATTTGAGCAGCGGAAGTGAATTGCTCCCTAATTAAACAAATATTAAGAATATAATAGCTAACGAATGGAGATAAAAACTCCTTCATCTTCTATAAGTTAGTTCTCCCAGTGAAAAATTTTAATAGGATAACCTCTATTTAGAAACATAGTGGATAATTGATTCACTTACAAGGTGATTTAACGCTAGAAACACATGAATATTTCACATATACCTTAGTAACTATCTTTAACAACCACTCTTCTATATAGGTTCTTGATTCCTTGATCACAAAGAAAATTACTGACATTAAAGCACGAATTTTGCTTTTATTGTTCATTGTTGCAGATGTTGAGAAGGCTCCTTTTGATCTCAAACCAAATAAAGCACTTGTTACCAACGATTTTAATGCTTACTTCTAATTTTTTCAAAAAACTTGGAATCACCCTACATAGATAGTCATGGAGGCTATTCTTGAGTTTTTTTATAAAGGAAAATTGCTAAAGGAGATTAATAAGACTTCCATTGTTGTTATCCCATAGTTTTCTAATTCTTGTTCTCTAAAGGATTTTAAATCTATCTCATATTAAATCATAATTTAAAAAATCATTTCAAAACTTTTAGTCTTAAGACTCATTATTGTTTTGAAAGCTCATATCATGCCATCTTTGGGGGATTTCATCAAAAAGGCAAATTGGAGATGACATATATTCTAAGAGCTTAAAAAATTTTCAGAAATTATACCAGGAAACACTCCTTCAAGATTCGTGCAATCAATATTGATTTCTGCAAAGTGTTTGACTGCATAAATTGGAGTTTCATATTGAACACCTTGGTAGCATTTAGTCTTCCTAAAAAATTCATTGGTTTGATGGAGAAATGCATCACTTTAGTCTTCTATGACATCTTAATGAATGGTGAGATAAAAAACTCATTAAATATGTGAAAGGGTTGAGGTAAGAAGACCCCTTATCTTTATACTTATTTACACTGTATATTAACGTTATTATTATTTACTAGATAAGTTATAAGTTAGAACAGAAACTTCAAATATCGTAATAAATGTAAGAAACTGAGAATTTATAACTCATCCTTTACTAATGACTTACTACTTCTTTCAAGGGCTAACCTAAACTCTTTTGGTACTGTAAAGACAAATATTAGAAAATTTAAGTATCTTTCTAAACAGTGAATTAATAAAGATAAAATTCAAGTATTTATTTCAACATGAGTAATTCATCTTATTGGTTACCTACAAAACTTAGCTAGCTTCAAGACTATAGAGCTCTCCATTCACATATTTGGGGTTACTTATTTTATATAGGGAATTTCTCCCTCTAATTGAAAGGATAAAAAAAAAAATCAATAGCTGGTGTAATAGCAACCTCTCCTTATGGAATCCAACTTATACATTTAGTACTCAACTATATGCATGTATATTAGACTTTACATCAAGTATTTCTGAAATGCCTGATCAAAAGAATAAAGAAAATATTCATATGCCTTTTATGGTCAAGAGATATCATAAGGAAATCTATTACTAAGATTAAATATAATTATGTGTGTATGCCTAATGAGGAAGGAGGATTGGGGATTATTCTAATCAAGCTCACCAATAAGGTCCTAATGATTAAGGGAATTTAAAGAGTTCTTATTGTTAAAGAGATGTTATAAGTTAAATAAATAAATATCCAATACCTAGGGAGGGAGAATAAATGGAATTTTGGCTAAAAGAAAATACATCGTAGTAATGCTTTACATTTTAAAGCTAAGGGAACAATTAAGGTCAACTTTCAAGCATAAGCTTTAAGATGGCTCCACTGTATTCTTTTGGTTTGATAATTGGATCAACCTTCAACCTCTTTATGATATCATTGAATTCATAATGGTTAGAGACTCAATTCATAAGGATGCAACATTTAGAGTAGTCCTAAAAGACAACTAATAGGGATTTAATAAAAGGATCTAGTCTAACTTAATGAAGATTGCTCCTAAGTATAATTCTAACTCTAATAGAGATGATGCAATAGCGCTTCTTATTAGTTTATGTTGATGCATCCAATAAGATGGTTACTATTTAATGTAAGACATTATTATTTTAATTAATAAATGCACTCTTCATCTTTTTATATTTTGTTAATTATATTTGATCTTCTAATATTAAAGGGAAATATGTTAGATCATATGCATTCTTTTGTCACTATCTTTGGGAATATACATCTGTATGTAACACCTCTTGAACCTTGACCACATATTTATAAGAATATAATTGACACATACATGTTCTTGTAATAGACATTTAATTACTAAACATCATGCATATCAACATGTTTTAAGATTATAAGGAAATATCTTAGGTAATATATAATGATATGTTAATAGATGATTTAAACAATTAATCAAATATATCATTAAAATAGGAATCATACGATATAATCATAAACTCAAAGATAACTAGATAGATAATATAGTGATGGACTTTTATCTATAAGCATAAAACATCAAGTAATTATAGAAACAACACAAAGAAGTCTTAAAGCACTTAAACTAGGACCTTAAGGACATCAATATTACTTATTTCCCCCCTTTTTGAAATCATTAAAAGTTTATTAATGAAACATTAAGAATAAGGAGGAGATGGAGGAGAGTAAGCTTGAATAAAGACCACCACTTGATCAAAATTGCTAAGGTGTTGAATGTTGATAGGATTGAATTATCTTATATTTTCTTAAGCATTTTAATGTCTTTTCAGTCCTATTGTTATGTTTAAATATCTAATTTGTGTTCATTTTATGTTTACATACAGATTAAAGGATTGAACATAAATATATGCTACAAGGAAGAAAATCACCCACACACAGCATCCAAGTAAAGATAGTGATTTAGTGGACTACGTATTTAATGGACACCATGTGTTGGAAGCATAAGGAAGTAGAAAATGATCACTCATGTTCATGTTTTTGCATGCAAGAATGTGGATTAATGGCAGCATAGCAAAGGATGATGGATGGTAGAGATTAATGGAGTAAAACGACGCAGCTCATAGATTTAAGGCAAGAAGGAGAAGTGGAAAGCAGTGAAACGGCAGCTCCAGAAGAATAAAACGCCAGCAACCCAGCGTTTAGTAAACGTTGTTTCACGTAAACAGCATCAACGGGGTTTGCGTTTCATGCGTTTGCATGAAACTAAATGCATGAAATGCTGACAAACACAACGTTTCACGTGAACAGCGTGTTTGATGCACCGGCCAAAAAGACAAAAAAAAAAAAAAATCAAGTTCAGGGAGCACAAAAAAAACAGACACACAGCCATGATGTGAGGACAAAACGCATGTAGCAGGTGAATCAAGAAGCAGAAAACGTAGGAGAAGAAATACTAATGTACAGCAAAAGAAAAAAAAAAAAGACAGCAGAAGCAAGGCACAGTTGGGAAGAAGCATCAAAACGCAGCAACATTAGCCAGCATAAAATGCAGACGGACGGCAGCAAAGGAGAGCGTGGGTTTAAAAGAGATGAACAATAAAATGGACCAAAAATTAATTCAAAAATGAAAGCACAGTAGCGGTAGCATGGAGAAGGAAAAGAAAAGAGAGCAGAGAGCAGAGAGATTATGGTCACGGCTTCGACACTTTTTTGAGGCTTTCGACCGTATAGACAGCTACAATGTTTTCTTCACTCCTTTTCCGCTTAGCTTGTTTATTAGTTCTTAGCTATATTCGGTTGTTCATTCGTTACTCTCTATAAGTAGCTATTTTCTTTCGATTTTACTGCTTTATTTTCATATGTCCAAATCTCTTAATATTCATTCCATTGGTTTAAGGCTTTTTTAGTGTTAACCATGTTTTTACATGTTCTACAATAATATTTAGGCTGAATGTTTAACAGATTTTATAGTTGAAATTCATGAATTTTATAAGAAACCTTTATGTTAGATCAATGGATGTTTTATTCCTTCAATTTTCCAGCTTTAATCTTGGTTGTTTGAGTTTATTTATGTGATTTCTTTTCAAATATGAAATTAGTGGGTATTTGAATGTTTAATGGTTTATGTTATGGGTTTTTGCTTATTTATGATGCTCTTGATTAATTTGTGCTTAATAGTTAGGATTTATGTACTTAGATTCATGATGAATTAATTTCGATTTTTGTGCAACTTGTGCATGCTGAAATTTTCATTTTGATGCAATTAGTTCAGAGTTTGTAATTTGGGGAATGATTAGTCATTTGTCAACATAAGAGTTTCGATTTCTATTAAGTTAGTGTTGAATTTTGATTTTTAGCATTTCGTTTATAATTTGCAGCCTTGGTTTTATTTAATTGAGTATGAGTTTTGTTTATTTAATATCAACTGTGCTTAATATAAACATGTGTGCCTAGACTATTTTGGGGTTTGGAGATATTCTGAGGATGAAGAGATGGAAATTGTGAGAATGGTGTTGAATTTGTCTTAAATTGGTGCTTGTACGTCTGGGTTGGTTGAGATTCAGGACAAATGTCACGAATTAGGAATTGCTTATAGGATTGATCACCCTTTAAGTAACTTTCTAATCCAAAGGTAAGGGATGAGCGTATGATATGTAATAGTCCATAGTGATTCCTGGAAGTAGTAATAGGATAGTTGAATTCATCACATTACCTAATCACTAATCTAGGATCTCATATCTGTAGGTTACACCTTCCGAGTTTATGAGTAGGTGGCCTAAGTTAGTTGTTTCTTAGTACCTAATGCATCTTTGCTATTGAACTTAGAGAGCGTATTCTAGGTTATAGTGAGATTAGGGCATTTCTAGAGCTTATTAGTTTTGCCTATATTAAAAAAATTGTTCGAGAGCTTAATCGAATCCATACGCTAACACCATAATGAGAGTAACTTTTATTTAGATTCAAGGATCAATGAATATTCTAGAATCCTGAAGATAACTCCAACTCACTCCTTTACCATTGTTATTAGTAATTTCTAAATTCGCTTTGTATTTGTCTTTTGTTTACATTCTTTGCATCTTAGTTGTCTCGTTTCATCATTTCAGGGTGTTTTGTTTTCTTTTGTTTGCAATATTTGAAATAGCATTTGCATCCCAGCTCTTTATGGCTCGACCCTAGCTCACCATTTATTGCATATTGTTAGGAATTTGTTATTTGGTAGTTAGTGACAGACTATCAAAATTTTGGCACCATTGTCGAGAAGTTGGTGTGTGTCTTGTGTTGTTTTTATTTTTGTTTTTTCAGATCTTTTTCATTCTTTCATCTATTTATATGTCCCACAGTTCCTCAAAACCACATTCATTTTTGTAAATTTGCTAAGGAAAACAAAGGTTCATTACTTTCTCCAATTAACTCTTTCTCTTTTTCTTCTATTACAGGTCACACCAAATTTCTTCAAAGAGAGCAAGGAATCCATTCACATTTTCCTGAGAGCGATCGTTCCTTATCCTTTGAAGAAGAAGTTGATGAAAGTATAGAAGAAACAAAAGAGATTATGGAACATTATCAGCGTACCTTAAAGGAGATTGCGACTCCTTCTTTCAATCCTAATCTGCTTTGTATCAATTATCCAGATGATGAACTGGAAGTTGAAATTAAACCTAGACTGATACGTGCACTGCCTACCTTTGTAGATTTTTGTGACACCAGCTCACTAAGATCGGGATACATCACAGATCCCATTAAGTTCCTAAATAGTTCCACATCGTATGCTCAGATATGAAACTAGAGGGAGTCTCAGTGGAGCAACTCAAGCTAAAGGTATTTCCTTTTGCCTTACTAGATGCAACAATGTTACGGTTGTATGACTTGCCCAACACTCATTCAAAATGTGGGAGCAAATGCAGCAAGCATTTCTAGATAGGTACTTCCCTGCCTCAAGAGTTGCTATCATCAGGAAGGAGATCTGTAGCATTTGATAATACATAGTGGAGCCTTTGTATGAGTATTGGGAGCATTTCATGAAGCTCTATAATACCTATCCATACCATCTGATAAGTGACCAATTATTAGTACAATATTTCTATGAAGGTTTGCTTCCTTTGGACAGGAATATGATAGATGCTGTGAGTGGTGGAGCCTTAGTGGATAGGACACTAGAGGATGCTAAGAACTTGATAGCAACAATGGCAGCAAACCCCCAATATTGGTTTAATCGCAGTAATGCTTCCTTATTGAGAAAGTAGGTGAAGGAGGTCTCCATTTCCATTTTGGAGCAACAAGTCGCAAATTTGACTTCATTGGTATAGCAAGCAGTGATAGGAAAGGCGCTTACTAAGTTATGTGGTATTTGTGCATTAGCTGATAGTTGACCATCCTATAGATGCTTGACCTTCCTTACAAGATGAACAACATATCAACATAGCTGGAAGGTTCCAAGGACAATAACGAAGGTATGACCTTTCTTCCCCCACTTACAAGCTGGGGTGGAAGGATCATCCTAACTTCAGGTATGGAAACCCACAGCAAGGAAGCAGTACCAATGCAAGCCAACCCAATTATCAACAACAACAATAAGGATTCCATGCTCCACTAGGTTTCCATGAAAGTCAACCACAGTTTCAACCAAGGCCACCGCTTCACAACCAGCACAACAACAACAAGTTAGAGGTATGTTCTTAGAGGAAATTGTTAAGAGCTTAGAGTCTAACTCTCTTCAATTTTAGCAAGAAGTGAGGAGTGGTTTGAAGAATTTGGAAAATCAAGTCAGTCAGTTAGCTGATGCCGTGGGAAAGCTGCAGGCCCAAAGTTCCACAAGATTACCTAGTCAACCTAAAAGGAACCTAAGAGAAACACTTGCGCCATTACCTTGAGAAGTGGCAAGGAGGTAAAAGGACCAAGGAAGGGGAAGGAGAAAGGAGAAAAGGAAGAAATTGAGTTAATAAAGAACAAGGAAGATCACCACCCTCAGGTAAGTACTTCACACCTTGTTGTTAATGATTCACCTCCTATTCTATTTCCAATTAGGCTAGCAAAGATTAATCAACAGGAAAAGGAAAAGGAAATATCGGAGGTCCTTCTCAAGATGGAAGTTAATATCCCTCTTTTGGAAGCAATTAAGTAAGTTCTATGATATGCTAAATTTTTGAAGGAGCTGGGCACCAATAAGCGGAAGCTGAAGGGAGATAAGAAGATTAGTGTGTGCGGCAATATGTTAGCAGTCTTACAGAGGAAGCTAACCCCAAGTGTAAGGATCCAGGTAAATTGACCATTCCTTGTAAGATGAGTAACATGAGGTATGAGAGACATATGTTAGATTTAGGAGCTTCGATCAATGTTATGCCTTTATCTTTTTTTAAGGCTCTTAATCTTGGTTCGTTAAAGGATACCCGTGTTATCATTTAAGTTCTGATAAATCTAACACATACCCTGAGAGGGTATATGTTAACTAGTTTGTTTTCCTTTAATATTTTTATGTGTTTTGGTGTAGGTTAACTTGTATGTTTTCCTTTCAAATTTTTATGTGTTAGATATGCAAGATGAGGGCTATTCGAGCCCTTCCACAATTTTGTTAGGTAGGCCATTTTTACATACATGTCGGAAAAAATCGATATACATAGTGGGGTGATGACTATGGAGTTTGATGGTGAGGTCATTCGTTTCAACATCTTTGATGCCATACACTATCCATCAGATTGTGAGTTGATCGCCAAGGTAGATCTTCTTGACTCTTTGGTGGAGCATTGGTCTCTTCTTTCTATAGGTGACCTTTTAGAGGTAGCCTTAACTACCCTACTGGAGCAAAAATGTCTGGTTATTGGTGGTTGCAGTTTTCCTTATGTGTAACTTTCAACATTTAACCTCGGTAATTTGCAAGCGTACAACTCATTTATGTAACACCTAAAGTATTGATCCCATGAGGAGTGTTAATCCAATCCTAAAATATAAGGCCAAAATAATTTGTAATAATTCAAAATGTAACAAAACTAAAACAAGAATGTAATTCAATCAAGTAATTTAATTTAAGAATCAATCACAAAATATTAACAAAGTAGGAATTACAATACACATATTTAAGAGTCGACCTAAAGAACTACCAATTGATAGAAAGGGGAATTTTTACCTATCTTTAACACTAACCTAATTGATTGCGAATTATTAGATTATTATACTTAGACAATCTTAGAGTTGATTACTCTCTCTTGAGTTATAACCATTAACCCTAAATTGTAAACCGTAATCAGATTATGGAAAATTGCAATCTCTTAATTAACAATCTATTTAAACCCTAATTAGATATGAAGTTTTTCCATAGACTATGGGGAACCTATGTGAGATCTCTCTTCACATAATTATAGATTTGATTAATTTCTCGTTCTTATTAAATCACTAACTCTCGTTAGCCTAATTTAATTATTTTCATTTGATTCACCCTCTCAGTCTATTACTGAATTATGAAATCATAGAAATCAATCACAATGGATCCAAATAACATAAAACAATCAGATTTTGATTAAATCAAAGAAAAAATAACCCGAAGGTGAGTTTAGGCATCCTCAACATTCACACAATCCTATCATCAATGGTTATTCCAATTCTATACGTTAACAAAATTAAAAATGCATTGAAAACAATATCTGAATGGATGATGGAGGCGGCAACATCGGGAAACCTCCTATTTCGGGAAGTACGTCACGTTGGCTTCTTCTCCACTTACTCTTCCTTCTTCTCTTTCTCAATCTCTTTATGAACTCTTTTTAGGGTTTCTCAATGGTGGCTAATGCAAAAAGCTCCTCATCTTTTTTTGTTTTATTCTTTATATACCTTTTGTGTTCTGGGCAACCCTAGGATTTTCTGGAGTCCGAAAGGTCTAAAAGTTCCATTAAAACTTGACTTTTTTGAGTGACTGCACGTCTACCCGACACAGGTCACAACCATGGCTTGCAAGCATGATCATAGGCCACATCTGAGCCTTCTGTCACGATTGTGGAAATCAAGCCATGATCGTGGGTCGTGTCCTAGGCTTCTAGCATGGTGGGCTAACTCCAGTACTTCTGTCACGATCGTGGCCTATTGTGCCACGATCATTCACTGTTGTTTCGACCTGAGTGTCTTTGAAACTTCTTGATTCTTTAATGTTGACCTTAAAACACTAACAAACACATCAAAGTACCTCAAAAATATAATAATTAAGCTTAAAGACTTGACTAACCCATAAAAACACTTAAACACAATTAACAAACTAACACAATTTTAACCTAAACACATACGAAACGATTAAGTTAACACCTAAATACTTATCAAAATAACACTACAAGGAAATTGTCATTTTGTGACGGAAATTATAAACGGAAAATACAAATATTCCATCTGCAGAGTATATTACCGATGGAATTTACCGACAGACAAAAACGTTGTAGAATCGGCCGTAGCTAAAGTTACCAACGGTCCGAGAACATACTGTCGGTAAATTTAGCATTGAAAATGTTGAATTGTTGGTAAATATACCGAAAATTTACCGATGGTAACAAGTTTTCTGTCCGTAAAGTTGCCGAAGATTAAGCATTTTCCAATGCTAAATTTATCGATGGTATGTTCTTAGACCGTCGGTATGTTTAGCTATGGTATGTTCTTTGATCGTCGGTAAATTTACCGATGGTAACATTGTTTCGTCTGTAAATATGTTGAACAGTTACTGACGGATAATACATTTCGTCGGTATATGGTTTGCATTACCGACAGAATATAGGCCTTAACCATCGGTAAGTTATTGATAAAGTTACCAACGAACGTTTATTTCTGTTGGTAAATTGATTGCTTAAAATTTAAATATTATATAGTCATTATATTTAAATTATAGTTGATGCATAATTTTAATAATTAAATATTTATATAACATACATTTAATTTGGTTAAATAGAAAATTTGATTAATGATTAAAAATTCAAATATCTTAATTGATAATAAAAATGTTACATTGTAAATAATAAGTATCTGTAATACAAACTAAATGACCAAAACTACACTACTGATCTGGAGATGGTGGATCGTTTGGTTGCTGCAGTGACATGCTGCCCTTACCCTTCAATTCATCTATCTCCTGAAGGAACTGAGTGTACAACAACATTGACTGTTGTTGCATTGCCATCGACTGTGTGCAACCGATGTAACTGTTCCAACGTCTGTTACAACTGATTCGACAATGTCTATACTGTGCTCTCAAGCGCTTCCACTTTATTGTTATTGGACCGTCTAATAGATGCTGCTGTACTAGACGAGGAGGATTGCGAATAAAAAGTATTCGCAAATGATCCTAAGCTGAATATCCTCCCAAGTCGATCCCTACCACCTACTGTTTCAAAGTAAGTGTCAGCATCATCATCATTTTTATATTGCTGAGACTGCCGTTCAATGGTTTGCTATATTTGGTCCTATCAGAAAGTAATGTTTATGTTAGTAAGTGATAATTATTAATCATTATTAATATTAAATCATAAATTTCACATACATTGACTTCTCTACAACGATCGTTGACGAATGTCACCCTGTTATGCTGTTTAATGTGAGTGTGCAGAAATAGTTGACGGGGTATAGGTCTCATGCCCATAGACTTTTCCTGCATAAGAATAAAATGTTAATTATGGGTGATTAGATTTTATAAAAATTTCGGCAAAGTTTCGCCTATTTTTATGAAATCCCCCTATTAAACAAAGAACAAAACTAAAACCACAGCCATAAATGGCATCAGTATAACATTATCATTCTCAACAAGAAACACATATATTCATTCCAAAATTCACACATAAAATTCAATAGAAACACAAAGTGAATTAGAAGTTAAAAAAATGTTGGCAAGGTTTCCTTTATTTTTATGAAATCTACCCCCTATTGAACAAATAACAAAACTAAAAAACGCAGCTATATATGGCACCAGAAACATATAATTTCATTCCAAATTTTAACACAGCAAATTCAATTAAAATATAACAAAGAAAAAAGATGAGATACTTACAAGTCTCTGTGCATGCTCTTGGTATGTAATAGATCCTCTCGTATGTATGGGAAGACTCTCTCCCTTGGGTCCTCCACGTCTGTTGGCCGAATTACTCTGTGAAACGAACATGCCCTCAGGTGATGTCCAATATTGCAGCCAGAGAATCCATATTTCTTCAGAAATATAAGGCGGTCGTACAACTGCCCTGTGTATCGCACCAACAAAATCACGATAATGTGTACGCGCTCTAGACTCCCATACTTTATATATGATCCCATCCAATTGAGAATCGCAAAAAAATTCTTTCTGTAATAAAAGGAAAAATATTTGATAAATACTTTTGATGTAATAATAGTTATCAAATTAATGTATAAAAATTTTAATTAAAAAAGGAAATAATAATTTCTATCGTACCTCAAACTCATGATAGTAAAATTCCTTTGTCACCTGAGAGATATTCTTCCAACAATAGCCCTCAAGATCAATCTTCTCCTTGAATTTTTATGTCATGTTGCTTGAACAGGGTCCAGATGAAAAAAACCTACAATGTTTAAATAAATAAATTTATACAATTTTTAAAATTGTAACCTATAACTTAATTATGACATATAATGGTTCATGTGTTTTTACTTATATATTATTGACAATTGTGATGTATCATCTATGGGGACCCTCAATTCTAGGCTGGCGGTCGTCTCCTTCATCTGCATTATTTACCCATGATATCTCTGTCGATATAGGGGTACTAAATGATGGAGTAGTGGATGGTGTAGCCTCATCTGCCAATGTAGTAGGTGGAGGGGATGGAGGGGGTGGAGGTGATTCATCCGTAGGTGCTGTAGCACGAGATCCTTCACCTCTACAGTATAAACTTCTAAATTGTGGTCTGAAAAATCTTGGTCGATGACTATCTTGTCTTCTCTTTGGTGCCATATTTCAACCTGAATCAAAATTTGATTGAAGTTTATAGAAATAATACATTTTCATTTCAATAATTTATACAATATATTGAAAAGGAAATAATTGATTTGTTTATACAATATTCAATTATAAGCACAAATTAATTGCTATCATCATTTAATTGTAAAGAAAAATCATCTTCTTGTTCTGATGATAGCAATTAATTTGTGCTTATCTGGAGACAATAATGGCCCTCTTCATCGTCTCCAGATAAAATTTCAACATATTCATTACATGGATCGTTCAAAGGTTCATTATCTTCATATACGATAGATGCATTTATTTCATAAGTCTTTTCTTGAAACACGTCACTTTGAACTCTCTATTCTCCTTTTTCACGTGATTCAGAAACACCTCTAGCTTTAACTTTGCAAACAGCCAACCAATCTGATTTATCTTGTCGTAAGCTGGGAAAAGTGACATAATACACTTGAATTGCTTGCATTGCATACACAAAAGGTTCAAAATGTCGAAATCTTCATCACTTGTTGATTTCAACTAGATTGTATCAACTATGCACTTTTGTACCGACATTTGGAGTTGGATCAAACCAATCACACTTAAATATCACAATTCACTTTATTGGAAATGCAGGGTACTCAATTTTAAGTATCTAAATTATTTTGGCATAGTAATCAATCACTTCTCCTTGTATGCAAACTCCACTATTTATTGTTGTCATGCTATGACCATGATATTTGTATTCATTCGTCGACAAGCCTAACCCAACATTTCGACTTTAAGCTGCAAACTCATAATGGGTGTCATTGAAATGTTTCCATGCCAATGCATCTGATGGATGACTCATCATTCCATCTTCCTGTTGGTGTTCATTATGCCATCTCATGTGAGGCACAGTAACATTAGAAGCATATAGTCTTTGAAGTCTTAGAGTTGGCGAGAAATAATACATTCACTTCCAGGGTACTAACTTTCCTTTCATAGAATGCTTTCTAGGCTTGAACCTAGATTGACCACAAAAATTACCCTCTTCTAATTCCAGATTATCACCCTAATACAACATACATCCGAATTTGCAACAATCAATCTTTTCAACAGGCAAACCAAGACTCCTAATAAGTTTCTTCATATTGTAAAAACTATCAACCATTGTGTGATTAGGAGGCAATGATTTATTATACCATCTAAAAATTTGATCAAAACTATGATCAGAAATGTGCCCTTCAGACTTTATGTTCAAGATATGAGTAATTGAAGACAATTGAGTCATTGTCTCCCGATTTGGCCATAGTTCTTGGTCAGCTGAATGTAGTAAGTCAAAAAACTGTTTAGATTGAGGGTGGTTCTTCTTCAAGATTTTCTATATTTTCCTGAAAGTTATAACCGCCTGCATCATAAACCATTTGTATGTAAGAATTTTCATTTGCATTGACATTATCTGTTCTAAATCCTATCCCCCCTTCAAACTCATTGAAGCTAATTTAAGATTATCCTTCATTACTCCTTAAGGTGCTACAAATCAACGGTTCCCCAAGTCTGTCCACTGAAAATAATTGGGAACAAATCCTCTTCTCAACAAATGCTCGTTCACTTCATCAATAGGAAGGAAACGAATGTGTTTGCATTTTTTACATGGACATATCATCTTTGGCCCATCCATATATGCAGGTTGAGAACATGCATAATGAATAATTGCTTCAACTCCTTCAACAAATTCAGGATTAATGAAACCATCACGTAATATTCGTCTATACATCTAAGATCTATCAACATTGCTCATTTATACAAAACTGTTAATTTAAATTAGTGATTCCATACTATGTGTCCTTCATGGCACTCCAAAAATTACAAAACATCTAAACTTTACACATCTCCTAAGTATTAACTAATTTAATTAATCACCTACAATTGATTTCAAAACTATAGTATGTGGCATTGTTTGCACCTGTGAATCAAGAAAACAAGTTCTCCCTATGACTCCTAGGCTCATGGAATATTTCACCGATAAGCGTCAAGGGAGCTGCATCACGAGTTTCTAGCCTATATACCATCCTAGGGGTTTATTACGAAACAAATTGTCTTAATCGTAGCAATTAATCACCTACACTTGATTAATTGTTTGATTTGGTCGATCGAATTAATCATCTACATTTGATTTCAAGACTATAGTAAGTGACATTGGTTACACCTGTGAATCAAGAAAACAAGTTCTTGCTGTGACTCCTAGGCTCGTAGAATATTTCATCGATAAGCCTCACGGGAGCTGCATCACGAGTTTCCAGCCTATATACCATCTTAGGGGTTTATTATGGAACAAATTGTCTTAATCGTAGTAATTAATCACCTACACTTGATTAATCGATCGATTGAATTAATCACGTACATTTGATTTCAAACTGATTTCATATACAGTAAATACTTTCACTATTATAAGAAAACATAAAAAGTCATCAATAAATATACAAATATTCTTCTAAACAATAACACAAATTCAAGACCCCTTTTGTATTAATAATAAATCCAACGATTTAATAATCGTATTATTAAAGTAATAGATATGGTAAATATTAATTAGTTGCACGACTGACCTGAATGAATGGACAACTTCAATTATGACGAAGAAAGATCGAAGATGCTCTTCCATACAATACAGGACTTGCGAAAAATAATATGAAACATTTAATCTAATACACTTGTGGTAACACAACATCATAAATTAACGTAAAAAAAAGTACAAAACATTTAATAATTGTTGTACTAACTCACAGCAGAGGTACAAAAGTATCATAATCGTATTATTAAAGCAATAATAATAATAATCATAATGATGATGATGATGATAATGATGACGACGACGGCGACGACGGCGACGAGGATGATGATGATGATGATGATCATAATAATAATAATAATAACAATAATAATAAATGTTACGACTAATAAATTTAATCATAATAAAATTAATTATAAGTAGAAAATTAATAATAACAATAATAATAATAAATTAAATATGAATAATAAATTTAATAACAATACGAATAAGAATAATAATAAATTAGATAAGAATCATTATTAAAAAATTATAATAAAAAGTTATTCATAAATTGAATAAGAATAACAAATCTAATAATAATAATAATAATAATAATAATAATTATAATTATAATTATTATAAATTTATAATTATTATTACATATCATATAATTGATACAAATAATAAATTTTATAACAATAAAATTAATAATAAGTAGAACATTAATAATAATAATAATAATAATCAGAAATAGTCAAAAATATTATTAAAATAATTGAGAGTTGAACCTTGGAAGGTTCATTACATAACTCGGGGCCTCGTTAAAACCCCTCATGGTAAAAACCTCAAAAGAGGAAAACCCAAAAGAGGAAAAAGAGTACCCCATAAAAGAATTAAACCCACATCCCGGGTCAAGAGTAAGGAAAACGAAAAGTACAATTTCCTTGAATATCAGCAGCATGATAGGGAAGACAATAATCAGGAAGAGTGGAAAGCCAAATGTCTTCAGCCGAGCCTACCGCTCTCTTTGAGAGAGCATCAGCAACCCCATTACCTTCTCTAAAAATATGAGAAGCAGAAAAAGTAAAATGAGAAAGTAAATCCTTACAATGTAACCAGGCTGAAAGATAAGACCAAGGAACCTCAGAATCATCAGAATTAATAACATGAACCAGCGAAGAAGAGTCTGATTCAATCCAAAGACGAAGCCAGCCACGTTGATAAGCATAGGAAATTCCTTTAATGAAGGCCGCTAGCTCCGCTTCAAAAGATGTATGAACTCCAATATCCTGCATGAAACAACCCACAACATGGCCACCATGATCTCTGAAAACCCCCCCACATCCTGAAGGACCCGGACTACCATTAGCAGCTCCATCAATGTTAAGCTTTAAAATACCAAAACCAGGAGGAAGCCAAGTAACAGAAATAATAGGAGGAGAAGATCGAACAATTGGAGAGACATCCAACTGTTTTAAGATCAAAAGCTCTTGCATA
>JAOSBN010000006.1:30480262-30491971 GCA_027563595.1 Erythroxylum suave
AGTGGGAAGACTTCCTGAGGGTCTTCAAGGAGAACTACATGCCCAAGATCTACTTGGATAGGAAGATAGAAGAGTTTTTGGGTCCGTGGTAGAATATGAGATATGGTTTAATGAGTTGATGGCATATGCTACTACCTTGATTCCTATAGAAGAAGACAAGTTAGAAGGTTTGAAAATGGGTTGAACATGGGGATCAGAGCAAGACTAGTGATCTCCAACTTGAGCAATTTTACTGAGTTAAGAGCTACTTTTATCAAAATTAAGCTGCTACTAAGAGAGGGACAAGCAGAGACTGGGCAAAGGTCCAGATTGAAGAGGTCTAGTGAGATTCAGAGTAGTTCTGGAAAAAGATTTAGTAAGTTTCAGAACAGAACTTTCAGACCACCAGCCGGATCAAGGCAGTCAGGATTTAGATAGAGAGGTGGTTTTGTACAGACTGGCAGTGGAAAAGGTATAGTGCAGAGTTAGTTATCCTAGTGTAAGCACTGTGGGAAGAGGCACGATAGTGATTGCTGGAGACTATCTGGAGCTTATCTTAGATACGGCTCCTTTAATCACCAGATTAGAGATTGTCCTGCTACTACAGGAACTCAGCCTGGTATGAGTGGCAGATCGCGGAGTGAAGCTACTATTCAGCAAAGTAGAGGTAGTAGGACTGGACAGAGGGGCCGTGGTAGAGGTAGAGTGAGCACAGGGAGTCCTTCTGTCATGACTGAGGTATGGAGTAGTCGACCACATTCCTAGGCCTGGGTATATGCTATGACTAGCCAGGAGGCTCAAGACTCACCAGATGTGGTTGCAGATGCGCTTCTCATTTATGATTTTGAGGCTTTTGCACTGCTAGATCCAGGATCCACACACTCCTTTATCGCATCGCATTTGGCATGTAGGCTGCATTGTGATAGGGAGTTGCTACAGTATGGGTTAGAGGTGAGTACACCTTTAGGTAGTACTACTGGCATAGGAGAGGTATACAAGGGGTGCTTGATTAGGATTGATCAAGCAGAGTTGGTGGCACACTTGATTATACTACAGTTGAGAGAGATAGATGTTATCCTGGGTATGGATTGGCTCACTGCTCATAGGGCTATCATAAAATACTATACCAAGGAGGTAGTACTGGAATCTATTGGTCAATCGAGGGTAGTATTCAGAGGAGTTAGTCAAGCAGTGCCAGTCAGGATGATATCCTTCAAGAGTGCACTGAGGTTGATGCGGGGAGGATGTGAGGCTTATCTGGCCCATATTATTGATACTAGAGCTGAGCAGAATATACAGGACATTCCCGTGGTTAGGGAATTCCTGGATGTGTTTCTCGATGAGCTACCTGATTTACCACTAGATCGGGAAACGGAGTTCACAATTGATCTAGTTCCACGTGCTGCTCCTATATTTATTCTTCTATATAGGATGACACTTGTGGAACTGAAGGAGTTAAAGGCTCAACTTCAAGAGTTGTTGGAAAAAGGTTTTAGTAGACCCAATGTTTCTCCTTAGGGAGCTCTAGTGCTGTTTATGAAGAAAAAGGATGGGACTTTGAGGTTATGCATTGACTATAGGCAGCTGAATTGAGTGACAATGAAGAACAAGTACCCGCTGCCCATAATTGATGATTTACTTGATCAGCTGCAGGGAGCTCAGGTATTCACTAAACTGGATTTGAGATCGGGGTATTATCAGTTGAAGATAGTAGAGGCTAATATACCTAAAAGTGCATTCAGGAGCAGGTATAGTCACTTTAAGTTTTTAGTGATGCCGTTTGGGTTAACTAATGGCCCGACAACATTTATGGCCTTGATGAATAAGTTGCTTCAACCCTACCTGGATCAATTTGTGATTGTGTTTATTGATGATATCTTGATGTATTCGAGGAGCAGAAAGGAACATGCTAAGCATTTGAGAGTTATTTTACAAATTATGAGCGAAAAGCAGTTGTATGCCAAATTCAGTAAGTGTGAATTTTGGCTGGATTAGGTTGTGTTTGTGGGACATATAGTGACTGGAGATGGCATACAGTTGGATCCAAAGAAGATAGAGGCAGTGATGAATTGGGAAGCTCTGAGGAATGTGTCTGAAATCCGAAGCTTCCTAGGATTGGCTAGATATTACCGAAGGTTTATCGAGGGATTTTCTATGATCTCAGCCTCTCTGACAAAGCTTCTGAGGAAGAATATAGTGTTCACATGGAATGAAGAGTGTTAGGAAAGCTTTGAGGAGCTGAAACATCAGTTGACTACTGCACCGGTGTTGACTATTCTATTGGGGACTGGAGGATATGTGGTGTACAGTGATGCATCGCATCAAGGATTGGGATGTGTATTAATGCAACATGGCAAGGTGATCGCCTATGCATCGAGACAATTAAGGTCTCACGAGATTAATTATTCGGTACATGATTTATAGGTAGCTGCAGTTGTCTTTGCTATAAAGATTTGGAGACATTACTTGTATGGAGAGACCTTCTAGATTTATATAGATCATAAGAGTTTGAGGTATCTATTAAGTCAAAAGGATTTGAACTTGAGACAGAGGAGATGGATTGAGTTACTGAAGGATTATGATTGTAGCACCCCCTTACTGCAGGGTATGCACCGAGACGCCCGGAGGTCATTCCGGTACATAACCTACGATAAGGGCGAGCTACGTTTGATCACTACAATCACTTCGCATGGCATCATTTCATTACTCACTTCATTAGCATCAACAGAAAAGCCACAATATTTTGAAAGCAACTTTTTCCTCATTTCATTTCATACAAAGACCGAAAGTCTACATTGTTTCTTTCAACATTTCTATATGTACATTAACAAAACCTAGTACAAAAGTACTACATGAAAGAGGAAAATATATAAAATCTATCTAATCTGTCTGAAATACTTGTGAGCTCGAGGCTCATTTTCACTCATTGAGCTTTAAGCTCTGATTGTTGGCTACTCTAGTCACAACTTCTATTATCTGATTATGCATTCATGAATGGAATACATGTAACACAATCAATCACATTATATATCACATAGGTATAGGTCTTCACATTCACATACAAGTAGCACTTCAATATCTCAATCCTCATTCACATTCATCGGACCTTCTGTCCGGAATCCACAATCCAACACATTCATTCAATCAATTCAAACATAATTTAAACAACCAGAAATTGAGTGAGACCGTCTAGGTGACTCACAAGTTGCTCCTGAAGCTAATGCTTGGAAGTGCCGGCAACGTCTGGAAGTTGACATTCCAATTGTTCCTCTATAAGAAAAATAACATACACATATATCACACTTTGCACAATTATCATTGTTTAACAATGTACATGTATGAAATGAATTATGTACAATGCATGTTCATAACAATTTCGGGTATATTATCAAATTTCCCACTTTATCACATTATCAAAACTCTCATTTCTTCTTATACTTTCTCCAAAATTCTAAACCTTTGGGTCTACTGTTCATATTAAATTAGAAAGCAAAACTGATGTAACTTTGTCATACTCTCTTTTGGAGAAAAGTTCCTCTATGTCTTATCTCTCCATTGACTCCAAAATCCCTCAATTTGGTTCAGAAATTTGGAAGATATGCCTCAAGCATTATCTGGTTATCCATATTCAAAAACAACGTGCTATGCACAACTTCCATCCAGAAATTCAAATATCTTAGAGGAAGAATTGAAATTCGACTTCTTGAGACAATTTGTAGGCCTATATTTCTAGAAAATTTGTAGGCCTATATTTCTAGTTTACTCCAAATTAAAATTCATCTTATTTAGAATCCTACAAATCAAGATGTCACCAAAATACTGAAGCATGTTTAGTGAAAATATCTAACTCATACTCTTTCAACCGATTCCCTCATTTTGATTCGATCAATCCTTTTTAAATCAAAACCAAAACTATAAATCTTTATTGAGAGATACAGAAACGTGTTATGAATCCAATGCTTTAAAAATTATTTTCCTGAAGACTTCAAAGACAGATTATATCTTTTGAAGGGTTGAAAATGGACCAGACAATACAAAATGAACAGTATATAGAAGAAGAATCCCAGTCCCTTGGGAAAAAAGCAGACGAATGCAAGAAGCAGACGAAGCAGTAAGCAGACGAATGCAAAAGCAGACGAATGTAAGAAGTAGACGAAGCAAAAAGTAGATGAAATTCATCAGAAGGTAGACGAAACAGAAAGGCAGACGAAATGAAAGAAGGCAGGCGAAACGGAACATAAACGGAAGCAAAGTCAAACACAGATGATAGGCAAATCAAACACAGACGATTCCTTGCGTCTGTGTTTTCCCTGCGTTTGTGTTATGATGTCATCATAGACAATGCGTCAAAAGACAGATGAAGTGTTTAAAGGCAGACGAAATTTAAAAGACAGACGATAAATAAAAGCAGACGATAGGTGGTCAACACAGATGATAGAATATTCAACCACAGACGATAAGAAATACAAACGATAGGTGATCAACACAGATGATAGAATAGTCAACCACAGACGATAAAACATAGACGATAGATGGTCAACACAGACGAAGGAAAGGTCAACTACAGACGATAAAACATAGACGATGGATGGTCAACACAGACGAAAGAAAGGTCAACCACAGACGATAAAATATAGACGATAGATGGTCAACACAGACGAAGAAAAGGTCAACCACAGACGATAAAACATATACGATAGATGGTCAACACAGATGAAAGAAAGGTCAACCATAGACGATAAAACATAGATGATAGATGGTCAACACAGACGAAGGAAAGGTTAACCACAAACGATAAAACATAGACGATAAATGGTCAACACAGATGAAGGAAAGGTCAACCACAGACGATATAAAACATAGACGATAAGTCTATACTCCTCAACTTAAAAATCTTTTTCTTGAACATCTCTAAGTCTTCATCAACTCTCATATAAACACCTATATATTCATATATGCTCAGTGAAGAAACAAAACATATCACCTTTCCATATCTAACTCTCTACACTAATCCTATACATCACTTCATTGTTATTTCAACTCCAAGAACCATTTCCCCAACACCTGATCACTGATAATCCATCAAAACCCAAATAACACCATATCCCCAAATTTTCATCCCCTTAACACAGTGTTCAAGAATATAAATTTACATAAATGTTATGATCATGAAATGAAAATAAATCCATCAACTTTATTTCAAAAATCCACAACTCTAACAGTTTTATTCACTACTTACAAGTTGAAGACTCTAAGAGTTTCAACTATCTTCAAGCCCTAATTCCACACAAAATTATGTACTCCTCTGTGAACACTAACCAAATTCTGGTTTTTCTTAAGGCAGAAAATAGTGAGGGATATGAAGAAAAGTCAGAGTTAACTCTTAAAAGGAGTTTGATGGAAAACTCTGTGTATAGGAGGAAATTCAGTGAAGATGATAATAGGGGAAAAACTTAGGATTTTTAACTCTCGAATTACTCAACTTTACTTCTGACATATAATAAAAGCAACTTTACACTTGTCACTTTCCTAAGGTCTAAGTTTTGACTTAGTTTCTTTTGAACTAACTCCCTCTAACTCTCATCTTTACAATCCAACTATGTCCAAATCTTCATTTGATTTCTTCTCTTCTTTATCCTATTTTCCATAATACTTTATAAATTACAAAATAAATCCTAAGTTCACCAAACTTCATAAATCTCACAACTCTACTAACCAATAATATTTTCAATGTAGAAACATTCATAATTATCAAAAATTCACAATTCAATCCAATTATACCCAAAATTATTCATGAATGCATGTACACTTAATTTCACTTGCAGAAAAATTCACTATTCATTTGTATGAGCATGCCATATTATGCATGAACAAAAATGCATCTCTTGCCTCTCACTGAACACTCCTATTTATTAGTTTAACCTTCCCATAGGTAATGGGATGTTACAATGACTGCATAATTGAGTACCACCTGGGGAAAGCAAATGTGGTGGCTAATGCTTTGAGTAGAATGTCTAATATTAGTATAGCTCAGATTCAGTTATTGAGGTTACCTAATTTGTTTCATTTGAGAGCTCTAAATGTGGAGTCGAATCTGGAACATGATGATGCCTTGATTGCTACATTGAAACTTAGGCCGATGTTACATGATAGAATCTGAAAAGTTCAGGGGAAAGATCCCAATATGGTGAAGCTTATGTATGAAAAAGGTAAAGATGAATCTAGATTCTGAGTTTGAGTTAAGGGATGAGACTTTATGGTTGAAGCAGAGGCTGTGTGTGCCTAATGTAGACGATATGAGGAAGGAGATACTTGAGGAAGCTCATATGGCTGCCTATGCTATGTATCCTGGTACTACCAAGATGTATAACATACTGAAGTAGCATTTCTGGTGGCCTGGAATGAAGAAGCAAGTGGCAGAGTATGTATCTAGATGTATGATTTGCCAGTAATTTAATGCTGAGCACTAGGCTCCTGTAGGTAAGCTCCATTCATTGCTCATTCTGGAGTGGAAATGAGAATGAATTAATATAGACTTCATCATAGGACTGCCTAAGACTTCGAGGCAGAATGATGCTATATGGGTGATAGTGGACCGGTTGACTAAGTCGGCCCACTTCTTACTAGTAAGAGAAAATAATTCACTTGATCAGTTGGCTCGGAGATATGTGAATGAGGTGGTGAGACTGCATAGGGTCCAGTGTCTATTGTATCGGACAGGGATCCCAGATTTACTTCAAGGTTTTGGAAGAGCTTGCAGTCTGCTATGGGTATTAAGTTGAACTTTAGTACAACATTTCATCCTCAGACAGATGGACAGAGTGAGAGGACAATTAAGACTGTTGAGGATATACTCAGAGCATGTGTATTGTAGTTTATAGGAGCTTGGGATCAATATATGGCATTGATAGAGTTTGCCTACAACAACTATTACCACAGTAATGTTGGAATGGCACCGTATGAGGCACTGTATCGTAGAAAATATCGGTCGCCATTATATTGGGATGAAAAGGGCTTGAGAATAGTTAAAGGCCCAGAGTTAATGCAAGATACAGTGGATAAGGTAAAGTTGATCCAAAACCGAATCAAAGAGACTGAAGATAGACAAAAGAGTTATGTGGATCAAGACCGACGTGATATGGAGTACAAAGTGGGAGACAGAGTATTCCTGAGAGTGTCACCTTGGAGGGGGAGTTTTGAGATTTGGTAAAAAGGGCAAGTTGAGCCCTAGGTACATTGATCCTTATGAGATCATTGAGAGGATAGGACCTTTGTCCTATAAGTTGGCCTTATCGAATGAGATGTCTCAATTGCATAATGTGTTTCATGTGAGTAAACTCCGAAGATACCGATCGGATCCGACATATGTGATACCAGCTCAGGAGATTGAGGTTGCTAGTAACTTGAGCTATGTTGAGGAGCCGATCAAGATTGTGGGATCGCAAATCAAGCAGTTGAGGAACAGAGTCATTCCATTGGTAAAAGTCCTTTGAAGGAACCACTCAATTGAGGAAGCAACAAGGGAAACGGAGGAGCATATGAGGAGACAATATCCCCACCTGTTCGAGCAAATAGGTAAGAATTTCAAGGACGAAATTTCTTTTAAAGAGGGGAGAGTTGTAACATCCCATTACCTTTGGGAGGTTAGAATAGTAAATATGAGTGATTAATGAGAGCTTAGAAATGCATTTTTCATGCTCATGCATAATATGACATACACATACAAGTGAATACTGAAATGTTGCACATTTAAAATGACTGTACATGCATTCATTGACATTCCTAGTGTAATTGTTTATAAAAGGAGATTTTTATTGAGAATTGTAGTTTGTTTGTATTGAAAATTGATTTGGAGAATGTATTTGTTGATTTAGAATTTTTGGGAAATTTTAAGAATTTTTATGGAATTAAGGGTATTTTTGGACTAGGAAAAATACCAAGTGGCAAGACATTTGATGAATAGCAGTAGAATTAAGAGTCAAATGGCATTGAAAATTTTTATTAATGACTTATGTCATTGAAATTTGGAGACAACTGGAGTAGAAATTGGAGTTGATTGGATTAGTTTAATAAAATAACTAGTTTGAACCTATAGGATTATGACACGTGGCAAGTGACCATGTCTTAGATCACTATTCTTTTGATTTTAAAGTCCCTCCTTGTTTTGTCTTTCATGATGCTTTCCAAATTGAAAGACCATTAAGTGTTTTATCTTTCATTTTCACTCTTGCTTTCTCTACCCAGTTCGTGACTCTCTCCTCTTCATTTCTTTCTCATTTTCGTGGCTTTTCCATCTCTTTTCTTCTTCTCTTCTTCACTCCCACGATCACTCACCCAACTATCAACACTTTGCTCTCATCTTTCACTTGCCACTCTCTCCTTCTTGTCTTCCTCATTCCCTATAAAAAATAAAAAAAGACCAACCTCACACCTTGAAACATGGGCTGTCAACCAAGATAGAGTTGGTGTTTTCTTGAAGGATTTGGAGCTAAATCAAATAAGTATCTTGTCAAATATCATGGGTTTTGGTTAAATGAAGCATTTGTGATGATATTTAGAGGTTAATCTCATGAAATGGTGTTTTGGGTATCTCGGTGTCGTGAATGGCTGAGTGTAGAAATGAGTTGAAATGGAGTTGGGAATGAGGAGTATATGGAGCATAAAAGGATGATCTTTGTACAAATATGTTAGGTGTAAAAATTTGGAAAAAACTTGAAGATGATGGATTGGAAAATGTTCACTGCATATGCTTCAGTGTTTTAGCCATAACTTCTTCTAGAGTTGTTCAATTGAGATGATTCTTAATTTTAATTAAACTAGAGATATATGACTATATTGTTTATGAAGACACAAAATTTTAATTCTGTCATTGAGAGTCTCAAAAATTGACATGAAGTCTGAGAATTTCTGGGAATGAATAGTAAGAGAGTTAAAATTTTGATATGAAACGTCCATGAATTTACTGTACTGATCTAGATGGATTTTGACAAAATGATCTATATGAAAGTTGTAGACTTTTCTTTTAGCTTCCATTGGATATAAAATTTGGAATTTTTGGAGTTCTTGATCAAAATTTATGGAGGTTTAAACTAGAGATTTTGGTAAAGAAGAAGAAGAATTGCATGATAGCGACTTTGAAGTTTTCAGGGGCGATGAACATCCGATGGGTTTTGGGCAATATCCTTTTTGTCCGACCTCCAAATTAGATGAGACTTAAACCATTAGACTGTAAGACATTTCTCTACCTCTCCATAAAAAATCATAGCCATATGAAATGAATTGAGAGAGATTGAGTGATAAATGTGGATGGGTCTGACTTGTTCTCTCACCCAATTTTTATCTTTATCTGTCACACCCATGATTCTTGCACACTTATGTTCCTCTAGCATCTATGACTCCTGCACCCCCGTGACTTTCCTCTCTCACGCCCATGAGTTAGTTTCAAGACTCATGTTTAATTGTCACGTCAAGTTATAGTTTTCCTCAAAAGTAGTCATGACTTGCAATTGATCTAACCACTCGAGAGGAATTTGCAAACTAGACAATCTTGTTTCTTTTGACCATAACTTCTTCTCTAGATGACTGAATGAGATGATCTTTGATTTGGAATAAAATAGAACATAAGGATAGAAATCATATGAGAAGACGAAATTGTGATTCAGTCTCTAAGATGGTTAATTTTTGGATGGAAGTTATGTATAGTACACTGTTTTAGAATATGAACAGCCCGAAAATGTTTGAGGAATATCTTCCAAATTACTGAACCAAATTGAGTGATTTTGGTGTCAATAGAAACATAAGACATATAGGAACACTTTTCTGGAAGAGTATATGACCAAATTGCACCAGTTTCACTTTCTAATTGAATGTGAACAGTAGACCCAAAAGTGTGACTTGGAAAAAAAAATCTGAAGTGAGTCAATGAGAAAGGAATGGAGATTTTAATGGTTTTAGTGAGGCATAACCTCAGAATAAATTCTACTTAGATGAGTTTTGATATGAGAATGACTTTGTGATGAAATTTACGGATAAATACTTGGAATTGTCATGAACATGCATTATACATATTTCATTTCATACATGTGCATTATTAAACACTTATGATTGTACAAATTGTGATATATGTGTATGGTGTTTAATATAGAGGAGCAACTAGAACGTCAACCTCCAGATGTTGCCAGAACTTCTAGGCATTAGCTTCGGGAGCAACTTGTAAGTAACCTAGACGGTCTCACTTAATTATTTGTTTGCTTAATTTCTGTTTGAAATGATTAAATGAATGCGGCTTGATTGTTGGTTTTGGACAGAAGGTCTGATGACTGTGAAATTTGGAATAGATATTGAAGTGCTAATTGTATGTGAATGAGAAGAACTAATTGTTTATTGAATTGATTGAGTGATTATGAGATGCATTACATATATTAATGCAGGATCAGATAGAGAGAGTTGTGACCTGAGTAGCCGCTGAAAACGAGCTCAAAGCTCTGAATGTCATTAAGAGCCAAAGGCTCACTATGTAAAATAAGCCCTGTATCCTTAACAGATAAGGGACAATATAAATGAGTCTGGTATCCAAGATGTATATGAGACAGTTTAGGCACTCGGTCACAATAATGTAATAAATAGAAAAGAGTCACATGTGCATTCCATATGTTTTTTATTAAGATGTTTGATTGATTAAAATGCGAAAATTTGCCTATGCTTAAGTGAAAATGTGATACTGATGTAAAGTACAATTTTGTGAAATATGTGTTATGTGAAATGATGTGTTGCATGAATTGAGTGAACCATCGATGATGGTTACCTCATTGAGTTCACAAAACTCACCAAAATTGCAACGTTGTCTTTTCAGGACCAAGAGACGACTCTAGCTACTGAGAGGCTCTACCAGCCATGTAGATTGTGATTTTGGGCAAGAGAAGTCATGGTTCAAAGTTCGGTCAGCTTGGATTTTTGGACAGATTAGATAGACTTTGTATATTTTCCTCTTTTATATAGTACTTTTGTACTAGGTTTTGATTATGTGCATGTAGTAAGTGTTGAAAGATACAATGTAAACTTTCGGATTTGTGAAATGAAATGAGGAAAAAGTTGGTTTTAAAATATTGTGATTTTCTTATGATGCTTTATAAGTGAGTAATGATATGATGCCATATGAAGTAAATGTAGTGATCGAACGTAGCTCGCCCTTATCATTGGATATGTACCGAAATGACCTCTAGGCGTCCCAGTTTGTACCTTACAGTAAGGGGGCGCTACATCAAATCACAAAATATGCCATCAATAACATTTATTTATGATACACAGTTAGATTGACAGGTTCATTGGATCTCAGTCCGACATTCAACTTTTCATTGAGTATACAAATATTTTTCAAATTCGTATGTAAACAGAACAATCCCAATACATTCCCAAACATCAAACTCCTTAGACTATTAATGTCTAGAATTATCACAATCAGCTAATTAGGAGTTAAACAGAAATATATCAATCCTAGTGAGAACATCTAGGTTACTCACAGTACGCTCCTAATTACGCTATTGCCTAGATGGTCCGACAATGTCTGGATGATGGCATTTGACTTGAGCTCTAAAATCATACAATTCACACATAATTCACACTACAAAGTCGATCAATCACACACACACACACGCACACGCACACACACACACACACACACACACACACACACACACACACACACACACACACACACACACACACACACAC
>JAOSBN010000006.1:30505004-30532229 GCA_027563595.1 Erythroxylum suave
AACTTTGTAATACTCTTTTAACAAGTTCAAGAAGTTCTTATTATTCTTTTTAATTTGTATTCACGAAAAGGATACACAATTCAACCCCCCCTCCCTTCTTGTGTATCTAGTTTATCATATACAAGTTCTTTATTAACGTGTGATTTACTTCATAAGGTACCTAATAATGACATTTCTTGTTGGCTTTTAACTTTGATGATAATGATACTGATAATAAAGAAGAATAGTAAGGTCCATGTCTATTTAATATGTAACTAATGCATAGAAATAACAAAATAAGTTAAAAATATATTCATCAAAAATAAGTGTAGCTCTAATACCTTAGATCACATCTTGATATAACACTAAGCAAATCTAAATTTTAAATACCTAATTAATTGTCTCTGCTTTAAGACATGTCATACCTAAATAATCATACTAATACAACAAATCATAGACCGCTCCTAAAATGTAACATATTTTCCTTAAGTGATTTTATCTTCTTATCTTTCTTCAACACCTTAATCTCCTTCTTAAGAAAAAATAAAAAATAAGTTCCAACCATTTTACGCTTCTTAAATAGTTAGTTCATAAGAGTTCTTAAAAAATAAGTTCCAAATGTTTTACACTTCTTAAAGAGTTAGTTCATCAAGAGTTCTTTCGCTTTAACTTTTTCATTAGTAAATTAGCTTATTAACGGTAGAATGAGATAATTATTTTCTTTACATTTAAGTGTTGCTTTTATGTCCCCCATCTAACTAAATGTGATCAAATAATGTTTTTTCCCTTTCTCGTAAGCTTTAGTTTGATCTATTTTAAAAAATTGAGTATCTTATTCTTTCTATATTTCAAATTGTTTATGGTCAATATTTCACATGTGTTTTTTTCTTTTAATAGCAAAATTTTGATTGCATTCTTCATCCCACTACCATGTAATGTTGCACTTATTTCCATCATCAATTTTTCAACATAAATATATAAATAAAAAGAATAAGAGGAGAAATTAGATTATGTGCTATAAAAAAGTTGGGGAGGAACATATATACTTAAATTAGGGCCACGTAGGTCATTTTGGATATACCTTAGTCATATTTTAATAACAAAATTCAAATGGAATGACATGCAAACAACATTTTTAGGATATGCATAAATGAATTCTTGAAAGTAATGTTAATTATTATTAAAAATTAAGGTTGAAATAGATTGAATAAATCCCTTAAAATTATGATATTTAAAATAATTTGCCCTTTTAATTAAGAATTTGTAAATATTACCAAATACAAAATTTTACTTTTAGTTTAAATCTATAAAAAAAAGTAAATGTAAAATATAGTAACCATAAGGTGTACCTTTTCAAGTCATAATAAAATAGAACAACATCGCCCAAGTCCTCACGATAATTAAATTAAGTTTGTTATATCAACTCATTGTTCCTTTGTAGTCATCAAATAACAACTTAATTTATTTTTACAAGCCTTATATTCACTCATTTTTTAGTATTTCTCTCACACTTAATTACTCAAGTTTTTGCACAAGTTAACCAAAAGATTAAGAGAAAAATATGAAAAAACTAATCTTATATTAAACTATTCTCACTATAAATAATACAAAGGAATTCAATATACTTTCAACTTGAAGTTCTTTACAATATACTTATGACTTTTCTACTCAAAACTTTGTCTAATAACAATTTTGCACAAAGCTCTCTAGCTCTCTCTAATAGATAATTGAATATTTAGTGTCACTCAAATGAACAATATAAGATGTCTTTATATAGACTTGCAAGAATTTAGGTATCAAGTAAGATAAACCACCAACTTTCAATAATTTATTAAGTTAATGAAGAATTACTTCTTCTACTAATTTTACCCAATTAGTTGGGAATTACTCTCTTTGACCACTAACTCCACTAAGATCATAAAGAGCCACTTTTCCACATCACTAAATCAATTTCTCATGTCTTGAAGAAGTCTTCTCACTTCGTTTACTTACTACTCTATAGTTTAGTCATTTATCATCACATCATTGTATAAGTGTTTTGAAGAGCTTTTGATAGCCATGTTGATTCATCTATGTGCATGATGTATTAAATCATACTTATGATGACAACACACTACTCTATGACTAAATTAAGCAATAAGTTGAATAATTTTATAATTAAAATCGCATTTCAAACTTTCTCGTTAAAGTCAAATATTTTTTATACACCCTTAGAATTAATAATTAATATAACTTGGATAAACGAATCATCTTTAATCTTGCATCCAAATCCCATTTATCATCAAATATGTTTTTGCCAATGAGCACCAAGACATATGAGCTCTCTTTTACTATCGAGATTTCATTGAACTTGTGAATTCATTTCCACCCACTCATAAGACTCCACCTTATTCCATTGCGACATATTATCTTTATACCAACTCATATGTCAAACATTGGACAGAACTCATCAATAGTTTAACAATTCCACCATTCAAATATACGAATCTATTAGTAACTAGCGAAGAAGATTGTAGTTGAAATTGCCTCCTTACATCTTAAGTTAGAATTAACATTAAAATTTTTTTTTTGTTACTGCTGACTTAAAAGAGTTAAAAAAAGAGGAAGGCAGCTGACTTAAAGTACATCAACAAAAGCAGAAAGAAACTTGCATTTAGATAACTATCCACACATAGGCAAAAAGAAGAAAAAAAAGTGACAACTGTAAGCCCATCTAAGAGGCTTATAAATAATCCTTCACATATGGTTTTATATTGATCTCAAATCTTCTCTTCTTTGGTTTAATCTCCATATTTTAGAGAGTGTTTCCTATATTTTTTAGAGAGTTAGTGATTCTCCTTGTAAAATAAAGAGAGATTGTAACTCCCAAATTTTTCATAGAAAAGTTTCTTCTTTTTGCCTATGGTTTTGAACCTTATTTGTTTGGAGTTTCACATGTAAAAATTTTTTGTTTATTTCTTCATCACTATTCCTTCAATCCTATTTAGCTACAAACCTGCTTTAATCTGGTTAATTTTCACAACAAGTGGTATCAAAGCCTAGTGAGAAAATTATGATGATTTTTTTGGTGCAATCCGTTCAGATTTCGGGTGAATTCGGTGAAAGTTGGTTAATAGTAAAATAATAACTAGAAAGGTGGCAACTATAGCAGGCATTATTTTTTACTATTTATAACAGTAGCAGTCACTATAGTAACTAGACACTATTCAATTATATGGTACTATTCACATGCTACGGACAAGTACGATATTATTCATACATACGAGTACTATTTATAAGTACGAGTATTATTCGTACATACAAGTACTATTCACGTGAAATTGTGGGCGCTAAATTCTATTTGTGATAGAAGCAATGTCAGCAAAATTTGAAATAGAAGTTCAATGGGAGTAATTTCTCATTGTAGAAGTTGAAGATGAAGGATATCTTGAGAAAAGATAATTGCCTAGCAACCATCAGTGAAAGGCCGATAACATTCACAGATGATAATAAGTAGAATGAGATAGATGGAAATGCTATCACAAATCTTCATTTGGCATTAACACATGGGGCATTGTCAAGCATAGAGGAGAAAAAGATGGCAAAGGAGATATGGGATTATCTCACTAAATTGTATAAGGGCAAGTCACTCAATACAAAATTTTCCTTAAAAGGAAACTCCATACTCTTTATATCTTATAGTCTACTTCAATGATAGAGCACATCAATACCTTGAATACTCTATTCTCTCAACTTACTTCATTGGGTTGTAAAATAGAGTTAAATGAACGTGTTGAGCTACTATTTCAAAGTTTACCTGATTTGTATGATCAACTCATCATCAACTTAACAAATAATATCATTACAAATGTTTTAGCCTTCGATGATTTTGCGGTTGTTGTCCTAAAAGAGGAAAACCGGCGTAAGAACAAAGAATGAGAGGGAGATCAACAGAACGAGGTCAAACTTTAAGCCATAATTATGGTAGATCAAAATTAAGAAGTAAGAAGAATTTAAAATGCTACAATTTTGATAAGAAAGGTCACTGTTGATGGTAAAAACATTCTACTCATTTTACGCTCAAAAACTGCAAGTGTATGGATCATGACTTGTAGTTTAGAAGTGGATATCGATCCCACAGGGATTGATGCCCATAAACCACTTAATGTAGATCAAAGTTTGTTTAAGAAATGAAATTGTTTTTAATGAAAATAATTTGAAAATTAAAATTAAAAGATTAATAACAAACAATGAACAATACCATAAATGTAGAAAAGTCGGAATTCAAGAATCGAAAGACTAGAGATTACTTTCTCCCTATTAGGTCTCCCTCCTATTTTATTAATCAAATTATGTCTCACCTAAGATTTCCAAATGTATTAATCATCCTCCCTCAAGGTGTAATACTTTTCCCTAATCAGATTTAATGGGATCAATTGAACGATCTCCCAACCTATCCAATCGCTCAACCAATTTCTCTAGGTGTTAAGTTATCCTATAGGTGATCAATTAACCCCATCGAGATCTCTCTTCTAACTAGTCAATTAATGTGATGATTATAAGACTATAGGTCACCAACTCTAGTTGTACAATCCTACACAGATTTATCTTACTCACTCTCTCGATTTATCGCAGATAGAAATGAAATCAGCAATCATCAAAGACATTTTCATTCAATTCAATAAAATAGGAAGTTTAACATAATAGTTCAAAAGCAATATCTATAACTAAATTAGCCTAACATGGTCTCCATAACATCTTCAACATTCAAATAAACCATTTTACAAAGAATAGAAGTGATCAAAGTGACAAAAAATTGAATAAAAAAACTCATTCTCTTTATTCCCAAAATTTATAATTCTTGATGTTGATAAGCTATTTTCCCCATCTTGATGATAATCCTTGACTTCAATCCTTCCTAAGACTCCAAACATGTGTTCTTCACTCAAGAAGCTCTTTTCCACATAGAGGTGCCATCCTCTCTAACCTTGGAGGCTTAGTTATCTTTTTATAACCCAAAAATCCTAGGTTTAATGAAGCCCCACATAGTGTCTCAAATTATGATTCCCACGATCATGGAAATCATGGCAATTCCCATGATCGTGGGAATTTGCCATAGAATGAATCCTCTTCTCTTCTTTTCTTTGATCTCCAGTTCGATCTCTAAGTTGCTCCATCTTTATTCTTATATAAAATAGTCAATTCTTACTTTAAATTAACATCAAAATAAAAGAACAACAATGAAAATCAAACTAAATGAAAATATACAAAATGAATCCTAAACTACAACAATTATGTAAGAAACACATGCCAATTACATAGAAAAACATAGACTAATGCACACTTATCAACATCACCATACCTAAATCTTTGCTTATTCTCAAGCAAAATAAATACAACCAATCAATTATATCACTTCTTTTTCATAAAAATCAAAGCATATAACCCCTCATATTTTAGCCAACTCAAATATCAAGCTAATACATATATCATGAATACTTTTTCATTAGTGTAAATAAGCAACCTCAACAATTGGGACCATCTTAAAGTTAAGTATAGATGAAAGAATGAATTTTCCTCATGGTTTTGACTGATTTCTCTCAAGTGATTAATGGTAAGTGCTTCACTCAACTTCCTATAGGAAACTACACTACCATAGGCTTACTAATACGCTAATTCTTCCGTACAATGATTGCATGCATAAGTAGATCAAAAGGGCTTGTTTAGGATTGTAATGTGGTAAGGGTTAAGGTAGGTAAAAAGGGAAAAAGGGTTCAGCATAAGCATTCTTAAAGTAAAAAGCGATAATAAGGGATAACAAAACATACTCCAAGATACACAAATATAACTAATACTCTATAGTTATTTATGCTACTCACTTGTTCTTCCTTTTTCTTTTCCTTTCTTTTTCTTTTTTTCATTTTTTTCCTACATGGAAGAACTATAAATCAAAATAAAACTATATACAATGTAACTCACAAACAGAAGTATTCCCAACTCATCTTGGTAACAACAATTTCACAATGATCCCACCTAATGTATTACTTAATACTTTACTAAGCTTTTGAATTGGTAGGTTAATTAGGTTTAAGGTTTTAAAATTTTGGGTGTTTTTAAGAAAAAAAAGGTTAAGGCTCAAAAGGGGTAGCAAGGGATAATCAAAGGTAGGTCATTTAAGCCAAGGGTGAAAACAAAAAAAAAGGCCTTAATCATCTCTATTAAGTATGCATCTAGTAGACTCAAATCGATTCAAAGCAAGTTCTGAAGGTAATGACCTAAGGAAGTATTACTCAACAAAGAAATAGAATGACTATAGATAGAATCATATGGCTTAATGCTCACATTGGCTCAAATGAAAACTCATTATGCATCTCTACAATTCCTCATTACTCAAATGACAATTATGACTAAGCTTATGTAACCAACTACTTTTCATCACTCTAAATGGTTTACTTTCTACTTAAGTAGCCTAATCCACGTTCAAGCATGCACTCAATCTAATTCCAACTAGTATGACAGAATTTCATGGCACTATTCATCAGAATGATTCAAGTGCGGTTCCATTGCTGACACAAAGCACATGATATGCCTAAATATGCATCCTATTCAACACTATGCACATAATGTAATTGAGAAAGTCGATGTCACCTCCACATACTTGAGGACCACATTGTCCTCAATGTGATAAGTCAACCACCAAATGAGGGAAATGACATAAAACCAAACAAAAGAAAGTGAAACAAACAAATGACATCAAACCAAACAAAAGAAAATGACATCAAATTAAACAAAAGAATAAAAACTAGACAAATGACATAGAACCAAACAAAAGAGATAACACACACGAGTGATATTAAACCAAAAAAAAAGAAATAAAAAAAGAAAAGTTTAACGTAAGAAATGGTTTATGGAAATGATGGTGGCGACGATGTGGGTGAAGGAGCTTCAAAGTTGTCCTCCAACAGAAGTTGAGGAACCTCTTCTTCAAGCTGCGTTGCTCCTTGTGGACTTGCTGCATTTGGGTGTTGAGCTCATCAAGTTGGGATGTCATATGCTATTGGTTGAAGGCCATCTGGTTGAGGATTTATTAAAATTGATCGATGTTTGTTGGTGCACTTGGTTCTGCCTCTACTGTTTTTTATTCTAGCTCCGGTATTGCTCAGGACAGAGGGTCGACTAGCGGTTGTATTATTACCCCTCCTGTTCCTCACTATAATAAGCATAATGCAACTCCACAATCTTGGAGCGCCTCAAATATGATATGTCAAATATATCATGTGGCGTTGTATGCAAATTTTCTATATTAACATTATAAAATAGACCCAAAGCAGAAGCAATATGAGTTATCCTAAAACAAGAACTCTTCTTATTTACAGCACTCACTATTGACCGAAAAATCCTATAACGCATAATAATTTTTACTTTTTGATCTATACACCATAAAAAGAAAAGTTCTTTGGCCAAGTATTTGTTACTTTCAGTTTTATTAAACACAGTTAAACACATAAATTTGTGTAAAAGTAAATGCTCGGCACTGCGAATTAAAGAATCTGGTACATTACGTGAGTCAAAGTGTTCTTCACCCGATAGAGTTTTCCAATAAGAATCGATAAATTGAAAATTTCACGCATGATAGGATAATCAAGTTTAAACACATTTCCGACTAACCTAAACCAAAAAACATCCATTTTAGGGTCATATTAGACTAAAGTGAAAAACTCTAGAGTTAAAGTAGAGTAAATAGGCACGTCACACCGAACAAACCTATTCCAACCTATGTTGGTAGCTAGTTGTTCAATTTTTTGCCTAACTTCTATGTTTTCTAAGAATTAAAAATCAAAATATCTAGGAGTGACTATTGCTCTAGCCCTAAGGTCTCGGAAGTGCGTAACTTTTTCCTCCAAATAAATCAGCAATGAAGCCTGATAAGCTGCCATTAAATCAAACTTACATTCACCAGACATTTGCAGGCAGAGTTCGTCAACTGGTTTCCTAGCCATCATCTTCCTTGTTGGAGCCAATGATAGAAGAAAATCTACAAAAATGAGAGAAAGCCAATGAAATTCGTATTTTAGAGAGAGAGAGAGAGCTCTTACCTAAATCCTTATGTTTTGAATGATTAATGCATGAAAAGTGTAAAGGATTTGAAAGATTAATTAAAAGAGATGAAGAAAATATCAAGAATTTAGAGGAAAAATGAAAAGTTTTATAGAGTGGGAGAAGAATTTCGTGGGTTAGAGAGAGAAGGAGTGAAAATTTGAAGAGTGGGTGAAAGAAGAAAAAGGCCAAGGAAATGTAAATTTCCCTCCAAATGCACAATTCCCATGATCATGGCATAATTCCCATGATCGTGGGTTTTCTCTCTAATACCCATGATCATGGGAATTGTGCATTCGGAGGGAAATTTAACTTTCCCTGCCCCTTTTCTTCTTTCACCCACTCTTCAAATTTTCACTCCTTCTCTCTCTAAGATCATGGGAAATCTCTCCAGAAACTTTCTTGACAGAAAACCCACGATCATGGGAATTCTGGTGATTACCACAATCGTGGGAAATCTCCTCAGAAATCGTGGGAATCACTTCAATTCCCACGACCATACGAATTGGTGATTCTTCCACTTCTAAACCTTCTTCCAACTTTGACATATACTCTCCATGATCCCAAAACCTACAAACACATCAAAATAATATCATCAACAAGAAACTTGACAAGAAAATAAATTAAAATTGAACACAATCAAAATAAACATCAATCGAACTCCATTCAAACATGGTCATAACTAAAGAAATTTAATAATTAAATAGATAAAGACAATCAAAATAAAAGTAAACATGCTAAGTTAAGGTCATTAGCTTGACCATTCTTCATTCATTCATGAAAGAGAGGAAGAAAGTAAAGAGATAACGTCCCTTTCTTGCAGATATATCCCTCCATAATATGGTTTGCAATGATGCCCATTGAACTTTAATGTTTCCCCCTTATCATTTTCCAACTCCAACGCTCTATGGGGAAACACTTGAAGAATTTTGATGGGCCTACTTAAGCTTTCTGGGAAATAACCGAAGTCTGGAATTGAGCAAAAGCACTAAATCTACACTCATAAATTCTTTCTTCTTGATGTGGCCATCAGGCCACTTCTTGGCCCTCTCTTTGTATAGCTTGGAATTTTCATAGGCATCATATCTCAACTCATCCAACTTATTTAGGTGTAACAACCTCTTTTCTCCTGTCAACTTCCAATCCATATTTAATTTCTTGATCGCCCAATAAGCTTTATGCTCCAACTCCAATAGTAAATGACATGCCTTACCATACACAAGTCGATATGGTGTTGTGCCTATGGGAGTTTTGAAAGCTATTCTATAAGCTCATGACACGTGATCCAGCTTCAATGTCCAATCTTTTCTTAAAATGCTCACTATCTTCTCCAAAATCTTTTTAAGCTCTCCATTCACCACCTCTACTTGGCCACTAGTTTGGGGACAATACGAGGTAGTCACTCTATGATGAACATTATAACTTCTCAAAAGGTTCTTAAATGGTTTATTGCAAAAGTGACTCCCCCCATCACTGATGATTGCTCTAGGCACCCCAAATCTAGTAAAAATCTTCTTAATAAACTTCTCAGCCACCTTGCCACCATTGGTTGGAGTGGCGGCTATTTCGACCCATTTGGAAACATAATCAACTCCATCTAATATATAGGTGTTACCTTCAGAGGATGGGAACAGTCCCATGAAGTCTAGGCCCCACACATCAAATATCTCTACCTATATTATATTAGAAAGTGGCATTTCATCTCTCTTAGATATGGTGCCACTCTTTGACATCTATCATAGCTAAGCAAGATCTCGAGCATCCTTAAATAGGGTCAGCCAACAGAATCCACATTCCAAGATTCATGCAGCAATCTTATTAGCTCCATAATTCCCTACATACAATGACTTATGACATTGTTTTAAGATTTTGGGCATTTCATCTTCAGGGATACACCTGGGAATTAAACTGTCAACTTAAATCTTATACAGTATAGGTTAATCCCAAATATAACGAGAGCATTCAAATAGAAAATGCTTCCTTTGTTCATATGACAAATCAAATGGAAGAATACCACCTGAAAGGTAATTTGCCATATCTACAAACCAAGGAAAAGGTTATCTACTATCATTAATGTCTTATTAGGAAATCTTTCCTCGATTTCCTCTTCCTCTTCTTGATGTTCTCCTTCAATTCTCGACAAATGATCTACTATGACATTTTCTACTCCGTTTTTGTCTTTGATTTCAAAGTTAAACTATTGGAGCAGGAGTACGCATCAAATGAGTCTAGCTTTGGCATCTTTCTTGACAAAAAGGTACCGAAATGCTGTATGGTCTATAAACACAACAATTTATGAGCTCCCATTAGTGTCTTGCTTACATAATAGATGGCATGCAACCTCTTCTCCTTTTGTTTGCCAAGTACACAGTCCATCACATGGTCACTTGCATCGCACATAATCTTAAAAGGGGAGACCAATCTGGTGATGTCAAAATTGGTGTTGATATGAGTGCCTTCTTGAACCTATTAAAAGAATCTAAATAATCATTATCAAAGACAAAAGGCAAATCTTTAACCAATAGACAAGTGAGGGGTCTAGTAATAAGGAAAAATCTTTAATAAACCATCTATAAAACCTTGCATAACCAAGGAAAGCTCGAATACCCTTGATATTGGTTGGAGGTAGTAACTTCTTAAGTACTTCTATCTTAGAGTGATCTACTTCAATCCCCTTGTATGAAATTTTATGGCCTAATACAATTCCCTCTTAGACCATGAAATAACATTTCTCCCAATTTAAAACTAAACAATTATCAAAAGAATCTAGAAAAGATAGAAAAATGATCCATAAATACCTCCATAAAGTTTTCATTCATGTCTACAAATATGGCCATCATGCACCTTTGAAATGAGGCCGATGCATTACATAAACCAAAACGCATCCTTTGGTATGCAAAAGTTCCATGCGGACATATGAAAATGGTCTTCTCTTGATCTTCCAAGTATATAAATATTTGATTATACCCTGAATATCCATCAAGAGAGTAATAAAAAGAATGACCAGCCACTCTCTCAATCATTTATTCCACAAAAGGTAAAATTACATGATCCTTCTTAGGGGCCAAATTTAACTTCCTATAGTTAATACACACTCACCATCCTGTGATAGTCCTAGTGGAAAATGTTTTCCCCTTTCTCATTCTCTATCACTATCATGCCACCCTTCTTTGGCACACAGTAGACTGGACTCTCCCACTCATTATCTGAAATAGAGCACATGATCCCTACATCCAAAAGTTTCACCACCTCCTTTTTCACAACCTCTTGCATATTTGGATTTAACCTCCTATGTCTTTCTCTCCCCATTCTATATCCTTCTTCTAGATTAATCCTATAAATCACTACATTGGGACTAATTCTCCTAATATCATAAATTTTCCATCCTACTGCTCTTATCCTTTTCTTAATGATCTCCACCATTTTCTCTTCTTGCTCACAATTTAATTCATTGGAGATAATGATGGGTAAAGTTTGATTCTTCCCTAAAAAGGTATGTCTCAAATAGGAAGGTAAAGGTTTAAGATCTAAACTAGGAGATTTAACAATAGAAGGTGGTGTAGGTGTATAAGTTCTCTCTAATCTTTCTAACTCAACTTCCTCATATAAATCATCTTCCTTCAAACTTTCATCTCTGTGTACTTCATTCACTTCATCAACTCCGTCTTTAATCTCTTTCATACACTCATCTATAATATCAATTTTCATACATAAATTTCCATGCATCAGTTTCTTCAAAGATTTTGTCATATTAAACTCAACCTATTCATCACCAATTCTTAACACAAGTTGCACTTCATGTACATTAACTAATGCCCTACCATTATTCATAAAAGACTTATCCAAAATTAACGGGCAATTCTTATCAGCTTTAAAATCCAACACAACAAAAACAACAAGAATTATAAATTTGTCCACTTTTACTAATAAGTCTTCCATAACTCCAAACGAACTTTAATGGATTGATCCGCAAGTTGAATCAGTGTGGATGTTGGCTTGACTTCTCTTAGTCTAAATTTCCTGAAAATAGATAAAGGCATCAGATTAATATTTGCACCTAATTCACATAAACATTTAAAAAACTCAAAATCACAAACAACACATCGAATAGTGAAACTCCCTAGATCTTATAATTTCGAAGGAATTTGGCTTGGGATGATGGAACTGTAATTTTCTGTCAACGTTACTGTTTGGTTACTTTCCTAATTACGTTTGTGTGTAAGTATATCCTTCAAAAACTTCACATACTTAGGCATACACAACAAAGCTTCCATCAATGAGAAATTAATCTGTAGCCTCTATAGTTTCTCCAAAAACTTAGAAAACTAAGTGTCCACTTAATTTTGTTTTACTCTCTGTGGGTACGAGAGTTTGGGCTTGTACGGTAGTGGTGGTGGTACATACGGCCTACCTTCTTCCTTTTCTTCTTCTATCTCTGTATTTTTCTCTTTTCCGTAGCTTTCCTTTTTCATACTTAGTTCTTCCATCTGCTTGCCACTTCGAAGTGTAATAGCTTTGATTTGCTCCCTTGGAATGACGTGAGTATTGCTTGATAAGATAATTGCACTTTGAGGAGTGCTGACTTTATTTTGAAATTATTTGTTTAAACCATTGGTCTCGCCACTCCTTGAGAACTAAATCTTGGTCTTATGAAATCCATCAATGTGTTTTCTAATCCTCCTTGTTCTCCTTCTTCAACCATATATTGTTATGAAAAATTTAGACGCTTCACCCTTCTTAATTCTCTTTCGTGCCTCTTATTGTCAAGAAATTCGTCTTCTATAACTTCTTTTGATCTTTGCATACTCCTTGTGTTCATGCACCTACATATACACAAGGAAAAGTATCAAACATTCTTAAATCAAAGTAATCTGAATTAAACAAGATGCAAAAACAATCAATACCCGGCATCCGCGCCAAAAACTTATTAATGATAAAAACAATCTACTTATTTAATGCCCAAAAATAAGTGGACGGGTTGTGACTTGTAACTTAAAAGCAAATATCGATCCCATAGGGATTGATGCCCAGACACCACTTAATCTAGATCAACTCTGTTTAAGAAATGAAATGGTTTTCAGTGAAAATAATTTGTAAAAGTAAATTAAAATTAAAATATTAATAATGAACAATGAACAATGAACAATACTACAAATGCAAAATAGTCAAAATTCAAGAATCTAAAGACTTGAGATTACTTTCTCCCTATTATGTCTCCCTCCTATTTTATTAATCAAATTATGTCTCACACAAGATTTTTGAATGTACTAATCACCCTTTCTCAAGGTGTAATTAATTTTCCCTAATTGAATTCAATGGGATTAATTGAACGATCTCTTAACCTATTCAATCGCTCTACCAATTTCAGTATGTAATAAGTTATCCTATAAGTGATCAATTATCCTAGCCAAGATCTCTCTTCTAACTAGACAATTAACATGATGGTTATAAGTATATAGGTCGCCAACTCTTGTTGTACAATCCTACACAGATCTATCTTACTCACTCTCTCGATTTATCGCAAGGTAGAAATAAAATCAACAATCATTAAGACACTTTCATTCAATTCAATAAAACAAGAAGTTTAACATTATAGTTGAATCGGCCTAACATTGTCTTCATAACATCATCAACTTTCAAATAAACCATTTTACAAAGAATAGAAGTGATCAAAGTGATAGAAAATTGAATAAAAAGACTCCTTTTTCTCTTTGCCAAAATCTGGAATTCTTAATGTTGATGAGTTATTTTCCCCAATCTTGATGATAATCCTTGACTTCAATCCTTCCTCAAGACTCCAACTATGTGTTATTCTCAAGAAAGCTCTTTTCCATAGAGAGGTGTCGTCCTCTCTAACCTTGGAGGCTTAATTATCTTTTTATATCCCAAAAAACCTAGGTTTAATGAAACCCTGTATAGTGTCTCAGACTTTAATTCCCGTGATCATGGGAATCATGTCAATTCCCATGATCGTGGGAATTTGCCATAAAATGATTCCTCTTCTCTTCTTCTTTTCGATCTCTAGTTCGATCTCCAAGTTGCTCTATCTTCATTCCTACATAAAAATAGTCAATTCTTACCCTAAATTAACATGAAACATAAATATTAAAAAAAAACAATAAAAATCAAACTAAACGAAAACATACAGAATGAATCCTAAACTATAACTATAATCAACAATTATACAAGAAACACGTGCTAATTACATAGAAAAACATAGACTAATGCACAAATATCAGTCACCTAAAGAAAATTGTTGGAATTTAAGGGAAAATTCAAATATTTAAGGAAATGTGGTAAGTTGTTCCAATGACGAAGATGCTCTATATTGTTAAAAAGCAACGACTAATGAAGGCAAGAAAGTATTTACTGAAGTATGGCTTCTTGACTTAGGATTTACATTCCACATGACCTCTTGAAGAGAATGGATCCATCATTATGAACCTATCTCTAGAGGATCTATATACAATTGCAGTGTTCATGCCTTAAAGATATTTGGCATTAGAACTGTCAAGCTAAAGATATATTATGTTACAATCGTACCATTCAAGACATATGGCATTTGGGGGTCTGAAGAAGAACCTATTGTCTATAGGAAAATTGGATGATCTTGGGTGTAAGATCAATGGTGAGAATGGATCATTAAAATAATAAGAGGAGCATTTGTACTTATGAAGAGAGAAAAGATAACTGCAAATTTATACATGGTATAGGGAGAGACATTGGAGGAAGTTGAAGCATCAGTTGTCTCAAGTATTCAAGTGAAAGATCAGCAATGATGCAGAATCGGAACTTGAGCATATGTCTGAACAAGGAATGAAAATCCTTGCAGAGAAGAAGCTACTTCCTAGACTTACAAAAATATCACTTCCTTTTTATGAGCATTGTATTATAAGCAAGCATTATTGTTTAAAGTTCAACACATCAAATTCTAGAAGCAAGGTTGTTTTATAATTGGTTCACTCTGATGTATGGCAAGCAACGATTCTATCCCTAGGAGGAGAAAATTATTTTGCGTCATTCATTGATGATTATTTCAGGAGATGTTGGGTGTATCTGATCAAGAGGAATTCAGATGTGTTTCTAATCTTTAAAGTATACAAAGTGTAGGTAGAACTTGAATTTGGAAAGAAGCTCAAGCATCCGAGGACAAATAATAGAGGAGAATACGCTGGCAATGAATTTGATCAATTATGCAAGCGAGAAGGAATCAAAAGATGGTTCACAACAGCTTACACTCCTCAGTAGAATAGAGTGGTAGAGCGGACAAACAAAACTCTATTAAAGAGAGCTATGATGGCAACTGCAAGCTTAGACGAGACTTTTTGGGCATAAGTAGTCAATACAACCTGTTATATGGTAAATCGGGCCTCATCAACTGCAATTAAGTTGAAGACTCCGATAGAGATGTGGATTGATAAGTCAGATGATTATTCAAACCTTTATATATTTGGAAGTCCTGCGTACGTGATGTACAATTGCCAAGAAACTACAAAGCTGGATCAAAATCCAGGTAATGCTTATTCTTGAGATATGTTGGTGTAGTTAAGGAGTATCACTTGTGGGTCCCATTTCCCATAAGGTAATCATCAGCAAGAATGTAATATTTGCAGATGAGCTAAAAAAGATAGGAGACGATGATTTAACACCAAAGAAAGATTCAAAGACTATTTTTGTTTAGGTGGAAAAGGAATCCCAGATGGATTCTTTTGAAGCATCACCAAAGCAAGAGGTACAAAAGCCAATAGGGATTGAAGATCCAAAGACTCATCGATCAGATCACCCAAAAAGGTTACCAGATTAGCATTCAGACTATATTATGGAGGGCAATATTGCATACTATCTTTTAACTGAGGATAGGGAGCCATCATCTCTCCAGGATGCAATGAATAGTTTAAATGCTTCTCAATAGATGGCAACAATGCCAGAAGAAATTGAAGTTCTTCATAAGAACGACTTGGGAACTTGTGCCACTACCATAAGGAAGGAAGGTCATTGATAACAAATGGGTTTATAAGATCAAACGAAATGGTGATGATTAGTTAAAGCGGTATCGTGCAAGATTGATGGTGAAAGAATATGCTCAGAAGGAAGGAATTGATTTCAATGAAATATTTTCCTTTGTGGTTCGACTATGACAATCTAAGTAGTCCTGGCAATATGTTCTATGCTTGACTTATATCTAGAACAATTAGATGTAAAGACAACTTTTCTTCATAGGGATCTTCAATAAGAGATTTATATGCTTCAACTAGGAGTTTTTAAAGAAGCCGGAATGGAGAACTTGGTTGAACAAATCACTAGATGGTCTAAGGCAAGCTTTGAGGTGTTGGTACAAGGGATTTGATTCCTTAATTATAAGCTTTGGATATAAAAAAACTAAATACAGACGCTTATGTATATTTCAAACGGTTTAGTGAAAATGACTTCACTATCTTACTATTATATATGGACGACATGTTGGTAGTAGGCCCCAACAAAGACCGTATTATAGAAAGGAAGGCTCAGCTGGCTAAGGAATTTGAAATGAAAGACATGGTACCAGCAAACAAGATTCCAAGGGTGCAAATTCACTTAGACAAAAGTAACAGGAATATTTGGCTTTATCAGAAGAATTATCTGAAGAAGATCTTGCAGCACTTCAACATGCAAGATTGTAAGCCAATTTCTACCCAACTTCCTGTTAACTTCAAGTTATCCTTCAATATTAATCCTAGCAATGAAGATGATAGGATGGAGATGTCTCAATTACCTTATGTATCAACAGTGGGAAGCTTAATGTTCGCTTTGATTTGCACAAGACTAGACATTACACATGCAGTAAGAGTAGTTAGTCGGTACATGACGAATCTTGGCAAAGGGCATTGGAATGCTATAAAGAGGGTCTTTAGATGCATTAAAGGGACCTCAGATGTTGCATTGTGTTATGAGGAATTATACTTTATTGTCAGTGGATATGTGGACTCCAATTATGCAGGTGATCTTAATAGCAGCAAATCCACCATAGGCTATTTGTTTACATTAGATAGCAGAACTATAAGTTAGGTCTTAAAACTGCAGTCAGTTATGGCTACGTCAATAATAGAAGTAGAGTATGTAATAGCTACACAAGCCAGTAAAGAAGCAGTTTGGTTGAAAATGTGGTTGGAGGAGCTCGAGTACAAGCAAGATAAGATTTCTCTATTTTGTGTCAATCATAGTGCCTTGTACCTTGCAAGGAATCCATTTTTCATTCGAAAATGAAACACATACAAGTTCAATATCACTTTGTTCATGAGAAAGTGGAAGAAGGAACTGTAGATAAGCGGAAGATTCATACTAAAGATAACCTCGCAGATTTTATGACGAAATCGGTCAACACTGACAAATTTACTTGGTGTCGATCCTTTTACAACCTAATAGAAACATGAGCAATATGGAAATGGCAAGGAAGAAAGAATGGTGTGAAGATTTGATTGACTTTCAATAAAATCATTCAAGTGGCAAATTGTTACTGACGACTTAAAAGAGTTTTAAAAAAGGTAAGACAACTGACTTAAAATATGTCAACAAAAGCAGGAATAAACTTGCATATGGACAACTGTTCACATGTAGGCAGAAAGAAGAAAAAAGAAACGGCACTGTAAGCACATTTGGGAGGCTTATGAATAGGCTTTCCCAAATGGTTTTATATTCATCTCAAATCTTCTCTTCTTTAGTTTAATCTCCATAGTTTAAAGAGTGTTATTTTTATTTTTGAGAGAGCTAGTGTTTCTCTATTAAAAATAGAGAGAGGTTGTAGCTCATAAATTTTTCATTGTAAAGTTTCATCTTCTTGGCCGTAATTTTTACCTTGATTTGTTTGAAGTTTTTCACGCAAAAAAATCTATATGTTTATTTCTTCATTAATATTTCTTCAAAGCTGCGAGCTTTCTCTAATTCGGTCAATTTTCGCAACATATATTTATTCTCTTCATTTGAAACTTATTCTCGGCGAATTCAATACGAGGATTTGTGTAGAAAAAGTATGGGGGATGGCTTTGTTCACTTCACTTTGTGAAAGCTACAGCTCATGAAGCTCTCTAGAGGATAGCAAGGAGACACGGTTGTTCTTTTGGTGGGAGTATTTGTGGTATAAAGCGAAGAGTAGTATATGGGATTTGGTGTGCAGTTGACTCTTGATTCATATACAGTAGGTACGTAATGATCGCTATTGTGATGGCCACCCAATTCTATATGCTTTTGTTGGGATGTTGTTTTGGTTTGGGAAACCAATGTGTGAGAGATGGTAATTCTATTGAGTCATCATTGGATGGCCAATAGCAAAGTTAGTGATACACTGGATTGTCCTTACGGCATCAACATGAGACAAATTGTCAAAGCCTTCCTAAAGTCTGTTTCCACTTCCGTAAGATAAGAACTAAAGTCACAATCACTGGCTCACGGGCACACACAGGCCGATGCTTTAGACAGTTTAAATGAAGTTTCAATGAAGCTAGTGCAAGCACACACATAACCATGATGGATCTTTGCCCCAAGAGGTGACCTCGTAAGAAACTAAACAACTTGAAGTCAAAGCTGTAAAAAATAAAAAAAGGAAGTCTGTTGAATGGCCTTTTCAGTGGTTTGTTTATTTGTTTTATTTTTAACCTTGAGGGCAAAAAAAAAAAGGTCAAAATCTATGGATTCGACTGGTTATTGTTGTCGAATATCGGCTACAGTCCAACTTTGTTATAGCAATTATAGTTAATGTGCACGTAAGAAGAGCAACCGTAAGTTACACTATTATTGACTTCATGTCGTGATCTACAAACTTCAGTCATTTTTTAAATTTGATCTATTATGCCATCCAATGACTTTACACGCGTACACAGTCACAAGAATCTTTGACATAATCATACCTGTACACTTCACACGCTAATCTCTATGTAAATATCAAATAAAATACAATGGGATAAGAAACTTACAAAGTTTTTTAAAAAATTTAAGTGATCTTATAACTTTGGTCATTATATTCCAACAGAAATTATTATAATTTAAATTTGGAATACAAAGTTTTCATTTATTTAATTTTGAAATTAATATTTCCTTTTGTAATATTTTATTAAAATTATTCATGATAACCGTATGTCATTAATTTTTTCACAACAATGAAAAGGTGGTGTCAATTCATTTAATAATATCTTTTTATATTAAAGCATATATGTTCCATGAATTGATATGGAATTTTACTAAAATTATTTACTATAGTAAATAAAGATGAAGAAAAGCCATATCATATGATAATTCATCGCTAGTAAGTTTAATGGAAGTTCATATAAATAGTTTTATGTCCTATATATATAAGACGAGAACCTCTCTCTAATTATTAAAATCAAAAGAGTGTACCGTCTAATTTATGCTGAGTGCAACAAAGCACATACACTTTCTTTTAACTATTCATCAACTTAATTATCAGAAAGGCCATATTAGAAATAACTTGCAGCGATAATCTTCTATGTTGCATGCTCGTTATAGAGGAAGAGCGTATTAAAAGAACTTGGAACAGCTCAACACAAAACACCTTTTTGAATGAAGATTCACACTTCAGTAATATCAATAAGCATAATAGTCTTAATTCGTGTTTCAACAAAATTTAAACCAAATGAGTAGGAAGTTTTTATACGATCTAACAGCAATTTAAAAATCCCCATAATTGATACAAATTGTATCATTTGCTTAGTTAATGTTTCGTGGGACTGTGCCCCGTCTCGAAATATTTATGTATCATTTATATGTATGGATCAAAAATGGTCAATGCTGAGTTGTCTTCTATTCAAGTTCAATTTGAAACAAAAGAGCAAAATAAAGTAGCACTGGAGTTGGGATTCCAGTTCAGTAGGGTGTGACTGAAGATAGACCAGAGCTCCAGACCGATTGAGCCCCTGAAAACCCTCCTCTGCCATTTGTACATCCGCGTAACTTGTAATTCAAGAGAGATAGAAAGTAAACGATCTCCTCTACCTTTTTTAAGAAAGATCTATGACCTTTTATTTGAAAAAGTAAACTGTGCCTGTGCAGACCTTTAAGGTAAGTATATTTGAAGTAAATGAGTTGTGTAAAGCGTTATTAAATTCATTCACAACCCTAGAGGGGGTGGAGACTAAAACTTTACATAGGAATTTTTATAAATCTTCCATTTTTCTATCCAGGGTGAGAGTACATTTAGTATATAAAGTTTAAAGTTTTAACTTGGTTGGTTAACATTTATAGTTTTATATCTGTACGTCATATTAGACATTGGAGTTCAATATGCATAGATGACATAGAAATGTGGTGCGGAGCTTCTTTCTTTGTATGATTCGAGGTGATGGACTCATTTAAGTAAATATTTGCTTAAGGTTACTCCCGTTTTTACTAACTTTTAGTTGACATATTATATATCAATAATAAATATCCTTCATGAATTCAGGCGTCGAGAGATCCTAATAGCTTGCTTATTCACACGCAAAAAGAAAAAGTCATTAACCTATGACATTATTTTACTATTAAAAACGAGTTTATCTCACCAATTTTTTATTTTTACTATCACTGTTACTTGAGACATTATAACTGTGGAATCGGAATTTTATTAAAATTTAAAAACAGTCCCTTGTTTTTTGTTTACATTGTCATTTTCTTGACATATATAAGATGTAATATCATCCATTTGTTGCAGTATAATTAGTCAGTAGTAGTTACTCACTTTATATACGATACTCTTACAAATCCTACGATCAAATTAAATAGAGTATCGTCCATTTGGCTAGTTATCAAATTATATGAGTTTTTGACTATATGTTTGAAGTCTAGTGTCATTAATTTAAGAAAGAAAGAGAAAACAGTCGCAGCTCTTATGACTATGTATATGTATGTATACATGCATGTGTTTTTACAAGAAAATATTAGTGGAGGTTTGACAATCTGTGCTTTTAATGGCCCTTAGTTGCTTGAACGCAAAGGAAGTTTCATTGGAAGAAGTATGCTCCACAATTTCTGCACCCTCGCCGCACCCACTGGACCTTGCAATCGCATACCCCTCTCTTTCTCTCTCTCCCTACAATTTATATGTCAATAAATAAATAAAATCCAGAGTCTGATGGAAGCAAACACACTCCCATGTCAACTATGTGCCAGTTTTCTTGTGCTAGTCCTCATCTACTAGCTATTCCACAATTTTCAAGCTGTCAAACTCAAACATTCAAGCTTCTCCATTCTACTCTAAATCCAAAATCTTCAATACACTGCTCTGTCCATCTCTCGCTCTCTCCATCTCTCTTTCTCTCCATGCAATCTCTTCTCTTCACCATTTCCTCTGTTCTCTGCAACAACCATGAAAACCTCCATGCCCTTCTTTACTACGGTTCTTCGGCTCTGTCTTTGTCTTGTATTGTTTCAATTTTGGAGGTGTAATTTCTTCTCCTCTGTCAACACCATTCACTATAACACTACTCCATCTATGTCTGCTTCGGATCAGCCTTTGAGGAACAGAAAAATGTTGGCCACCAAGTTTGACTTCAAACCTTTTCTCAGAAGCCAGCACCAACACCATCGGCGTCATCACCGGCATATCCCTTTGCACCGTGAGCCAGTCGGAGGCGATATTGATGAGCGTTATGGTGATAGCAAACGACTTGTTCCAACTGGTCCAAACCCTTTGCACCATTAAGGTTTTTTTTTTCCTTTTTTAATTTTTTGGTTGCATATGCTTCTTTATTGTATAATTACTCTTCATGTAATATTCATCTCATCCATTCTTCAGAAAACGAAAAGAAAGAAAGAAGTTTCTGAAATCGGTCTCCTGCAGATTCTATACATGCTAAAATTTCAGAATTAAATTCAGATATACCTTTGGATAGTGTCAATTCATACGTACGTCCTCTAATGATTGCTTATAACCGAAAAATAAGCTTTGTCATTCCCTTAGTCACGGAATTTCATGTTTGACGGATCATGCATTTATTATAATCTACGACTATTAGTTTATTGTGAAAGAAGCAATAGTAGCTGTGACGGCACGGAACGTCATGGGAACCGAAATTTAGGCACCATTGCTGCAGTATAATATCATAATGAAGATTAGTTAGGATCACAGCTTTGACAACATCACGGTAATCCATTTTTCTAAAACGTTGACTAACTAATAGACGAGAACCTACTAATCCAACTTCTCCAAAATTCTACAATAGGTTATAGGATTGTAATTTATTAGATTAACTAGAAAGATTTGTGCATGAATCAAATGCAACAACTAACATAGGATCCTCCTTAGGAGATGCGTATGTATGAGTTGTTGACTAAAAGTCCTGGTTGTACTCCTGCCTGTTTTTGTTTTTTCCCCCCGTCCAATGCTGTGTGGAATGGGCAAAAGTCGCAAAAAAGGTCGATATTAGTTAAGGGAAAGGAAAAAATGCTAAACCACTTCCTTTAGACTTTTTTGGTATCATGATCCATTTTCACTTATGGGCCTTGTGCCATCCAGTGGTTGCATTGATTAATTTCTATTCGCTGCATTGGATTGGATCAGATTAACTATTCAAACCATAATATCCTACTGAATTGCGAAATCCTCTGAACAGTTCATTTTTGTGTGATTGAAAGAATTTAAAATTGGACTTTTTTCAAAAATAATTTCATAATTATGGTTTATTTCTGATTTTCAAGAAATGTATGATTCGTGATAATGATTTAAAGTTAAAAATAATGACTTAGTGCCTGATCGAAAGTTTAAAAAACGTTAGCAAAAATGAGTTGAGTGGACAATTATAAACGACATCAATATTTATTTAGGGAACAAAAATAGAAGAATAATCACGTTTTAGACATAATTATAAAAATATGAAAGATTTATTAGGTTATCTTTTATTGGAAATCAAATTAAATTGATGGAAGAAGAAGAAAAAAGAAATAGCAAATATTTTGATGCCGAGAAGTTTTTTTTCATTTTTTTTCATAATCCAAATTAAATTATTTTCCTTCATGCTCGAGAAAAATATGAAGGAAATTAACTAGTGTTATAAATTTCTTATTGAATTGATTAAAAAACAGTACAAATTTACTTTGTATTATAAGAATTTCAGACTATGCTAGCTAGTTGATACGTCAAAATATCAAAAAAATATATGAAATCAAATTTCTAAGTTAAGAAAATGTGGAGAATTAAATTTAAAATATATTTTTATCTTTAATTATTTCAATCATAAAAATATTATTTAAAATACTTTAATAAATAAAGTTGTAGGATCAAATTTTAAAATATTTTTAAAATTATAGTCATAATAAGGGACTAAATTCATAATTATACTAAAATTAAAAGATTATTTTATAATTTTAAAAAAATCTTAAATGATATCCAATTCTAATTGGTATCTACGGCATTAGTGACAAAATATTTATAAGTTGTATTCATGTTTCTATAACATACGAAGTATTCTATTTTTTAATTTTATTTTTTTTACATTCTAATTTTATTATTAAATAAATAATATTTTAATATTTAGTATTAATTACTAATAAAAATAGAATTAATATAATTTAATTATTCAGGTTATTGTTATTGTTAAAGTTCTTTAAAAAATTTCATACCAATTGTTCCTTTTAAAAGATTAATTTTATTAGTAGAAAATTAAATTCTAGTATATAAAATTTAAAAATATATTTTATAATTTTAAAAATTATCTAATTGGATCTAATATTAACCGATATTAATATTATAATATGCCGAAAATAAAACTGATATGAACTCCCGAATGTAGGATTCACGACTTTGGTGTTGAGTTACCTCGTAGAGCAACTCTATCCGACAGATGCCATAGCCAGAGGTCCTCTTTCGGCTTCTAACACAATTTATGTTTACTTTGATCTATATACTAAGACGGAATAAAACAAAAATTTAAAGACAGAACAGAACATAAAAAAAAATAAGTGAGGTTTTTAGTTATAATGGACAAAACAGATAAAACTGTGTATCTCGAGAACAGAAATGTGTTTGGTTACACTTGACAGAACATAGAAAACAGTGTTAATGACCAAAGTATCATTGCAGTATAATATAATCGGAAATATGTAATTCATTGAATATTTTAAATCAAATGATTTGTAATAGTATTTTTTTAATTGTACCTATAAATAAGGAATTTAAAAAATGAAGAACCTAAAAATTTAATGAAATGAGCTATTGAATAGTAAAAATTTCTTACAAGTTAACAATAAAATGAATTACGTAAATATTTTTTGTAACTATATCAACATTTTTTAATTATATTTGTATTTTTAATTACGATAAAATAAAATGAAAAACCTAAATATTTAATGAAATGAGAAACCTAAATATTTAATGAAATGAGTTATTGAATAAAAAAATCCTACAAGTTAAAAATTTTAATACATAATAATTTAATAAAACATCTAAGCATTCATAGAATTAATTACATAATAGGTTAAAGATGCATTAAAATCTTATATTTTATTAAAAATGTATTTATTTTGCTATTTATACACTCGGGCATGTGTGGAATATTACTAATAATATTGGAGTATTTTTGTCCAACACCCTGCGTATTTTGTTTCTATAACACGTACAAGAGAGTTGTATTACGGTTTTAAAAGGAACAAAAATTTTATATTTTCGTGAATTAAAGTTAGATTAAAATGGACAATATTAGCAAACAAATACTGCTAAATACAAATTTTTATATTTTATTATCTGTCTGAGTTAGATTAAAATGGACAATATTAGCAAACAAACACTGCTAAATATAAATTTTTATATTTTATTATCTGTCTCTGTTTAGGGATACATCAACCAAACCTACCGTAAACTCACCATATTCTAGTTGTAGCTCGTTCAAACCTTCCGGACTTTATATAATCCCCATCACACAGCTTAAGATTCGTGTTAGATAAAGGACTTCTTACTTAAGTAAGACTTATGACCAATTACCAAACCCACGTAGGAGGTAACGCTTGTTACAATTGAATTGCTTCAGTACTCAAGGCGTACGTTCTTTATGTTCTACTGCAGACCCATATACTACAGCCTAAAGGCCCGTTAGGAAAATCCTTTGTCCCGTTAATTCAGGCCTTATTATGTCCCATTAACTCAAACCTTACTTTGTCATATTCAATCCCCACCATTTATTTATGTAGGGCCCACAAAAATAAATGGTGGAGATTGAATGAGACAGAATAGGGCCTGAGTTAATAGGACAAATGATCAAGTCCCCATATCCTAGGCTAAGTCGGGATTGAATGGGACAGAGTAGGACCTGAGTTAATGGAACAGATGATCAAGTCTCCATATCCTAGGCTAAGTATTCTCTTTTGTTCTTATTTTATTATTTGGAAAAAAAAACATAAGAATGTTCTTTTAAAAAAAAGAGAATAATTAGACAGTCTTAATTATTTATTTAATTATATTTTTATAAAAAAAGCTTCTTATTGCATGATTGATATTTGATGGGATTTTCTATATTATAGTACATGGTAACTTCAGATTAAAATTTTACTATTTATGACTAGAGAAGGGGATCATGTACCATTTTTTCTTCTTTTTTGTGATATATGGTTTGAAATATTTTTTAACTGTGAGAGTTCATTTCGTAATTGTCTAGTGGCTAGTTAAAAGTTGATGAATAGTCAATTTATATAAAATTACTTTTTACAATTTTTTATTATTATAAAATTAAAATTTAGAAAAATAAATCAAAACCATCTAATCCAAATTGAAATTTTATGGATTGATTTGGTATGATTATGATAGATTTGAATTTTCTTACATTTTCTTATGTATTTACATATGATTTCAATCCTAATTTTAAGATAAATTGTTCAATTTGTGTTAACTATTAGGTTGGATTTATTGATATTTTTTTATACTAAAAAGTCAAAATTTCTAAAACAAATTGAAAAATAAATAAAATAAAAAAGAATTGTGTGCTGCGTTTAACGCAGCAACGCATGCGTCAAATGCATGCGTTTGCGTGCGTTTAACGCATGCGTTTGCGTTGCATTACGCAGCGTTTTTCTTGAAGGAAAACGTTGACGCTTTGAAGCGTCACATTTTAAGGGTTCTAGTTGTGAACTGATGGAGAATTGTTTTTGTTTTGGTTGCTTAGTAGGACAGCGGCGGTAGAAGGAGAAAAAACGCGAAGAACTCAGTATTGTGGCATAGTGAAGAGCGATAGGAAGAAAGGAAAAACATAAAATAGGAAGCAGCTGGGAGAAAAGCTATAAAGACATGATTTATGCTTGGGGCATGAGAATGGAGATGGAAGGCTAGTTTTCCGACACCGGTTTAACGGGAACATCGTCGTCAAATTACGATTAAGCTATTTCTATCATTTTGAAGTTGTAATTTCTTTTCGGATTATTTTGTTGTTGGTATTGATTTGGATGGTTTTAGGATAAATAATCTTAATTTGTTATTTTTATTGTTTATTTTGAACCTATTGTTAAAATTTCAATTGTAATCTATAATTGTTACTTTTGATGTTTGAAGTAGCGTCTAACGATCGTTAATTGTTAGGAACAACATAACTTAGGTTCGATAACCCGAACGTGTGAGGTTAACCACCTATATTGATCATTTTCCTAGTTCTTTATGCGACTACCAAATTGAATCTAGAGATCGTATCCTAGGTAATTCGATAGTTAGGTTTAATTAATGATCGTATCTTGATTAAATTCAATCTAAGGGAAAACTGTGATTTATAGAGCGTTCTATTAGTCTTAGATCAATAGTTCGAAAAGAATTGTAAAGGCTTTAGAATGAAGGAATATGCTTGATTGTGATTAGACCGAGATTGACCCTAAAATCGGATTTTACTTATTTTCAACACTTTTCTCATTTTCAATTAATTTTGTTCTAATTTAGTTTTGGTAGTTTACTTTTATTTTAAATTTTTTGAATTGTTTGAAACTCAGAAACCCCACATTCTTTTTCCTTGCATTAATTAATTTCATTACGAAAATTAATCAAACATTCCCTGTGGATTCGATCCCGACTTACCGCAACTATAAATTTTAGTATGCAGAGACAGGTAAATTTTGCAGTGCATTTGACACGTGCTGTCAGATTCAAAATGTTTGTTTTTGTTTAGGTTGAAAAATAAAAAATAAATCTAAACCATCTAATCCAAATTGAACTTTTATGGATTGATTTGGTATTATTCA
>JAOSBN010000006.1:30599143-30613661 GCA_027563595.1 Erythroxylum suave
TATAGAATTGGATTAAATAGTTGATGATAGGATCTAGAATGTTGAGGATGTTCTAACCTCACCTTCAAAATTTTATTATTGAATTAATGCAATCTGATTGTTTATATGTTTATTGGATTTGTTGTGGTTTAATTCTGCAATTGCATAATTTGGTAAAAAACTGAGAGGGTGAATCCAATGAAAAATAATTAAATTGGACTAATGAGATTTAGGTGATTTAATAAAACAAGAATTGAATCGAAACAAGAAATTGTACGAAGAGAGATCTTGCACAGGTATCTGATAATTTATTAGAGAATTTCATAACTAATTAAGGTTTTGGATAGATTATGAACTGAGAAATTACATCTTTCATAATCTGATTAAGGTTTATGATTTAGGGTTAATGGTTATAACTCGAGAGAGAGTAATCAACCCTAGGACAGTCTATAACCAACAATCTGATAATTCATAATCAGTTAAGTTAGCATTAAGGATAGGTAAAATTTCCTCTCTCTCAATTGGCAATTTCTTTCGGTTGATTCTTGGGTTTGTTGCAACTGCTTAATAATTAGTATATTTGTGTTTAATTCTTAAATTGTTTGATTGAATTAAGTTCTTGTTTTTAGTTTCGTGCAACTTGAATTTCTGTTATTGTTTATGGCCTTTGATTTTATGATTAGATTAACTCCCTCCTCGTGGGATTGACATCTTTGGTACTATGCGAACAAAGCGTATGCTTGTAGATTATTGGAGGTTATTAATTAAAACTTACACATAACAGCACCCGATTAAATTTTTAACACTATTGTCGGGGAGGCAATTATTTTAATTCTTATAGTCTAAAACTTTTTCACCTTCTTTTTAATTAAAAAAACTAGGCATAAAGTAGAGGACACATCAACTTGAAAATGCCACCGGACAACAATGTTGAATCTCAAGAGTTGAATGCTAAGAAGAGATAAAAAGAACGATCAGGGAGGATGTATATTACAGGGAACAAAAGACTCTTATGGATTTCAATGAGCCCTAATTTAGTTGGGAAAATCATCATTCTTATATGAACCTGTACACTTCGGGGTGACAAAACCACCCAAATTTCTATTGGTCCAACAATGTAACAACTCACTTAGGACATCAAGACTTATCAGGATTTTAGCAACATGAGTCTAGTTCATGGGATTCTAAATTGGACAACGTCTTGGATAAGCTCGCGAATATGGAAGAGGGCCAGAACAAACTAGAAGAGCAAATTGAGCAAGTAATAGAAAGTTATGCCTCGTCTATTCACAACCTAGAGATTCGAGTGAGACAACTTTCTTGTGAATTTTGTAAAAGAAATGTGGAAGACTCTCTTAAGTAATATAGACAAAGAAAGCAATATAAGGCTATCGCACCTAAGAATGGGGGAGAACCATAAGGATTAGTGGAAAACCAAACTAAACATCACCTTATTGAAGACTAAGAGACGAAGAAAGAGGATGAAGAAAAGAATGTCATTCGTATTATTCACCAGTTCTTGATATACCAAGAGTGAACATAAAAAAAAACTTAGGTAGATGTCCATGAAAAGAATCTTATCCTTCGCATTAATGATGACCAAGTGACACAACATGAATGATGTATTACAGAATCTGAAGGATAGTAGCTCATTTAGGATAATTAATGTGTTTGAATCTTCTAAAGAAGAAAAGGATGAATAAAAAATGACAACAAATATCGAGTTTGAAAAGCTATAAAAGTCTCTATTCATGAAGTGGAAGAAGTAGAGAAGATGAAGGTGATTAAGGAAGAAAGAGAGCAACTCATCTTCTTATAAGACAAATTGTTGGATTCGATGGGAGATTCAGGAAGTATTGTTATTCCCCATTTTATTGATAGTTTGTTAGTGAAAAGGACATTACTGAAATTAATTGGTTTTGTCAACTTTATCAATATTGTCCTTCTGATCATTTTGCAATTTGTAGCTTACTTACAAGCTTCAAAACTAATGTTGAACGAAAAGGATGGAAGCAAGCTGCTCATAATTGATCCCAACTGAGTTTCCAATGAAAGAAGAGCATCGAGCTACCAACATTAAAAGAAGTGTTGTATGGGAGGCAATTTATGCATTGTTAATTTCATGTTATTTCCTTTGACAATTAGATAGTATGGATTACGTAGTAAGGTTATTTCGTTTCCAAATAAGGTCAGGAAGGCATAGGACTTCGACATTAGTTAGAGGATCAAGGAAGTAAGCAAAAAGAAAGGTGAAAGCGCTATAAAGAGTAGGAAGCGATATCGAGAATGCGTAAAAGGACAAAAGAAGAAAATAATCATAAATTGGTGAAAATATTGTAGGCCACAATCGTGACTTGTAAAATGGTCCACACGAATTTCAACTATTTTTTAAAACCATTTTACCCTCCTTTCACCTATATATTCATGTTATACTTCACTTTTTCACTCACTTTCATTCTAACTTTATCTCTCTAAGATTAGAACCTCCAAACACTCTCACTTCTCTTTAACCAACTTCCAAATTCACACTTTATTCTAACTTCCTCCTACTTGCAATCTAGTATGTCGCATGTCAAGCAGTCAGTGAAGCAGAAGAAATCATCGAGATGAAATCAATTCTCAAGCTGAGGCAAAGGAATAGGGTGGTGGACTTCAAAGCACCCTTCCCAATCTACACAGAGAAGGAAGGTATTCGTTTCCAAGCCCTTAATGTTAAACAAGTAGTAGTCTTGAAATATTTTAATTTTGGTATATTTGATAGGTTAGAATTACGGGATAAGGTAGAGAATCTAGCAGAAAGAATTCAGTGAGCGAAGTTTATACACTTCTAATATCCTATTTACCAAGAGCTCACACTCGAATTCTTCACTTCCCTTTGTTAAGAACCGAGCAACCCTAAGAAAATGTGGTTTAGGTTGCATATTGTGTGATAGTTTGTTAGGTTGCATGTTGTGAATTGTGTGAATTTGTCATTGCTTAGATGGATTGAAATCAATTTAATTTTGAACATAATCTATTAAGTTATGAAGAGTCATTAGCTCACGAAATTAGTAATCTAGGTACTTTGGCTAAATGTGCAAGTTAATTAGGATTTAGTGATAGTTGATCACCCTATAAGTTGTCACATTCATTCATAATTTTAGGTCTTTTGACTGAAATAGCTTTGCTAGTGTTTTTTAATGAATACTAGTAGCTAAAGCAACAAAGTAGGCAATAAAAAAATGTGTTCGTTAATTTCAAATAAATAACTATTTTGCTAGCCTTCGGGTTATGAATAGAGCTAGTACCCAGTTAAGAAAGTGATGTAGTTGAGTAACCGAATTGAAATACATCACAAATGTGTGCCTTCACGTCAAATGGCTAGAATAATATTCCAACTAAGCAGTTTAATAAAAACATGACTTAGTTGAGTATCCAAATTGACATTCATCACTAACATTTTTCTTCGTGTAAAAGACTACGTTCATGTCTACAAAAAGTAAATAAAAATGCTTTCTAATAAAAACTTACCGAACTTGCAAATAGCTTGACTTTTCATGAAAATGTACTTAGGAATAGCTACAGAGTTTGAATGATCAAATAATTATTAATGTGTGTGTACATTTTAAAAGGGTAAATAACTTGACATTTGGGTCTTGATTAATATGTATATTTAGTTCAGAGCGCCTAGATTACATGTTAATGACTTGGAATAACTTGAATGAATATTTTAAAGTTAAATTTATTTCATTACGTTGAAGTCATTATCTCATTATTGCAATATGTGCTATGTGATTTTGTGTGTTTGTTGTTTTGTTTGCTTGAGAACAAGCAAATGTTTAAGTGTAGGCATAGTTTGGTATGTGTTTAGTTGTTAATTCAATTGTTTAGTATGTTTTTAGGTTAGAATTGTGTTAGTTTGTTAATTATTTATCTTTTAAGTGTTTTACGGGTTAGTACAAGTCTTTGAACTTAAATATTATGTATTTTAGATACCTTGATGTATTTGCTAGTGTTTTAGGGTCAACATCGAAGAACAAAGAAGTTTTAGAGACATTTAGGTCAAAACAACAACTCACGATCATGGCATGTCATACCACAATCGTAACAGAAGCACCAGAGTTGGCCCACGATCATGACATAAGTGTAAGGAAATGCCCACGATTGTGGCCAACATGTTATGAACATGACAGAAGCCCAAGAAATGGCCCACGATCATGACATGCAAGGTCATGATCGTGGCCTGCATCTAGCAGACTTGCAGACACGAAAAAATGTCAACAACTAAGGGATTTTTTTGACCTTTCAAACTACGAAAAAATCCTAGGGCTACTCAGAACACAAAAGGATATTTAAAGAACAAGAAAAAGAGGCAGAGAAAGCTTTTGCATCTGCCACATTGAGAAACCCTAGAGAGAATTGATCGAGAGACAAAGGAAGAGAAGAAGGAAGAGAGAAGAGGAGAAGACGAGAAGAAGCTGACTCAATGTACTTCCTAAGTCAGGAGTTTCCCGACGTCACTGCCTCCCATCATCCATCTAGATTGTATTTCCTATTTAATTTCATTTTTATCATAGAATTGGATTGAATAGTTGATGATATGATCTAGAATGTTGAGGATGTTTTAAACTTACCTTCGAAATTCTATTCTTGAATTAATGAAATCTGATTGTTTATGTGTTTATTAGAGTTGTTGTGGTTTAATTCTACAATTATATAATTCGGTAATAAACTGAAAGGGTGAATCGAATGAAAAATGATTAAATTGGACTAACGAGAGTTAGGTGATTTAATAGAACAAGAATTGAATCAGATCGAGAAATTGTTCGATGAGAGATCTTGCATAAGTTTCTAATAATTTATTAGAGAATTTCAAAACTAATTAAGGTTTTTAGATAGGTTATGAATTGAGAAATTGCATCCTCTATAATCTGATTAGAGTATATGATCTAGGGTTAATGGTTATCACGAGAGAGAGAGTAATCAACCCTAGGGCAGTGTATAACCAACAATCCGATAATTCATAATCAGTTAGGTTAGCATTAAGGATAGGTAAATTTTCCTTTCTCTCAATTGGTAATTTCTTTCGATTGATTATTGGGTATGTTGCAACTACTTAATAATTAGTATATTCATGTTTGATTCATAAATTGTTTGATTAAATTAAGTTCTCGTTTTTAGTTTCGAGCAATTTAAATTTCTGTTATTGTTTCTGGCCTTAGAATTTAGGATTAGATTAACTCTCCCCTCGTGGGATCGACACTTTTGGTACTATGCTAATGAACCATACACTTGCGGATTATCAGAGGTTATTAATTAAAACTTGCACATAACAGACACCCGATCAACAAGCACACTCAAAAAAGGAGTTTGGAGACAAGTCATGATCCAACTTACAAATTGATGAGGAATTTGTAAAGCTTCAAGATAGAATCCAATAAAGCTCTAACTAATGGTATCAAATGCTTTGAAAAAATCAATCTTGATAAGACAATAGTTAAGTTTTTTTTTAAAACCTAAGTTGTAATCCTTTAGCAATTCTTGCAATAGTATAATGGTATCCTCTATGCTTTTGTAAGGAGGAAAGGCTCCCTGTGTTGTGCTTATAATATTCGAGATTGCCAGCTTAAGTCTTTCAGCTAGGAGCATTGAGATCACTTTATAAGTTCTATTACAGCAAAAAATAAGTTGAAAGTCTCTCCTATTATATAGATGTTGTTTCTTAGGCACCAAACTTATGAAGGTATGATTGATTTGTTAGAGCAGTTGGGAGTAGCCAAATAACTCTTAGACTGTCTCAGTAAAGAGTCTACCTATGATGTCCTAAGATTTTTAAAAGAATAAGGGAGTGAATCCGTCGGGTCCATGCGATTTAGAGGGATGTAAGCTAAATAAGACTAGTTTGGCATCCTCCTCAGATATAAAGGAGATCATTAAATCCAAGATTCATAATCAATTGAACATTCAAACAATCTTTGCACATTGGAGCTTGGAATAGAAGAGTCTACAGTCCTATTAAGACAATGACACAGTTTCTGGCAATTTCTTTTAGATTCTTTGGATTTGAATGTCTCTCCTAGAATTATCATGAAGCGTTGAGATTGTGTTAACATTTCTTTTAGCTAGTAATAAGGAGTGGAAGAATTTTGTATTGGTGTCACCTATTTTGAGCCAATTAATCCAGGGCCTTCTGTTGGAGGACTAAATTCTGAAATCTGAGGGCTTCTTGGTATTCTGAAAGTCTTCTCATTTCTGTTAATCTAAATCAATGTTATGAGGAGAGTTATAATAAGTTTTTTATGTTAGGGTAAGCTGCTCTTTAAGAGTTATAAGATTGAAGTTTTTGTTATGTATGAGAGTCGTTATAGCCTCTTTCACAATTGTAGTTTGACCGTGAGTTGATATGACTTGTAAATGTCAACTACAGAGTTCCAACACCTTCTAATTACTCTAGGGAATTCTTCCATATTAGTGATAACATTGAAGAATCTAAAAGGAGCACGCATTACTTTGGTTTCTATCAATCTTTGTGTCAACATGTAGGAATGATCTGACAACAAATTCTACCCAAATTGAACAAAGGTATCGGGGAACTAATTCAACCAAACTAAATTTACAAATGTCTTATCAATTTTTTTCCTAATGAATAGACTATCATATGGATTGTTGGTCCAAGTGACCAATCACCCAATAGCTTTAAAGTCCACTAAATCCATCTTGTTGAGGAAATTTGAGAGTTCTTTGGTTAGGCCAAGATGAAATATCCTTCCTTCTTCAAGTTAAACTGAATTTAAAGAGAAATTAAAGCCCCCCACTACAAATTAAGGATTGTGGATTCAAGGTTGAGCATGTTGCAAGTCAAGACAAAGCTTATCCCTTTAAAACCCGAAATTTGAAGCATAAACAATAGATAAATCAAAGATAGTAGGAATACCTCTTATCTGACATTGCACATATAAAAGTTGATCAGTTTCTTGAACTGTTGTCATACCAACCAGATCAGCATCAACATATGTCTTTGAATGAGAGAGCAAGTTGTTAGCCTTCTAAGCCAAGAAGCCTCATCTTGTTCTTGTTTCTTGATGACTTTTAGAGGGCAAAAGACATGGAGAAGAGTTATTATATCACCATCAGGAAGAAGATTGTTGAGAGCCCATTTGATTGCTATGAATGATTGTCTTTTTTTGATATCCCATCAATTAGAGAGGAGCTGGTTCTTGAGAGAAAATAAACGTACATATTGACTTGGAAGACGGATAACCATAAGACTCAAGAATCACATTGTTTTCATGGATCCAAGTATGCTTTCGCAATAGATCTAGCAATAGATCTAAGTACTCTCAATGATTTGATATGATTGTTCTGTGATTGGTGACGGTTTTCACCGTAAGGAATTAGATTCTATTAGTGTTTACATCTTCTACTACCACCACAATCTTCCCAGCATCCATTAACCCAACTTTTTCCTCTCTGTATATTTTCTCTCTCGCTTTTTAGGGTCTACTCGTCTTTTGGTTATTTTGCCAAAGAACTCGAATTTTTGAAAGTTATTTTTGTAAAAAGAGTCGAGGATGTATAATTTTTGTAATAAATAATAATATTTTTTATTATTTATAAAATGTGGAAAATAGAAATCATAATTGAATCAGTAGCTTACATGAGTTTTTGTCATAAAGAAGTAGTAATATAAAGTCACAATAAATTTACTTCATATTTAAAATAACACATTCAATTCAATTTGACTCATTTTAAGCTAATCAAGTTTCAAATTTAAAGGATCAACTTGAAATTCGATATAAAAATTTTGATAAATTCTATCATCATCCTTACAATAATACAATCATCCAAAAAAAGTTATCATTGTCATTGTCATTCTCAATTGTTTTTATGTAATTTTTTTCAATCCTAGCTACGTTTGCTACGAAACCTTTATAATTATTACACGTTAACAGTGGTTAATATTAAAAATTCTTAATTTTTTTTTTCTTTAACAAGGAGGGTATAAACCCTTAAGAAGCAACTCTTGGCCACACAACCCCCACCATATCTGCTGTTAGTAAAGAAATACGAGGAGGAGGGATTTGAACCAAATATAAACCTCCAGTAAGACTTAGTGCAGTTTAATCACTAAAATCTAACGACTTAATATTCGGAAAATTAGTTATACCCCCTTTCTCGGTTTGCAAAACTCTGACTCTCACCCTCTTACCCCTTTGTGACCTAACCCAAAATCCGATCCCAACACGACCACAATCACAAGAGTGGCCTCTGGTACCACATGTTTTGTAATCAGATTGAACAGTACAACTTTTAGAGCATTTCTCGCAGAGTTATTGTTTGTGATTACTGTGTTTTCATCTGAAATGCTTCTTTATCCCAACAATATCGCGAAGAGCGTGACAAGGGTCATGGTGCAAGCAATTAGGCTCAACACGTGCTTCCTGGCCGCCGGAGTCTCTCGCTTCAGTAGCTTCCAAGGAACCTTGTGTCGTCGTCTGTGCATCTGCAAGTTTTGATCTCTCGGAAACCCCTTGTTGCACATCTCACACACGTAACGATCTGATCCAAGTAGTATTTTTGGTGATAGAGAAACCACTTCGGCGTCTTGATCTACCCTCAAAACATTTGCACTTGTAATATTCAGTTGTAAGCTTTTCATGCTTCCCATGTGATTTAATGGCTTCCGGTTTACTTGGAAAGAACATATTTCTTTTATAACATATTGCTTTTTAGAATGGTAGAATGAGTGCATTTTGAGAAACCTTGTTTGAACACTGGAACTGAATTTGCTTGCACTCTTGGGATCTCGTCTTAATTAAAAGGGTGAGATTACGGGTTAGATCACAGACTCACAAACTAAACGAAGGGATAAGTGGGTGAGAGTCGGGTTTTGAAGTCCTGAATGATAAATTATCATATAGGTTAAATAATCAAAACTCACTGAAACCAATTCCTGCTTCCTCATTACAAATTCTAAGAAAAGGGGAAAATGGAAAAACATTTCCCAAAGCTAATAAGTGAATTAACGTTGACGCCAAGTAATTAACAATAAAAAGCTAATTACAAGATATAAAAAACTTGGTTTCATTTCAAACCAATCATAAGGTCTTCTCCACTACGCTTCTAGTAGTAGCCAACGCCTTTCAATTCATTTGGACTTGCTTGCTGGTCCATGCTTCCTTGGTTTAAAAATACAATCCGACCTGAAATTTAATATTATAAAACCCAATGTCGCACCTTGTTTATATGGATAAAGGTGCTATACGGGTTAAGCCTCCTTCAAGAGATATGGGAGTAGAGACTAGCGAGAAACATGAATGTCTTACTCATACATACTAGAGACTAAACAACTATGTCATTTAATGTTTTTTGTTACTCTCACTATCGAATCACTACCTGAAGAGTGTTTGCGTCCTGTGTATAACAATATGCTTGGGGAATTGTGACCCTAAGCACCCTTGTACACTGAACTTCACAGTTACTACAATTTCCCTCGCATACCGAAAAAGTAAAGAAAAGCTATGGTTCATATGTCCTAAGAACAGAACAGACTGAACACACATAACAGTTCCTGAAAAGTGAGAGGTCTAGTATGAGCTGTGGACAGATGTAAAAAATTTGAATAGGAGAGTATGGAGTAATATCAATTGAAATATGTACCTCCTTTGAAGGGAACAATCTAGTCATTAGAGGAAGACTGAGAACTATAGTAAGAGGGAAAAAAAAAAGCAAAAAATTAAATAAACAGGAAGCATAAGAATTTGTGTACCATTTCGGCGCACCGCAACCTCTCTTACACGCCGGACAAGACCAGTTATTGGATCGCTAAACACTTTAGTCTCCAGGTTCCCTTCCACGTACAAAATAGCACTGCAATAAGGTAAAATTCAACTGTTGTTTTGTACCCACAGGAAATGTTGCCAGTGACAAGTGTGGAAAAAATTTGAAGAAAAAAAGCTGCAAATGACAAAAATTCATTGACAAGATAAAATTGAGCATCCAATTGGAAACAACATAGTTCCAGCAACCTTGAGTTTAAGCTAGAATGAAATACACCAGTACAGCAACTATTGTTTTCCATCGTTCTTGGGATCCTACATGGCTCAAACTAACAGTGTACAAAAAAAGAGGGGTAAAAAACAATATAGTTCTTATCATCCGAAGACAATTGACCAAACTCCACTAGTGTAGCAAATAAACTAAGATACCTCACAATTCATATTCATGTCCTTAAGTGAGGGAATCCTCGAAAACAAGGAGAAAGCTCAAGGTCAAAAAGTTATAGAAAAAAAAAGAAGCCTTCATAACATTCTCATTAACTGCATACCATCCAAGTTTGATGATAAACAAACTGTTTGAACTGGCCAGTTGTCCGTACATCAAAAGCTTTCACTAATAGAAATCACATACACAACCTGTTACAGGCAACACAAGATGGGACAATAAAATTAAAATAAAAAAAGTTTGGAATGCCATTGTCAACTGGAGACATTTCGGAAAACATAATGAACAACTACTATGTTTTTCAATTCTGTAACATATAAAAAGCTGCAAATCAGAAAAAGTGCTAAAAGGTCATTTCAATGTAACCGTCTACTCAAAAGAAATCTACAATGAAAGGCCAAACTCATTAATTTCAAATAAATACAAAGGATCGGGTCTTAAAAATAAAGATTAAACCATTACAAGTTAATCTGCTAACAGTCAGAGCAAACAACGCCACCGAAAATACACCAATACAACGAATAACTCTGACAGCAAGGTTGACTAGTAAGGACATGCATCAAATATAAAACCTGCAAGATACCGCCCAAGCAAGTTGGAAATCTTCAACTTGTTGAGCTCAGAAGTGCATAAATAATGCATGCTTTGAAGCCAAACTAAGATCCACAATTGAATGTTGCGTGCATAGTAATGCAAGTGGTGTGGATAAAATCATCATGAGTGGTAGGCGATCAAATCATAAAGTAATTTAGACCTATAATGTCTTACCCAGGCAAGATATGCCTGACTACAAGATCCCCCAATCTAGCAGGGTAAACAGAAACCCGATGCCACTGAACGGTTCCACGGTTAGCATAGTCTTTGGGATCCTCATTCTCCATTGGCTGCCTATAATTGCGAATTCCACCTGTTCCCACCGAGAAGAGTGTCACCGTTGTCCCACCCTTCAACTTTTTTTGTACTGGACTCTGCCCAACTCGACCCACCAATATTGCCTAAAAAAGCACATAACCGAAAAATCTAAACTCTCATATTTGTATCAGCAACCTTTATAAACAGTGCAAAATGTTAAGTTAACACCCAGTAAAAAGCAATCGATGACGAACTCGAAATTAAGACTGATAGATTAGAACTTCAAAGACCCCAGAAACACCTTGTAAATGCCCAAGTCGAGGCCATTCTCGAGCGGGCGATCATAGACCTCACGCTTTTTAGTAACCTCTGAGCATGGTGCGTCTAAGTTGGAATTGGACTGGTCCAAGTCGAGGTTTTCAGAAGAGGAGAGATTGGTGGTGCAAAAAGGCATTGAGATTTGAGAAATTCTGGGGTTAGACAGAATGCAACGATAGGCTCTGCTTGAGAGAGTGGCCATATCGATGTCAGTCTGAATGTCCCTTAAACCCTAGTCTTAAGTCTTAACCCCTGTATCCCACAAAAAATGTAAGCATGATAGACCTAGATCCCCCACTTCTTTGGATGGGAATAAAATATGAAAAAGAAGAAAAAACCATTTACACAATAATTGAATCTTTTATCACTCTGTGTCCACTTTCAGAAAGTTCTTCACCTGGAATATCAGACTAAAATCTTTCTTTTCTGTTCAATTACTAGCTTTCGTACTTTTGACTATTTTCTTCAGATAATGGACAATCGGTAACAAATTAATTTTGAATTGTATTAAAATTCGGTATATTTAACTCAATTTAATTAAATATATTATTAATATAGCGTCATTATAATCATCTTCTTCATCTTTTTTTTAACTATTATGATACAAATATTAACGGCCTATTTGGTTCAACTGCTTTAATAGATAAGGAATAGAATGATTATTCTTAAGAATAGAATAAATGAGGAATATAATAGAATGAATATTACTTTGTTTAATTCACTGCTAAAAAATTTCTATGTCAATATTTGGTTTGAAAACATAAACTTGGAATGACAAAAGAATAATTAACAAAAAGACTAAAATATCTGTTATAGTCATCACTAACTACATTATTATTATTATTATTGTTGTTGTTGTTGTTATTATTATTAATACTATTATTATTATTATTAAATTATTTATTATTATTAATTTTCTTCTTATAATATGACTTTCCTATATTTTGCAGTGGTTAATTTTTCTTTCATATATTTCTTGAATTTGGTCCAACTTACATTAGCATTTATTATATAGTCGCAATTGCAATATAAAATAATAATGGAACGATATTGAAAATTAATATAACATAGGGTTTTAAATTACTAAAAAATTATTTAGTTGAACAAAAAATAAGTTTCAATCCTCTTTAAATAACTAGATAAAATATTTAAACTTCAACATAATCTTCAATGTGTGGCAAGAAACCTCCTCACCCACGCAAGTCTTCAAGAAGGCACAATAATAAAAAACATAAGCATTTGTATAAGATGATTAGGAATTTTACCTAAAGCAGTATCACTTCATTATCTGTGAATCCCTCTTTCTCAGCCAATGCACTATTTAACTATTCAACTCTTTGTTGAATGTACGTTTCGGTCTCAATACTATTACACAAATTTTCTCCAATTTGATTCAGGTATCACCCAACATCCTTGTAGAGACTATTTGAATCTGCACAGCTTGCTTCTCCTGTATCATTATTCATTTTTCTCCTCCTTACTGAAATATTTTTAGCTTGTCTTTCAAGATTTGATGTTTGAGGTTGGGTAAATGACTAATCTATGTCATGCGTACCATGATCATATTGATTTTCACTACCTTCATTTATCTCACATGCACCTTCTTGCCTTTCCATTTCTTTAAGAATATCCACAACAGTTTGTGCGTCATTTCCATTAGCACGATCTTTTACATAAATCCCAATAAATTCATTATAGAAAGGAAAGATTTTCCTTCGAAATTGAGCAGCATCTACTCTAATAAGATGAAAAAAGAAGCAACATAAAAAATTTATATAAATGACAAGAAAGTAGTAAAGAAAATACTTAAAACAAGTTAAAAGTTCAATACTTACACTTAATTAAGAATCTCATACATGATCTTAACAGTGACGATCTTCCTTTTGGTATCCCATCCAAATCCACAAGTATCTTTCCTTATCATATCATAAACAATGCTCCACTCTTTCTTTAAAGTCTTAGACTCTATGTAAGGTCTACTTTTAAGTTTGTATCAGCATTGTATGTTCCCACATTATGCAAATCAACCGTGTAAGAAACTAGCACAATATCCTCATCATAATTCCACTTTCTTTTTGTTCCTTTTGAACTTTGAGAATCAATAGTTGTAGGGAATTCCTCGACATACTTATATACCAAATTAAAAAAATATTGATAAATAAAAAATAATCATCATAATAAAGGAAAAATAAAAACATTCATAAAATTCTTCATTTTATTATCATTAAGCATCGACAGCTTATGAGAACAATACAGTCTACGATAACAGCATATATCACAAACAACAAAGAGTACAACAACTTACATAAATAATAATATAAAACCTCCTAACACGCAAACATAATAGAACACCTAAAAAATGTCAATTTTCATTTTGCCTAGATGTTCGCCATTTATTGAACATTTCGCGTGCCAATTCAATTCTCCAATTTGTCAAAGCATTAGTTGGGTCAATAACAGTTGTACACTCCTCCTCATCAACTGGATTGGTGTGAAAATAATCCCCTAAATCACTCTCCATAAGATTAAAACTCATCTCCTACCTAATAAAATTATGAAAAAAAGCTATAATAATGCGATTGTCTATCTTTCTTGGATAAAATGATAGACTCCTAAGAATAGCCCACCTAATTTTTAGTAACTTAAAACACCTCTCAATTACATTGCTTGCAGTCGCATGTTTCAGATTAAAAGATTCTTCTGAAGTTCTTGGTTGGTAACCTCGATGCCATTCATTCAAATGGTACCTTTGACCCCTAAAAGGTGCAATGAAGCCCTCACAATTTGTATAACCTGTGTCGACTAGGTTATAGCAACCTATATAAAAAAAACATTACATAAGTTACTTAATTTACATTATCTCATATCCAAAATTTCAAACAACCTTCCTATATCATATAGGAAAGCTTACCATGAGGCACTTTTAGTCCATGTCTCCTAGTAATTGCATCACGAAGAACTCGACCATCAATTACTGGCTTTTCCTAACCAGGAAGAACATAAACAAATTGCATCTCAGTGTGCACACACCTAACATATTTGATGCAATGTCTATTGGGCCACAAATTTTTTTATTTATTTATTTATTTCTATTATTGATTTAATCATTTTATTATTTTTAGAGTTGGGTTTCTAAATTTGTAAGTATGAATGGGGTAATGATGTA
>JAOSBN010000006.1:30613761-30641420 GCA_027563595.1 Erythroxylum suave
TTTAACTATAACTTCTTTATTTCTGAACCAAGTTGAGTATTTTGGTGTCCTTCTGTTCCAGAAGTTATGAGCGATGGGTCCTCCAGGTTGTTTCGACCTTCGAATGTTGGGTTTCGGAAACGGGACCTAACAATGTCACCCTTACGAGTTCGAAATCTAGGCTTATCTTTAATTGGTGCATTAACCCTGATATGTGTCCCATTTAGAGCACCTAAGCAATTCTACAAGTCAAATGAAATAAAAAATAATAAGAAACCTTAATCACATTCACTAAATTTTCTTATAAAAGTAATAGGGTGATTATCTACCTTAAACCACATCCACCAATGGTCTGAAGAGTTTGTTGGAATGGGCTCAGGTTTTCTAAACAAAAGATCTTACAAATGTATCATTGCATTTAAAACATTATGAAAACACCAACTAATTGTCTCACCAGACCTTCTAAAATTTTTCCTAATAACTCTATTTTTAACATGATGAGCAATAATATGCAAGAAAATTGCTACTTGTTCATCAATAAACACGTTTTTTGTTGACTTTGATCCTCTTATACTTTCTAGTATTTCATATAGTTTAAGAAAAGCTTGCCTAATCATCCTAACCATTGAAATACATGACTCATCATTCTCATGCACAACTCACCTCACATAATCTTGATTTGCATAAAGATTTAGAAAATAACTTCAAACCTTGGCCTATAACTATATAAAGAAGCCTCTGATGCCAACAAACTCAATAGTGAACTAACAACATTACACAACTACAACCATACAGTCAAGACAACCACAATCCATTTTGTTGTTTCAACATTTCTACGTAAACTTAAACTGAAGTGAGCCATAACTGCAAAAAATAAAATTCCTAATGTATTTACATAAATTTGTTCAAACAATGTACAATGTAAGAGAACAACCATGACATAATTCAAAATAGTTTCAATGTACGATGTAAGAGAACAACCATTAAATAATTATAATCTTACAAAATCTATTGGAATGGTCCTGCTAAAAAGTTTGTATCATGATAGTAGCTAAAACCAAGACTTGTAACAATCCAAAATTATAAATAAAATGTCTCGCACATTCTTTTGGTCAAAGGAGCATAGCCTAAATATCATAGCCAGATAGCCTTTAGTTTTGGTCAATTCTCCAAAATAACAAAATTTTATTTCTAAAGTTGGTCCTTAGAAAAGTAGGGCGTAACTTTTAGTGGATACTATCCAAATTTTCCATATGGGTTAGAAAAGGAAAAGAAGTCAATGGGCTTGATTTTAGAAGGTTACGCTTCTTTTCAGTCAATAGTGTATTTGCAAAATGCATTAGATAAGTTCTTCACATTGACATAGTTCTTAAAATTATCAAAGATAAAATTCAGTAAACACAATGTGGTAAAATAAAATTAGTTCGTAGCTATAAACGCGAAGATTCACAGTTCAAATCTCTCATGCATAAATTATGTCAAGGATAGAAAAATGTTATAGTTTATTGATTTCAAGAAAAGTAACAAGCTAAAATCACATTAGTTAGTTTAAAGTTTGTCCCATTTTTAAGACAAAATGTTGGACAAACTTAAAACTACAAGAATGGGCATACCTTGTAGCTGATTAGAGGGCTTCAAAGTTGGAAACACTTTTTAAATTAGCTATAAAAGAGAAAAGAAAGAAAGCATCTTTCTTTATAGTAGGTTTTAGGAAGGAGAGTAACTTATAACAAAATTTGAATTTCTGCACATAAAAAAAGAAAAGAAAGCATCTTTCATATACTGTCAGTTCTTTTATTTGCATCACTTCAAACCTTATGTAATTTCATTGCTCCTTACCATGAAAGTAAAAACTTAGAAATCTCTTCAAATTCAAATGAAAATTTGAAAGAGAAGACTTTGTAATTGAAATTTAGTTTGTCATGCAAATGCTAATGCGTTTTCATGTCAAAAGTCATAGAATATTATTACTTTGTTTTCATATTTTAAGTACCTTTCTCTTTTAGCCTAAAGTTAATTTTATATGTTTTCATATTTTAAGTACCTTTCTCTTTTATCCTAAAGTTAATTTTAAAGAACATTATTAGATAGCTAGCATCTCGAGAAACAGTTTTGACTTTTTCGTGGTTACTCATGATAAGCAAAATCATTTTTAATAGTCCATTAACCAAAGCAAAAGGAGAATACAAATCATAGTGATTTGTGGTTCTTAAGGACATAATTATTCCAATTCCATGAAGAACTCTTGCATCAACTTTTTCTGACTCACAGTTAATTGATGAGACTCGATTCATATATGCATTTTTACTATATTTACACTATGAGAACACTATATGAGATTTTTCTTTCTTTTTTTCCTTTTTACTTGAAGATCAAAGTTACAAGGATCAGCAAAAGCCATCAACAAAACCTAATCCCTTACCCAATCGAAACAAAACATAAACATAACTTCTTCAACAAAATCCCTCACCTAATCGAAACCCATCAATAAAAACTCATCACCTAGTCGAAACAACAAGAATAACTTAGCCAAAAGAGAAGCCAGATGGTAGAAGGCTGGGTTAACTTGAATAGAGAGTGAAGTTTCTATAGAAGAGAATCGTAATGTTGAGAGAGTGAAAATGAAGAAGTGGTGAATGTGGGAGTGAAGGATAAAATGAAGAAGAAACGCATGAATGAGAAGGATAAAAATGTCTTGAATAAAATGGCTTATTCTCGGAATACATAAAGATAGGTTAGGATGGTTTTCACTTATTCTCGAAAGTTAAAGAATATATAATCCTAGGATTAGTTATTTTGTGATTTTTTCTAACCAAACACAGGCTTAAGTAAGTTTTAAGAATATGCCAGGAATAGAATACTTATTCCGTTAAACCAAACATGCTGTAAGGTATTATAAGCAATGATACCATTAATATCAGATACCATTTCGGATAAATTTTTAAAATTATAAAATATTCCTTAAATTTTTGTCAGTATATTATGTTGTATATTTTATAATTTTACATTAATCTATCTGTAAAAATCATGATAACAGAAATTTGAAATAACACTAATCTATCTATTTTTATTAACATTACTTTTCACATATTTCATATATAAACAATAACTACGATTAATATAAAAAAGATTGTTTAATCATCATGCAAATATAAACTAAGGATAGTTCAAAGTACTTAAAGTGTTACAATTTTATCATATAACAAAGAATAATTACATCAAAATATCAAATAAAAAGAATAATAAAGTTTTATGACTCCATAAGTTGTCGTCATCAACACCTAATAATTGAAGTCTCACTAAGGCATGGGGTTTGGTAAGGTTCAATAGTATATAACCTTACCCCTACCTAGTATAAAGGTTGTTTCCGATGGACCCACATGTAATGTGACATGAAGATCTTACAAAATTATAAACGAATGTGATATATATATATAAGAAATAAATTAAAATCAATCAATCAATCAAATAAATGTAAAAGTAAGATAAACAACTAAATACAAAATTATAACACAATAAAAATAAATACTATAGAGAAACAATAATCACAATATATAAAAATAACGAGCAAGAGTAATAAATATAACACAAAATAATGTACATGTAGAACATGTCTAAGATTAGCAATAAATGTTAAGAGAAATACACACTAGAAGAGACCCATACCGACTACGAAAGATCCGTACAAGAATAACTTTGACCATGCTTATCAAAACCTTAATTACGCTACATAAGAAGCAAACTAAGCTATACACCTGAGAAGGTTCATGCTACACAATAAATGCAAAGTACAAATTAGTGTAACCTACAACGAATGTCCTCTTTTAAGAGATAATCTTAACCCGTATACTAGTACGATAAAGTTTCCCATTACGGGCCAAGTCCTCAGTATGATCTAACCTATCCATATCATTCTTGGTTAATTCCTCCCAGTTCTTTTTGGGCCTTCCTTTTTTCCTCTCATAGTCTCTAAGTATTATTTTCTTGCATTTTCTCACTAGAGTATCAGGATGTCTAACATGCCCGAACCATCTAAGTTGAGCCTCTCTCAATTTGTCATTTATACTAACCACCTTTAATTTGTCTCTGACCATTAGATTTTTTACCTTATCTCTTCTATTAAGGTTACAAATCCACTTAATCATCCTAATCTCTATCACCAAAAGCTTATTATTATGTATTTGTTTGATGGGCCAACATTTTGCCCCATATAGCATGGTTGGCCTAATTTCTAAGCGATAAAATTTACCTTTGAGCTTGAGTAGTATCTTCCTGTCACATAAAACTCCTAATGCACTTCTCCATTTGAGTTATCCTGATATGGTCGATGGATTATATCTTCATTGATCTCTCCATTGCTTTGGATGATAGACCCTAAGTATTTTAAAAACTCCTTCCATGGCATAACTTCTGAGCTAATCTTTACCTCTACTTCGGTAGTCACCTGATGACCCGAAAAGTTGCCTTCTAAGTATTTAGTCTTATTCCTGCTCACTTTAAATCGCTTCAACTCTAACATTTCTCTCCAACATTCTAGCTTGATATTGACCCCCGCTTTTGTCTCATCTACTAAGACAATATTGTCAAGAAACAATATACACCAAGGCATATCTCTTTGAATATTCTTGATAAGCTCATTCATCATTATTGCAAGCAAAAAAGAGCTTTAAGAAGAATCTTGGTGTAACCCAATACCAATAGAAAAATTCTCAGTATTTCCTCCTGTTGCCATTACTCTAGTCATTACCCATTCATACATATCTCTAATCACCCTTATATAAGTCATAGGAGCTCCTTTAAACCTCCAAACACTTCTAAAAGATTTCCCTATGAGCCCTGTCATATGCCTTCTCTAGACCAATGAAAACCATATGCAAATTTCTCTGCCTTTCCTTATAGTATTTCATTACTCTTCTAAGGAGATGTAAAGCTTTTGTCGTAGACCTTCCTGGCATAAAGCCAAATTGGTTTTTCGATATAGAAGTTGTCTTTCTAACTCTCTTCTTAATTACCTTCTCCCACAACTTCATGGTGTGACTAAGTAATTTAATGCCCCTATAGTTGTTATAGTTTTGGATGTCTCCTTTTTACTTATATAAAGGAACTAACAAACTCAATCTCCATGCATCTGGCATCTTAGCTGACTTAAAGATCACATTAAAAAGTTTGACTAGCCAATTAAGGCCTTCGATGCGTAGGCTTTTCCATACCTCTATAGTATCCCATTCAGCCCTACTACCTTCCGCTCTTCATCTTCCTCAAAGCTTTTTTAGTTTCCTCCCTTATGATGCTTACACTGAGAAATGTAATGAAATCCCTTAGATTTGTTGAGGTAACCTAAAGAGATGTCTTCCTTTATGCCTTCACTAAAAAGGACATAGAAGTACCTCTACCATCTACTCTTTATGTCCTTTTCCTCTATGAGTACCTACCCTGCTTCATCTACATCAAACTTGGTCTATGTCTCGCATTTTTTGTTCCCTAACTTTTGCCAACTTTAAAATGCCCTTTTCTCCCTTTTTAATATCCAATCTCTTATATAAATTTTTGTAAGCTTCGCCTTAGCCACTGAGACTACCTTCTTAGCCTCTTTGTTTATTATTTTATACCTTTCTCCATTAGCTTCTCTATTTGGCTCTATAGTACTTTCCAATATAGCTTTATATGATACCTTTTTAGCCTTCACCTTTTCTTGTACATCTTCATTCCACCACCTAGATTCCATCTTACTACCCCTCGATCCTCTACTTCTAAAATCTCTTTGTCAATATTCTTTAACCTATTTGCTACTCCCTCCTATTCTGATTAACATCTCTTTCTATTTTCCATTCAGCTCCAGTTCTTACTCTATCATTAAATTGTTCCATCTTGTACCCCTTTAGATTTCACCATTTTACTTTAGTACACTACATAATATTTCTCTTCTTTTTCCATCCCTTAATTTCAAGATCCACAACTAACAGTTTATGCTGAGTTGCTAAGCATACTTTTGAAATCACCTTACAATCCTTGCACCTAGTTTGATTGCTCCTCCTTACAAGGAAATAATTATTGAATCTTCTTGGTTCTACTCTTATAAGTCACCAATTGTTCCATGTTCTTTTTTAATAAAAAATTAACTATCATTAACTCAAATGCTACTGCCATGTCCAATAAAGCAATCCCATTAGCATTCCTATCTCTATACCTGAAACCCCCGTGGGTCTATGGATATCTGTCCAATGCTGCTCATATATGACCACTAAAATCTCCTCCTAAAATAAATTTCTCATTAATGAGGATCTGTTGGATCATTTCATATAAATCCTCCCAGAATTTCCATTTTTGTTGTTTGTCCAAACCTGTTTAAGGTGTATATGCAGACACTACATTGAGAACAACACTACTCACCATGATCTTAATAGTCAAAATCCTATCATTTGACGTCTTTGTCTCTGTAACATGACTTATAAGGTCTTTAACAATTAAGATACTGACCCCATTCTTCCTCCCTAAACCCCTTGAGTACTTTGAACCCACTAATCTCTTTTGTTTTAGCCCCCGTCCACTTTGTCTCCTAGATGCATACTATATGAATCTTATACTTGTCTAAAACCTCCACTAATTCTGGGGACTTCCTTATAAAGATTCCAATATTCCAAAAACCTATCTACAGTCTGTTAACATCTTTATTACTCTTATAACAAAAACTCACTAGAGGACCAGTGTTACTCCATCACCTGTATACAATTTCACTACTTCTAACTCACGGTCCCCAAAAGCCCAAGATAATATTAAAGTAAAAAAGGTATAGCTAAATTAATTAGTAGAAAGTGGAAACTAAACCAATGGCTGGTTGGAGTTGATTGTGTCAGTTAAGGAGTACCTATAGAGAGATAGAAGCCTATTTTAATCACAGAACCAGTAAAAAAGAAAAAAGAGAATAAGATTAAAAAAATTAGTGCTATGCAAGTAAAATACAAATACCAGAACAGAGAAGCCAAATTATTTGAAGTTGAGTAAATCAAACTCAAATTTCTATATTCTTATAAACCGTAGATAAAACGTTGGTAAAAATAAGATAAAATAAACAAGTAAAATACACACACACACACGCGCGCACACACACACACACACATAGAGAGAGAGAGAGAGAGAGAAGCTAAAGATGAAAAATAAAAGAGAGTCTTGTGAATTAATATTGTGGGTGTTAGTATCGGCAAACCCAAAAACAATCTCATTAGAATTAGAAATACCTAAAGGCTAAAGTTTTGCAACCTAAAAAGTAGACACTAATGTTAAAAAATTAAAAAAAGAAGGGAGAAAGATGTATTTACATATCCCAGAAAATCACACAACACCCAACTCACAAACACAAGCGATGCGAAATCCAAGTCTTAAGAATGACATTGAGGTAAGAGAGTCAAACCTTATGAATAATAAATCAGGTAAGTTATTCATTACAAAGATAATATAAATATGAACTGAATTTGTTGAAAGGAAGCTAGCTAGTGAAAAGAACAACAAAGAAACAAGAATTATAGATCGTACGATACTCTATGAGGCTAAGTTCTAGAAACCCACAAGAATTTCACGCGAGATAGCCATGGTAGGTCTCCTTTGAGGGTTAAATGATACTTGTCTAATGAGATAAGTTATAAAAGATGACTTTGTATAAAGCTTGAGACAAAAATGTTTACAGTTAAAAGTTTTTTATTCGTATTGCTTGTATAGAATTTAACATATACATCAAATGCAAGATAAATTAAAAAAAGAGCAGATTTGAAAAAACTGGAACTTCATTCAATTAAATATATTTTCAAATCACATTGACTCCAATTCTCATTTGGTACAAGATCTTCCTCACTGAGAGGTGTGTCATCATCATCATCATTTAAATTCATTGCACCAAATGATAATGTAAATACTTTCTCATTTAAAATTATCTTTCAAATCACTCTCATTTATTATATTCGATTCTTTAGAAACTCAATTTGCTAAAGGATTGATATTGTTAAGGCAAATTAGATCTACAAAACTACTTATTCTACTAAGATTCCTAGTAAACAAATAAAATCAATGTATTATTTTCCAACAAGAAATTATATTCAACTTAATAATGACAATAACATATCTTTCTCAAAGCTTTAAATTATATCAAATAAAGAATAAATCGTCTAATCTTTTATGTTCCAATCTATTCCTTTTCTTGGAATGAATGGATTGAAATATGCTTCAATTTTTTTCATACCCTATTGTACTCACACATTGACTCAAAATTCAAATTGAAAACTTTTGCAATTATGGAACACCACTTATGAATTGGTCCTACTAAGTAACCATAAGACAATAAAAGTAACCTTATACACAATATAAATGACGATTAATTTATAACAAGTAACAAAAATAAAAAATATAATTGATTAAGTTGATCTCTTTGAAGAATAGAAATGGGCATCCCAAAATCACTATAAGCATCCTTATAAACCTCCAGTTATGAGCTTAGGAGATCTTGCACCATATCATGGGCAAATTTTGTTGTAATAGTTAATAGCATTCCCTTATCAACTTCAGTTTTCTTGTAAAACTAAGTCTAAAATAGACACTAGGAATAAGAAAAGCACAAACTACAAACATCAAAGAGTAAAATTGTCTTCTTATTGATGATTGCAAGAAAAGATGTGTAAAAAAATTCCTATTTTTCATATTGCCATTGATTGCTTCCTTCGCACTCTCTGTGACATTAAATAAATAACTTATTGTTGCCTTTTTATCACTGTTGGCTAAATGAAGTAATCTCACCAAGGACTCACAAACTTATATTACAAATTGAAATTGGGACTATAATTTATGATCTTCAAGTATAATTTTGGAAACCGCCAATTCTAGCATTAAACATGGCATACTAAGATGCAACTCACTTATACTTATAAACATTTGTCTTAACTCCTTTGTTATTAGAACAAAACACTAAATTGATAGGAAAGTATCTAGCATATCTTAAAGCATCTAGCATCTCTTATACTTTTCAACATCAGGACAATGTGATGTGCAATATATAGCATTCAATAAAAAAGAATTATGCCTGCTCTGCAATCTTTTTTCAGCTGCTTTGTATGCAAAATCATTTTTAATAATGAACTAAACAATATTTTCTACCCTAACTTCATTTACAACATCATTAAATATCCAAAATAGAGTATCAACATTTCTAGTAAGGCTAGATGCATCAATCGAATTCAAATATATTATCCCCTTATCAGAATAAACCAAAATTTTGATAATAGGTTCCTATCTTCTATTTGTCCAACCATTATATATGATTGAACACCTACAAGTTGGCCAAGTCATTCTTCTTTCATCCAAATAACCATTTATTTCATAAATAGAGTTGGTAAGAAGTTTGCCTATGTAGTCATCAATTAAAAGAGCATTATATCATAGACTGTGAAAGGTAATAACATCCACTATAGGTTGGTAATAATAAGATTGGGTAGCATTGAATGATATGCCAGAATCATAACACCATTTAGCCATTGCCAAGTTCACATCATGAGTTACTTCTTTAGATTGTAAAGTATTATGAATTAAAGGTTGAGCTCAGTTATATCATTCCTTTCTTATTGGGTGGGAAAATCACCTTTAAAATGCCACTATTATCTTGACCATGGAAAAAATAACTTTCACTACCAATTTTGTAATTCAGTTTTTACCTTCCATCCTTCTTACTCGTCATGCTAAGTTTTCATTTGTCATTTAATGTCATGACTCACTTTCTTACAAGGCTCAATATTACCTTTGATCATAGCTAAGTGTTTAGTTAATCATGTGATTCCCTTACCTTTGAAATGATTATTATAATGTAAACAAATGATATGGTTCTAGAAATTAATCTACGATGGGCCTAAGTTGGATCATCGAATCATCCTAAAATGGCTAAATTATTACAAGAATTTGAAGTTCCTTCCATTTATTTGTAAAAATAAATGAAGATATATCTAAAAATTAAATTAATAGCTTCATATCAAAATAAAAAAATAAATGAAGATATATCTCAAAAATAAATTAATAGCTTCATATCAAAATAAAATGTTCTTCTAATTCAATTTTATTATCAATTACCATTACAAAATGTGTATTGTTCAATTTTAAAAAACCACAGAAGCATATCTTAGATTCTAAAAATATACATACAAATTAAACTCTAAAAACATACATACATCTTATATTCAAAGCCTAGTCTAAGAATCCTTATTACCAATTACTGGTGACATATAAAATGTAGAATAAATTATGTGTAAAATGACAAGAAGAAATAGAGCAACAACTTCTTAACAATTATATAATATAGACATGTAAGCGAACTTCATTAACTTATAAAAATGATTCCTTAAGAAAATTTGAGGCTTAAGTACATTCTATCTAAGAAATTCAAAATTTGTTAACATAACTACCATATATATATATATATCATATATGTGCTTCTTGAAAAATAAAACTCATAAAACAAATGTATTGGAAATGTTATTACCATATTCATAACATGTTATGAATTATAACTTTAACATGTCCAGATAAATTCGTTATTGATGTAAAGGAAACAATTTGAATGAGAACATATTAAAAAGTCAAATGAATATCTATAGAAGAAACATGAAAAATATTATCTATAGGAACATTAATAGCATATATCAATTTCTTGTATCTTACATTTTTACTTAGTAGTGCATAATTGCACATTACAAAATGACTTATTGTAAATATTGAAAAAAATCATTATACTCTAATTATTATAATATATACGAAAGCAAATCATGTATTATAATTTATTCCGTAATGATCCCAAATAATCAAATCTCAACCATTTATAAATTTTAGAATGATAAAATTATCTCAAATCTCAAATTTCATCCAACAATTTACTCCATAAATCATTCCAAATCCAAAAATCCAAACTACAATTTAAAGCTTATTTTTGTTGCTCATAATCATAAATATCATTCCAAATCCAAAATCTAAACCATAACGTGAAACCTATTTTTATTGCTCATAATCATAAAATTAATTCTAAATTATAAATTTAATTTGTAATGTAACTTAAAACTTATTTAAATTTATATTAAATGAAATATTTTTCTTTAATTCATTAAGCGAACTTAGACACTAAAATTTGTGGTGAGAAATTAAGATAAGTTTAGTAGGGGTTTAACAATACTAAACCCATATTAAATTCTTAATATAGTCTATAAATTTTAGTTAATTCCATGACCTAAATAATACTAAACTAAACCCATGAGGCTAGGAACAATTCAATGATTCAATTTCACACAAAATAAAACTAACCTCCACTAGTCTATAAGCCACACTTCCACAGTCCACACAAAATACAAACATTTAGCATAATATAAAAATATTAGTTGCAATGCAGTAGTTGATGGTGGCAGTGAAGGCTTAAGAGGGGAGCAATGATTGGCAATGAATGATATAGCACGGTGATGTAGCGCATCATAGCACTACTAAAGATAAACTAGACCTACTACTATAGTAGTGGTAAGTATAGGTCGATTCCACAGAAAGTGTGTGTATAATTGTTAAAATAAGTGTTTAGGTTATAGGGCTTGGTTTCTCAAACTAGAAAATAAAATGAAACTAAAGTAGTAAAGACAAATTACAGAAAAATGAAAAAATGATGAAAGTGATGAATTCGTTAGGTATCTGATTCTTTTGGTTCAATCTCAAGCTATATCTAATTAAACATATTTCAATGATTTGTTGTTCTCAAACCTCTCATAGAAACTATTAATCGTAGGTTAATCTATTAACCTAAGTTTTCCCTTAGGAATTGTTTAATTAAGATACGATCGTTAATTAAACCTAACTACCGAATGACCTAAGATATGATCTCTAGATTCAATTGGGTAGTAGAATTAAGAATTAGGAAAACTGATTAATTAAGGCAACAACTACATATGATCCATTATTTAACCTAGGTTATGCTATCCCTAATGATAACGACCCATTACTCTATAAATGAATTTCAACATAACAATTACGGATTACGTTGAATATTCTAGTAATGCGTTTGTAATAAAAAGATTCAATAAATGCATTAAAATCATCTTTTCACAATACCCAAATCCATACACATCGGATAGCATAATTAATTTCTAAAAAGAGAAAGAAAACAACAAATATAAGGAGAAATACACTTAATTGGGTTGTCGGTGTCGATTTTACCTTTAAATTGGGGTCGAGACATCTAGCCCTTCATGGGTCTCTCACGATTGAGAGCTCTCGTCGCTCTCTTCATTTTCTCCCAAAGCTTCCTCTCGGTTTAGCCCCCCATATGAAAGCACTTAATTCTGTCACATGTTGCTTTTATTAAAGTGGTGCGGTGTCCCTCTATTCTGTAGGAGAGATGCTGCATTGCTTCTTTTATTTCTATTGGCATTTTGTTCTTCTACTTTGATTGTTTTGGTTCTCCTTACTTTCACTTTGCGTTGTCGTTTTATTTCTTTATATCTTAAATGCTTGGCAGTTGGCTTGCATGTGCAAAATACTTCATAGTCGTGAGATATGCTCACGACTGTACAATAATTCTAGCAGACGTGTTTCACCCTTCATTCTTTCATACATTATGTACTCCAAGTGCAGCTGTCCACCAAGATCTTTTAGCAGTCAACACCTATTCAAGTAGCAAGAAAAGTCATCAAAGCTAGTGAAACAAAAGTAACACTCAATATAACATCAAGTGCAAAAACTAACATTCACTGAACATTGTGTACATCAACTATGATGACTGTAAAAACAAGTTTCACATCTCAAACTTGAGCTCCCATACACAAACCACATGAAGCATAAGTCACTCATAAAGATTGGTCATAAACAAGATTTTGTAAATAGGGAGTGATCCTTGAAAGCAACATCCATCTCATATCCAACATACTTAAATAACCCATCCATTATAACTTTAGGAGGAAAACTAATCATAAACAACTTTTCAACACGTATGCACTTCCTCCTTGATAATTTTATTTAACATATTTTTCTTTTTCTTTTTCTTTTGCTCTATTTTTCATATATTGAAAGAAACTACATCAACATGAGAATTTCAATGATAAGACATAAAATAACATCCCAATCATTATAACCAACTCATACATATGCATGCTCCCATACTTAGAATTTTGTACATCCACAAAATCAACAATCGACAAATGCTTTACTAGCTTTAAGGTTTAGGTGAGACATTTGGAAAAGGCAAATAAATCCCAAGGGGGTTTAATAAGGAAAAAAATCATGTCAATAGGGTAGGCTATTTGGCTAATGTAGCTGATGAAACAAAGACTACCTAATCATCTCCATGTTAATGCAAGTGAAAAAAATGTGGTCTTGAATAAAAATTCAAAGCAAAGTCAGGATGTACATGTGATGAAGGTCATACATTATCAAAAGACAATAAGACTGATATGGATGTGTCAGTCTTATAAGGCTCAAAATCTCACTGGCTTTGTCTACCATTAGTCACTACTCTTTTAAAGATAATGCACATTGACTAATCATAAGAGTAAAAGTACATGCTAAAGTTGCTATAAAATTCTCTAGCCAATTCACACTCTAATCATGACTATATAATCCTAGAAGTAGTAAAAAAAGAGAAAATGTTTGTTTTGTTTATTTTATTCTCTCTCTTGTTTTAATTGAAAACTTAAAACAACTAAAAACACATATGCATAAAGGTAATAAATGCAAACATTTAAAAGGCAAAGAAATTAACTTCCCTTGGGTTGCCTCCTAAGAAGCACCTTTATTTAGTGTCACTAGCTCGACTCCTTCTTCTCCTCATATGAAAAAATTATGATCTTATGGTATCAAAGTTTGAGTCACTTTCATGAGAGGTTGTTCAGGATAAGGCCTTAGTTGATAATCATTCATGTTCAGCATTTTCCTTATCCTCTAACTTTTAATCTCTATTGAGTCCATACATTCTGAAAAGACCTCGAATGTCTCTTCACCTTTTTCTTCCTCATTTAATTCCTCTAAGCTACTAGGTACAAGTAAAGAGTCATTCTTAATAACAAATTGGAACTCAATATTTACCTCTGAGCTAAAAGATATAGTTTTTTCTACTTACCGTTTAGGGTGTTAAACGCTCACGTCCTTACTTACACATTCGTGTATACTAATCGTATAAACACATATGCCCTTGTAGAGTGACACACACTCATATATTGACTTACACGACAATATAGATCAATCGTGTAAGCTCTTAGAAATGTGTGCAGGAACGTGTAAAGTGCAAAGATATACATGATCATGTTCACGCCTGTATGAGTGACATCATGGTCATATGTGACAATCATGTAACTCTTTATGATCTTGTATGTCTACAAATGAAGTAGTGTTAAAGAGACATAATCACTTACATTGACATTTATGGTGTAAAAAACTATTTCGTGATATAAAAAAGAAAAACATGTAGGTTTTGTAAGAGAGTGCATAACATCTAAAAGTGAGGAAAAACATAAAAAAAGCAAGTAGTGTTATATTCTCATCTTTTTTATTATTTTGGGATTGGTTTGAGTGTTTGTTAATTATTACATCAACTTTGGTTTCAATCTTGATACTTTATGAGACAACTTGTTGTTGAGGGATGAGAGATTAACTTTTGTAAATGCTTATTGAGTTTAGTGGATTTGATTATTAGTTTGGCTCATGGTATTTCTCTTTACACTTGAGGGTTTTTCATATAAATATTGGTTTTTGTTTTATTGAGGAGTTTCTTATTCCCAGATTAAGTTGCTAGTGTACGTTAAAGAGTACCTTTGTTGTCGATATTTGGTTAATCTTTTAGAGATTTATGTTATTGTCTCCTAACGTATTGCGTGTTATCCTTCCTCACCTAAATCCCCCCACTATTTATTTTAGTCTACTTAACCAATTAGAACTTCAAAGGACTTTACCTATATAGACTTTTAATTTAACTCTCAAACCAGAGCTTTATATTATAGTATAATATATATAAATTTTATGCATTTGCCTACGAAAAATATTGGGTTATTGGCATTGACCAAAGTTAGTTTTCAAAGGGTGATTCAAATATCATCCAATTTATGATAATCTTTTCTCTATTAGGTAATCTTGCTACACAATACAAATAAGTAGTATAGTAGAGCCTTTATGGAATTCGTATTAAAATTGCCACGTTTTCCTTTGTTTATTTTTGCCTTTTGAACATGGTTAACAACATTTAACAAGGAAAATGTTAGGGTATTTTTTGCATTTGTACATATACATCTACAACATTATATTGTTTAATATTTGAAATTATTTGTAAGTTCTTTCTAATGTAAACTTGTTAGGAACTCTTTTCTGGCACATAATCAGCCAAAATTTGAGATGGCTATTAGGGACTTTGAGAAAGTTTTATAACACATATTATTGTATAATCAACCAATAACACTAACATCTTACAAAGATTTTGGCCATAAATGGTGTTGATTTCAGTTTCCTCCAATTCTGTAACCTTAATAGTTTCAAAATAAAATCCATGCTAGGATTCTCTTTCTTTATAAGCATTTCAGTGCCATAATACTCTAGAGATTGTTTTGAACCAGGTTACAGAAGTGCGAGTCTGTACATTGGTTCTAGATGGGTGAGATTCTGAAACATACTAATATTTTTTATTGATGTTAATCCATTTTCATGATATTTTGAAACAATCATATAAAGTTTCATGATAGGTTGATTGTTATCTTCATATCCAACACAATGATACTTAATCTCATTATACAAGTATCGTTAGTTGGATTGCACCCTTTCTAATTAGGGGGGAAAGGAACAATAAAGACAACAGAAAAATAAGAAAGCAAATAAGACATAAAAATTTAAGCAATTTAGTTGATCTTTGTGATTTATGTCTATGAGTAAAGAAATAAATTTCTTTATTAACGTGAGAAAGACATTACAAAGAGAAAATGATAAGTAAAATACTACTCAATTTCTCAAAAGTTCTCTTAAAAAGAATTTCTATTTTTTGGTCTTCTCAAGTCTCATCTTACAAAACTATAATTAACTTATTTATGGATTAGGATGGTCACTCAAATTCTATTTTTATAAAAACTTAATAACATGAAACTTTATCTCACTATAACTACAAGGTCACTAAAAGTCTATTTTTTATAAATGCCTAATAACATTAAAACTTTATCTCACTAGAAGTATAAGGTTATAAAAATTGTATTTCACTATAACTTAAGGCATATCTTATAATTCTCTACCTTAACTTAAATTGTCCAATGTCTAACTAAGAGTTACTTCCTATTACACAGACTCTTAAAGGCTTTAAGCTATGTAAGTATTCACCAAGTCCAATTTATACTTGAAATTTTTTTGAGCAATAACTTTATCAATATGTCAATTGCATCCTTCAAACGTGTGAACCTATTCAACAAAATTTGACCAAATTTGGTTAATTTTTTTTATTTTATAAAACCATACATCCTTTGCCATAGCTACAGTCTGTCTATCTTTCGACTAACTTTTCTTAGTTCTCTGGAAGATATTTCCATCCCTATCACCAATGGTTAGAGCATACACTATGTTTCTCTAATTATATTTCTTTGGATGTCTGACTGTCTTTCACACATTATCATTGGTTATACTATGCTAATACTTTCTTCCTAAAATTGTTCTATGTCTTGAGCTAAAATTTCTAACTTCCTTAGAATGTGTTTCTAACTATAATCATACCACCCTTAAACCATTACTGCTTAATATTGATCATGGCATAACCTTTTTTATATGTTTTCCTTAATATATGTCACTTTCCAAAAACTATATTCTTGAAAGTTATCCTAAACTTTTAACTAAGCACTTGAAACTTACAAAAATATATCTTCCTGTGTTTTTCATCCTTTAATAAGTTTCATCATCTTATGCTTACCAAGATAACTCACTTGCATATGTCATACCGTTGTACTATCTTTCTTCTTTGAAGATTGAAACACAACCTGATATCTTATTACTAACTTCCCTGTTATGACATAGATGTCATGTTGTGACTTTCCTTTCCTCACAATTAATGTACCTTTTATCAATTTAAGCTACTTATCATTTCCAGAAACTTTATATCCCTAAATATCAAGAGTACCAATAGAAATTAGATCCTTTCAAAGATTAAAAACATACTAGGCATCCAATGTTCTAACAATTATATAATGTATCTTGATATACATTAAAACTACCGCCTTTAACAATACACTCTCCATTACTATCCAATATGACAGTATCATTCCTTTTTTTTGGTTGAAAGAATAGAATATTCCTTATTAAAATTTATATGATAAGCGATCAAATGTCTATCACCCATTGATTTGGATAATAAAAATTGCTAAATGTTAAAATATCACTGCCTCTTCCATCCAGTTCATCAAAACTCCATTATTGCTTTTCCATTTTCTTCCATTTTCTTATTCCCATTCTTTTGTTATAAATAATTCCACCATAAGTGTTCTTTAACTTTATAGTTAAAGCTTCAAATAGCTTTAGTCTTCAAATTGGATTGAGACTTACTTGGGACTCTTTTCCATGTTTATTCGTCTTCTAATAACCACATTCACGCTTTATCCACCTTCTTTTGTGTTAGAGACTATTTTCTTTAATTCCTTAAACTGCAAGGCATCCTTCACACCACCGATATAAATAGTCTTTCTACCATACAACATGATATCAACAAAATTCTCATATAAATTAGGCAAGAAACATAAAAGGGATTATGACTTGATCTTCATCCTCAATTTTAATGTTAATGCATTATAAACGAAAGATGATTTGATTAAAATTAATAATATTTTCTTTCGTCTATATGCTTTCTGTCATCCTTAAAATATACAAATGCTACTTTTGATATAAATAATTTGTAAATAATTTCTTCTTATGCTTACTTTTAGGTTGCTTTTATAACATAGCAGTGATTAGTTCATCAACCACCTCACTTAAGATCTTGTCTCTCAAGCTTAATAGTATTGTGTTGTATGCTTTTGGCATTATCTCTTCCTTCTCTAATGCTATCAAATTCTCCAACCATTTTTTCCTCCTTCTAACATTGCTACAGATCTCTATTGAGTGATATCATTCAATTCATTGAACTTCTCAATATTGAACTTGTGAAGAGACATCCTGCTACTAATTATCACAAAAAATAGAATAAAATATATAAGAAAATAAAGAAATAAAAATATAAGAATTTACATGATTCGAACAATCCATATGACCTATGTCTATAGGTAATAAAATAAATATCTTTTATTATTATGAAAAAATGATACAATGAGAAGTATGATAAGCACCAAAGGTTTTCTTAGGTCTCAACTTAAAAAACATTATCAAATTATTTATACTCTAAGGTTACCTACAAAAAATCTAATTATAGTGAAATTTTATTACCACAAAATTTGAGATCGCTAATATTCTAACTTAAAGGTCATTAAAACTCTATTTTCATAAATGCCTAATAATATTAAAACTTTATTTCATAAAAAGTTTAAGGTTATTGAAATTTTATGTCACCGACATTTAAAGTATATCTCATACAGCACTTCGTTAACAAGCTCTTCCTGTCCCTTTAACTATTACCTTTATTCTCTATGTTATGCCAATTAATTGCTTATGTCTGATGCCTTATATGTTATACCCCTTGTTCTAATTTTATATATAATTGCATTGTGTGTTAAGAAAATAAAAACTGGAAAAGGATTTAACTCTTAACTTTATTTTCTGACCAGATTTTGTATAGAATATTGTTGCTTCTAATTGGAGTACAGTAACCAAAAGCAATGCCCATCGCATCCAAGTCTCTTGATAGAAAGCCAAATAAGGAAAGCCTTAAAGTTAATGTGTTGTCCCCGGGTCTCGATTCCTTATTTCGTGGCGTCAAAGCGCCAAAATTTAAGTATTTTTAGAATAAAATTAATTATATACATATCTATATCAAAAATACAAGGATTAAAATTTATTGGTGGGAGTAGAACCACTAAATAAAAAAATAAATAAATATAGTATATAAACAATTACCCAACAATTTAAATGAAATAACATAGAATAAAATGGACATGAAAATAAATTTAATTAGGAGTTAAAAGAAGATTTAGCAATTAAATTAACAAAAATTTCAGAAAAGCAAAAGTCACGGGCGTGAGAAATGATGTCAACAAAAGAGTCACGGGTGTGAGTTTTCATTTCTCACACCCGTAAGACAAGGGAGTCGCGATCGTACTTAAGCACGATTGTGACTATTAGTGAATACTAGAAAAAAATTCAAGTTTGTCAAGATCGTGCTTAATCATGATTGCGACTTCTAGTAACGCATTCTAAATTCAAAACTTCATAACTTTCAATTCAGAAGTCCAAAAATTACAAACTTTATATCATTAGAAAGATAAGAGAAAGATCTACAACTTTCATAAAGACAATTTCATCAAATTTTGCTTAGATCAATACAGTTATTCCTTGAAATTTCATATCATATTTTTAATCCTTTATTCTCTTATTTTCTCTCATATATCAATATACTTTCCTTATAAAACAGAAGACTCGAATCCAACAATACAAAAACAATGCATACAAAACTCCCCTTTAAACAATTTATTTAAAGGAAACCCATCAAAAGATCATCACACAGTCAATAAACTCATTCCTAGCCATAATGATAATTTAACGGAAAAGAAAATTTTGCACATATATATAAGAGAATCTCTGCAACTTTCACTATCAACTTTCATCAAAACAGAGTTGGTACACATCTTCATACTTCATACCAGAAGCCACATTAGTAGCTTAATACAACAATTACAATCTTGTATACTCATGCGTGATATGCTCCTAAATACCAAAAGATTATAAACTAATTGGTTACAAAAGTCTGGTATTCTTGGAGTTTGCCAAACTTTGCAAGGGCTCAATAGTGATATGCTTTCTCTTCACCTGAGGAGTGGAAATTGATAGGGTGAGCTGAGAAGCTCAGTGGCTAATATGTTTATAGCCAGTGATAACAAACCACACTCATATCAAGCACACACACACACACACACACACACAAACAAACACATATATATGTAGTGTTATTTTAATCTTTACAGGTCACAACACATTCAAATTTTGAGAGCTCTACATAAACACGAATACTTCATCCCACAATCAGATCACAAAAGCAAGTCATAATCAAATCATAAACTCAACTATACTTTATACTCAACAATTTAAGATGCAATGAACAAACATAATGGCTCGAGAGAATCCCATAAAACAAAATGGCGAAACCAAAGTGTACACCATGAACGAAATGAGTCCATCTTTCGGAGCTCGTACGCCACAAGTGGATAGCCAGGAGAAGACTTTAAGTCAACGTGCACGTGACGAACGAAATGGTATGTCTCTTGCCCACATAAGCAGATTTTCTTATGTATACATATTTCAAAGCATATTCATGTTTTCATGCTTCTTAATTTTTTTGTTTCTTTTATCAGTACAACAGCAGAAATTCTTATAAAGCAACATAATATAAATTCACATAATATTTTTCTCACGTTCACAATGAGTAAAAGTAAACATTTAAATACACATAAAACAAATAACTTCGATTCATTACCACAAAACTATAAAAACAATACCCACCTATTTACTTGATACATCTAAGCTCAAGCTTGTTCTTCTTTTTGTTCTTGATTTCGACTTGCTTGTTCTCTTTAAACAAGCATGTTTTCCCTTAATCATTATATACGAATATAACTTCCATAAATCTCCACTATCAAAAAATGAGCTTAGATTTAATCCACTCTTGGTTTATCTAACTAGAAGAGATAAAATCTAGATAAGGGTTCATAAAAATCTAAAAACATAAATCTCTTATTCTTCTTTTTTCTCTCTTTATTTCAGCTCAAAAAAACCTAGTTTCTCTACTTTTTTCTTCTATTAAAACAAGAAAAGAAGATAGATATTACCAAAAACTCGGTTATCTTCTCTTCCTCTTCTTTCTCCTTTCTTTTTCTTTCCTTCTTCTTCTTTTTTGGTTCATTTTTCTGCTTCTCTTCTTCTGCTCCTTTCTATGACTCCCTTTCTTTTTCTTTCTTAACACACACGTCTCTCTCTCTTTCCTAACCTTAAATATATCTCTCCCTTACACGACTCTCTCTTCTCGAGTTTTTTCTAGGTTTTTCTATGATGTCTCTCTTTCTTTCTTTCTTACACGAATTCTTTCTTATTCCTATTTTATTATTATTATTTTCTAGCTCTTCCCTCAAGCATATACACTTGTTCTTCTCTTATTATTCTGAGACAAACTCTATCCTTTCCAAACTTACCCTTCTACATTTAATCTAATACCTTCTAGCTCCTTAACTTAATTTTAACACTTCCATTTAATCCATACAACCATATGTAAATAATAATATACCTAATTAAACTCCAAAAATTATTAACTCAAAAATTTTTATTTTTACTCATGACGAAACGCCATCAAATTCTCATTTAATAATTCTAACTTCCGAAAAAGTTTAGGGTCAACATTATTTCTAAGTTGGTGTTCTTCCATATATAGATTGATTGCATGTATATATATATATATATATATATATAGATTGATTGCATGTATATATATATATATATATATATATATCCTAGATTAGAGATTTGCTTTCTCAGCATAGAGGTTTTCTCTATTAAAATTTTGAATTCCACATTTTGTACAGTAATATATATACCCATATGTTGTAATGAAAAAGATATCACAAAATATCAGTTTTTTACTTGGTATTAGAGCTATAGCTTCCAAATCCTCTACTCTTAAATCATCAAATCCTATAATCCATAGTCAATCTGAAAATTCTGGCTTTCATGCTAGAGTTATCTTTACCAAAGTAAACTATGATGTATGGTCTCAAATATTAGAGCTACAAATCGAAGGACGTGAAAAACTTGAGTATATTATAGTAAAAATTGATCCATCGAAGGAAACTGATGCTACTTATACAAAGTGGTATGCAGAGAATCAGAAGGTGAAGGGATGGTTGCTGACCTCCATGTCACCAGAGATAATGAAGTGATATTTGCGATTATGTACAACAAGAGAAATCAGGAGTGCTTTTGCCAAGGCATTCTATGATGGATCAGATGAGACACAAATTTTTGCGCTAAATTAGCGTGCTTTCACCATCAAACAAGCTAGTCAACCTTTATCAACTTATTATGGTGAATTGGTCGAAATCTTCCAAGAATTAGACCATCGTGATAAGATTGTCATGAAGGACCCATATGATATTATCACTTATAAGAAATCTATTACACAATTAAGGGTGCATAATTTTTCTTAGTGGCTTGGATGCTGGGTTCGAACAGGTCAGAGGAGAGGTTATTTGAAAGGATCTCTTGATGGATCTTGACAACACCTATGCCTATGTTTGTCGAGATGTTGTATGCCGAATTGCCTTGAATGGTGAACCTAACAATCCTAAACCTTCTGCTCAAATGGTTCGATGCAATAAAGTATAGTCTTGACACTCACTCAAAAGGTAAAATCTGACCAAAATGATCCCAAAAGAGCAGCTATGAGATATGCAATACTAAACTTGAACATTTGAGCACTCCTTGTGGTGAGAAAGGTCATACAAGGGAATGATATTATGAGTTATGCTATCCATAGTGGTGGGATCCAACAAAGGCACCATGCAAACGTAATTTAAAGCCAAATCACCTAGACTCTACTGCTAAAACCAAACCTTCCACTGATGTTACTGAAGCTTCCTTTTTGAATGAAACTTCAGGTAACATTGATAAGGTCTTCCATACATCTACATCACATAGTAGTATTAGTACATGGATAATTGATTTCGGTGCAACGAACCATATGAACTTTGATAGTCAGTATGTTCAATCAATGAAATAGTCCAAAACATATGTAGTTTCTAATGCTAATGACAATCCCTCACCTGTGATTGGAGAGTGTTCAATTTCTCTTTCAGATAACCTGAATCTTGACTCTATTTTAGTTGTACCTTCCCTCAACCATAACTTATTATTTGTTGCCCACATAACATTTGCATTGTCTTGTGTTGTGATTTTCTGGCCTAACCATTGTGTTTTTAAGGACATTCGAACTCAAAAGACGATTGGTTATAGTACTAGAAGAGGGAAACTATATTTTTTGGATTTGAAACCTACCAGTTCACAACAATTGGCTCAAGCTCTTTCAGCAAAGAAAATTAACAATGATGTTTTAACAAATCATATTAATAAATCTTCTAAAATATGGTTGCAGCACAAGAGCCTGGGCATGCATCTTTTGGATATTTAAAAAAATTGTTCCCAAAGTTATTTTCTCAATAAAATACTGCAAATTTCAAGTGTGATATTTGTGCATTTACAAAAAGCCATTGTCTTCCTTTTCCAATAAGCATGAATAAAAGTTCAGTACCTTTTATGTTGATTCATTCTAATGTATAGGGATTGGCTAAAAACCCTTCCTTGAATGGCTTTTGTTGGTTTGTCTCATTTATTGATGATCACACTCGTATGACTTGGGTTTACTTGATGAAATCAAAGAATGAATTTAGTTCTTTGTTTGAGAAATTTCATAAAATGATTGCCACTTAATACCAATCTCACATACAAGTTATTCGCACTAATAATCGCAGAGAATTTGTTAATCAGGAACTGAAGAAGTACTTAAAAGAACATGACATATCTTACCAAATGACTTGTCCTTATTCACCTCAACAAAATAGGGTTGCAGAATGCAAGAATCGTCACTTACTTGAAATTGTTCAAGCATCTTTGTTTGGAGCTCACATGCCACTAGTTATTAGGGTGAAGCACTCAATAGTGCAACTTAATTCATCAACCGTATACCCTCTAACACTCTAGAGTTTTAGACTCCCTGTAATGTTCTCCATTCTACTGTAAGTGCTCCTGCTACTCTGAACTTATCACCTAGAATTTTTAAGTGTGTGGCATTTGTGCATCTTCCTAAACCATTGCGAAATAAGTTGGAACTAAGAGGCCTACGGTGTGTCTTTGTTAGGTATGCATCACTTCAGAAAGGCTACCGTTGCTATCACCCGCCATCACGAAAAATGTATATCATTCTTGATGTTACCTTTCATGAAAATGACATGTACTATATTGTTCCCAAGTCTTCAATTCATGGGGAGAGACAAATTGAATTGCAGACCCTAAATCTAAATCCTCCTTTAGACCATTCAGATATAAGTGGTGAATTGTTGGATAAAAGTGGTGAGTGTTTAAAGAAGACGACAGATGTGTGTGAACAACCTATTTTTAATCATCTAGAAATTAGTTTGAATGAAGGAAAAGATCACAATCAGATGGATGAAACTCTATAAGTACCATCATCTAACTAATCGTTTTATGAGGAAAGTTCCTTTTCTAAAACCTAGGTACATTCTGAATCTTAGATTCCTCAAAAAATCCTTCCTACTCAAATCACTAAAGGTGAACCTAGAGCTAACTATAAACCTGTTATGAGTTCTAATCCTAAGTATCCCATGAGCAACTACGTATCCTATCATAGACTATCAAAGGAAAGTACATCATTTGTGAATCAATTATCTACTGTATCTATTCCTACTAACATGCAAGAAGCTCTAAGAGATCCTAGGTGGAAGGAAGCTATGAATGAGGAAATGAAGTCACTTCAAAAGAACTCAACTTGGGAAATTGTTGAACTGCCTAAAGAAAAGAAACACGTTGGGTGTAGATGGGTATTCATAGTCAAATATAAGGCAGATGGAACCATTGAAAGATTTAAAGCTAGAATAGTCACAAAAGGGTACACTTAAACTTATGGAATTGACTACATGGAGACATTTGCACCAATAGCAAAAATTAATATTCTCCTTATCCTTATATCCTTAGCAATGAATCTTGACTGGTCATTACCCCAGCTTGATGTAAAAAATGCTTTTTTGGACGGAGACCTTCAAGAAGAAGTATACATGGAATTGACACCTGGATGTAATATGCAATCAAAAGGTGAAAAACATGTTTGCAGATTAAAAAAGGCCCTATATGGTTTGAAGTAATCTCTAAGGCCATAGTTTGGAAGGCTTACGAAATCAATGAAAGGTTTTGGATACAAGTAGAGTAACTCAGATCATACTCTTTTTGTGAAGCATAACAAATGATTGATTGCTTATCTCATTGTGTATGTTGATGATATGGTAGTAACAGGAAATGACTCAAAAGAAAGGAGTGCATTTTTGAAGCACCTAGTTAGAGAATTTGAAATGAAGGACCTTGGTCCCTTGAAATACTTTTTTGGTATTGAATTATCAAGATCAAAGGAAGGTATTCTTCTGTCTCAATGAGAATAAATAAAACTAGTATGATGGCGTGTACCCCTGTTAGCACTCCTATGGAAGAAAATTTGAAGTTGGGCATGTCTTCAGATTGAGTTCCAACAGACAAGGGAAGCTATCAAAGATTAGTTAGGAGACTGATGTATCTTGCACATACTCATCCTAACTTAGCATATGCTCTAAGTGTTGTTAGTCAATTCATGCAATCTCCTAGTGAAGAACATATGAATGCAATTACCCGAATTTTGCACTATTTGAAGTCATCTCCAAGAAAAGGGATTTGTTTAAAAGGGAATAAATTGGAGGTTAAAGGATATACTGATGTGGACTGGGCTGGATCAATGATAGATAGGCAATCTACAGTAGGATATTTCAATTTCGTAAGAGCAAATCTGGTTACTTGGCAAAGTAATAAGCAAGATGCGGTTACTTTATCTAGTGCTAAATTTGAATTTAGAGGAATGACTAAAGCAATATGTGAATTATTATGCATTCGTAAATTATTAGAAGACTTGAATGTCAAGCATGATAGCCCGATGAATCTGTATTATGATAATAAGGTAGCTTAGATATTGTCCACAACCGAATTCTGCATGATCGAAATAGGCATGTGGAAGTTGATAAGAATTTCATCAAAGAGAAACTAGAAGCAAAGATCATTGAAACACCTCATGTCTCATCTCAAGAACAACTTGCTGATCCACTAACTAAGCTTGTGTCAAGTAAGGCATTTCATGATGGTCTCAACAAATTAGGAATGAACTATATTTTCTCACTAATTTGATGGGAAGTGCTAAAGTTTTCAACGTTATTTCCAAGTTGGTGTTCTTCCATATATAGATTGATTGTATATATATATATTACCTAGATTGGAGATTTGCTTTCCTGGCAGCAAGATTTTCTATCCTAATTTTTGCATTCGTTATTTTGTACAGTAGTATATATACCCTCATATTGTAATGAGAAAGGTACCAGTTTTTGACTTAACTAAACAAATAATTATGTTAATAGTTATGATCGTAATTGGAGCCAATTTGATTTTAGAATGAAGTCTAGACTTGATTTGCCAAAGCAAATATTTCAAATATTAAAAGTAATTACCTAACGCATTGAAGACTTGCATCTTTATATGGTGAGCTTCAAGTTCTATAATTTATTCATGATCTATATTTCTGATAAAGTTATCATGGAATTTGTGAATAGAATAGCTTTTAGTGTTTTTCTGGCTGTCCTCCTTTTCAATACATATTATGAAATCAAGAACAATTTTTGAGCACATCCACCGAGATCCTTTACTATCTCCTTCTTATATTACTCCAGTACTGAAATCTTCCCTTAACTTGCAAAATAGAAGTTGTTACACATGCAGTGTGTTGTGCTGGACATGAATGTTAACTTTTCTTTTTTCTAGATTGAATCTAAAATGCAAGTTTTGAATCTTCAACTTATTCAGGATCAACAATTGAACCAGAAGAAATTATGCTATAAGGCTCATAATTCTGAATGCTTTAGACAACTACTTGAATGGTGAAGGATTGCATATGCAGTGAAAACAAAAAAATTGCAATCCTAAATTTATTGATTGCATATTCATACTAATAGTAAAAATAAGAAAATAACAAATAGCTGAAATTTTTGTGGATTAATCATCAGTAAACTTCGAAAATACGAAGTCTCTATATACTCCACACCGATAAATACGTCTTGCTTTTAACATTTAATATGACCATAGTTAAATTTTGAAAAACCCTTTCTTCAAGAATGAAGAAAACAATTTTCTTTTCTTTTTCTCTTGTTGATTTCCATGTAAAATTGAGAAAGACCGTATGATTTACTCTCGTCTTTATTAATGTACAAAGTGAAGAAAGAGTGTGTCTCATATCTTCTCTTCATAAGTTTCAACGTTCAAAACTTAAAAGACCCACTTGATCTATTTGTTTCTTACACTTGATCTATTTGTTTCTTAAAATGTACGGGAAAAACAAGAAAGAGTCTATATCCTTTCTTATCTACATTCAATCGTAAAATAAGAGAGAGCAATGCCCCTCTTCTTTGCATCTTTCATTTAAACGTTACAATAAAAATTAGTTCGATGCCTTCTTTTCCATTTTAATTAACTTCTTTTATATTTCTATTTTTTAATAATTCATTTATTTTGCACAAGAGAATTTCCAATATTAATTATATTTTCTATGCTAGCAAAAGATATAATAATATCTCATAAAGATTATTTAATAAATTATCTCATAATAAATTAAATAATCATAAACTAGAAATATTACATTTGTAAGTGAGTGACCATATAGGTTCATTACCATATAGGTTCATTAC
>JAOSBN010000006.1:30645557-30673027 GCA_027563595.1 Erythroxylum suave
TATATGTTGGATACTAATGCTACATATCATGAAACTCTGCATGTTATTTCTAGAGGTACCAAAAGGAGGCTGACTCAACTACACTTTGGCATAGACGTTGGGGTCATATATCCAAATCTAAAATAGAACGTCTTGTATCAAATGGTATCCTAGGTACACTTGATTACACAGATTTGGACACCTGTATTGAGTGTATTAAAGGAAAATAGACCAAACAAAAGAGATAAGGTGCCAAAAGGTCAACAGATGTCTTAGAGTTGATACATACAGATATTTGTGGTCCATTCCCTACGACTACTAGGAATGGCCAAAGATACTTTATATCATTCATAGATGACTACTCACGTTATGGGTACCTATATCTCATTCATGAGAAATCTGTATCTCTGGATGCATTTAAATCTTATAAGGTCGAGGTTGAAAATCAACTTTGAAAAAAGATTAAATCCATCAGATCTAACCATGGTGGTGAGTACTATGGTCGATATGATGGCTCAGGCGCACAACATCTGAGATCATTTGCTAACTTCCTAGAGGAATGTGGTATAGTCCCTTAGTATACAATGCCTGGTACGCCCAGTATGAATGGTGTTACTGAGAGACGTAATAGGACTTTTTTGGATATGGTGAGGAGTATGATCAGTCATTCTTCCTTACCTGAGTCCCTTTGGGGAGAAGCATTCAAGACAGCAGTCTACCTTCTTAATAGAGTAACAACTAAAGCAGTTGAAAAGACACCTTATGAGCTTTGGATATGGCGTAAACCCAGTCTAAAGCATCTTCACATTTGGGGATGTCCAGCTGAGGCTAGGCCTTATAGGCCTAATGAAACAAAATTGGACAATAAAAATGTCAGCAGCTACTTTGTTGGTTACTCTGAGTGATCTAAGGACTTTAAATTTTATAATTCGACTACCAGATCTATTTTTGAGACGAGAATTGCAACATTTTTTTAGGATGTTGAGTTTAGGGGGAGAAATAAGGTTAGAAACATTGTCTTTGAGGAGAGATCGAGTCAGGAACGCTGAATCTCGATTCCCATCATTGTTCTTGGGAGTGTTCAGGTTCCTACACCTGTCACTATTCCAGAAGCAATTCCAAATCCAATACAAGACAATGTTGAAGAACTTCCCCATCAAGATCAAACTTAACAACCGTAAGAATTTGTGCCTTTAAGGAGGTTCACTAGGGAGAGAAGAAGAGCTATTTCAGATGATTATATAGTATTTCTTCAAGAACATGAGGATACTGTGGGGATGGTAGATGATGACCCAATCACCTTTCATCATGCCATGCAGGATTCCAACTCTTATAAGTGGATTGAGGCTATGAATGAGGAATACAAGTCCATGCAAGACAATCAAGTTTGGGATCTTGTCCCATTACCTGAAGGACAGAAGCCCATTAGTTGCAAATAGATATTTAAGACCAAAAGGGATTCTGATGGTAATGTGGAGAGGTATAAGGCATGTCTTGTAGCTTAGGGCTTTACTCAAAAGGAAGGGATTGATTATAAAGAGACCTTCTCTCCAGTTTCATCGAAGGACTCTTTTAGGACAATCATGGCCTTAGTTGGACATTTTGATCTTGAGCTACATCAGATGGATGTTAAGACTGTGTTTCTCAATGGAGACATTGATGAAACCACCTATATGGTACAACCAGAAAACTTCGTGTCAGGAGACCCAAAGCAATTTGTATGCAAATTAAAGAAATCCATTTATGGGCTCAAGCAAGCTTCTCGTCAGGGGTACTTCAAGTTCCATCAAGTAGTTGTTTCTTTTGGTTTTGGGATAAATGCTGTTGAGGATTGTGTGTATCACAAGTTTAGTGGGAGTAGGTTCATCTTTTTGGTTTTATATGTGGATGACATACTTCTTGCTACCAATTGTAAGGACTTGTTGCATGAAACCAAAGTTTTTCTTTCAAAGCATTTTGAGATGAAAGACTTAAGTGAAGCTGCTTTTGTATTAGGAATCTAAATACGTACACCGAGATCGTTCATAAGGTATTCTAGGATTGTCCCAAAAGGGCTACATTGAGAAAGTGCTCAAGAACTTTAGTATGCAAGATTGTAAACCAGAAAATACTCCAGTCGCTAAAGGAGATAAATCCAGCCTCAATCAGTGTTCTAAAAATGAGCTTGAGATTCAACAGATGAAGAAGATTCCCTATGCGTCAACAATTGGGAGTCTGATGTATGCTCAAGTTTGTACCCGTCCGGACATTGCATTCATAGTTGGCATGCTAGGGTGATATTTGAGTAATCATGGAATGGATCACTAGAAAGCGGTTAAAAGGGTTATGAGATATCTTCAGAGAACAAAGGACTACATGCTCACATACAAGAAGTCAGATCTTTTAGAGATCATTGGGTATTCTGATTCTGACTTTGTTGGATGCCAAGATAGCAGAAGATCCACATCAAGCTACATTTATCTTTTGGATGGAGGTGTTATTTCATGGAAGAGTGTAAAACAAACTCTTATAGCCACCTCCACTATGGAAGCAGAATATGTAGCATGTTTTGTGGCATCCAATCATGGACTGTGGTTGAGGAAATTTGTCACTGGATTACGGATTATGGGTGGTATTGAAAAGACACTAAAGTTATATTGTGATAACAACTCAGCAATCTTATTCTCCAATAACAGTAAAAGCTCTTCTCGATCGAAACATATTGAGATAAAGTTTCTAACTGAGAGGGAGAGAGTACAGAGTGGACAAATATCCATAAAGCATATTGGAACAAACTCCATGATAGCATATCCACTTACTAAAGGAGTGATACCGAAGGTTTTCCATGAGCACACTACTCATATGGGTATCACACTAATTAAGGATGTTTAGTTTTAATGGGAGTTTGTTTATGTTTTTTTTTTTTTAGTATTGGATGCTTTATTATGTGTGGATATATTTATGTTATAATTCAGTTTCTGCAGAAAATAAAGTATTTAGTCTTCAGTACACTTTGTTTGAACATATATACATTATGTTGATCTCAATAAAGTAGAACCAGTTGGAAACAGGCATGGAAAGATCACATTGCATGAAGTTTTCACGCTACACTCTTATAATTGATCTATGTCATTTGAAAATATTGGTGTATGTGATTGATGGTGGATTGAGTCATAATGAATGTGACAATTGTCACTTCAGTTCTTTGTCAATATGATAAATGGACGAGATTGTTTGGGACACGTTGTGTATGACTGCATTTTTTTGAGCTCATAAAGATATACACATTTTTCAGGTAACATATGTTAGCCCAAGTAGGAGATTGTTAGAATTTATTTTCTAATAAATTATAAAGTGTGGGCCTATATATGAAAATATTAAATGTGTATGGAAGTCAAATGAAATAATCAAATTAGAGTTGTGGTCAAATTAGAATTATTAACTATTGAGGTGTCAATTTATTTATAGGATTAGAAGTGTAGAGACCATTATGCAAATTTTATTTTGTTAAAGGGCCAAAATAGATATTTGTCAAATCAGGTTATAATAAAGTATTATGGTCCCCAAAATACAAGGAGTTGACAGTTTCTGTTTCCCTTTTAGAGAAACCTTGAAGTTGATGGTTTAATACACTGAAAGATCAAGCCATCATCAAGCACAACTGCGAATTCAGGTACGCTTCTGTTCATGTTTAATTTCTTGATGATTTGATATGATTGATCCATGTCTTATTTTAGGGTTTTAATCCTTCATTTCTTTCTTGTTGTTTGCTCTGCAGCATGTTCATGTTCATATCTTTAAAGCTTATAATTAATGTAATTTATTATTATTGTTGTTAGTGTGATCTTGTCCCTTACTGCGCAACAAAAGGTTGGCTAGGAGTAAGAGTGTTAGCTTTCAATATTGCCTATTATCAGAAGCTCTATATGTTAGTTTATTCCCCACTTTGTGATGCTTTGAATCCGTTTATTTATTCTTCCATTTCCCTGAAGACACTCCATAAGAATCTTTAGGTGGAAAATTTAAACGAAACCTTTGTTGTAGGAATCCAAGGGTTCAATGGGATTGGCTAACTGTGAAATTGTTACTTCTTTTATCTTTCAAATTTGTGATTGGATTAGGGACCTCTTCTGCCATTGGTGGCTTATAATGTGACAAGCAAGCAATAGGTGTGGGATTTGTTGGCTGTCCAAACAAAAGAACCAAGGCAAGGTTTGATGGGTTTCTTCTTATGGATTTTTAAAGTTAAGAGTTATCTTTTATGTTCTATGTTCTTTCCAGTGACTTACCTGGTTAACGTTTGTACTGGAACTAGATGGCCCTTTCTTCGCAACATATTATATTATCCTATGGACTGACATCTATTTTTTTCTGGTTTCTGGTTCAATTCAGGAAGTCTAACAGCTATTAGTATCTGATTATGTGTTATTATATTATCCTATGGACTGACATCTTTTTTTTTTCTGGTTTCTGGTTCAATTCAGGAAGTCTAACAGCTATTAGTATCTGATTATGTGTTTTGACTTTATTATGTGCAAAATTATAAAAGCATTCAATTTATCAATTTAAATAAAAGTATTTAAACTAATACCAAAGAATAATAAATTATCAAACTTTCTTAGTATTGTGATGTTTTCTAAACACTGTTAGTATCATCGCCAATAATATAATTTGTTTCTCTTGTCGGTAATCAATAGGCATGTGCCATTATCTGTTGCTTTTTTTTTAGTACAAGGGAGACTAAAAACTAGGGAAATTCGAACCGCAGGGATCTGCGGTAAAAAATGCCAGACATGTCGTTCTGAAGCTGCGCCTGAATCTCATCCGGAGTCGTCTGGAGAATGTGAACACCTAGTCGGGAGTTTTGTGCCAATTACGCCAATCTATCCGCACTCTAGTTCCCCTCGTGGTATGTATGTTGTAATTGTACCTCCCACGGACGGCGCATTAAATCCCGGATATCCTGCACTAAAGAAAATTCCTCCATCAGGTGAAAAGGGGAAGAAGAGAGTATGTTAATGACCTGAAGGGAATCCACTTCGAGAACCACCCGGCGAAAACCAAGGGCCCAAGCCAAATTAAGTCCCGAGTGGACCCCCCAAAGTTCGGCGGTGGTGGGCATACATCTGCCAATATTGTGAATAAACCCCCCACACCAAACACCATTAGAGTCCTGATTAGCCCGCCTGCCGTGGCCCTAGAAGCACTCGAGCTCACCGCTCCATCAGTGTTTACTTTAATCCAACCCTCGTAGCCCGCCTGCTGTGGCCCTAGAAGCACTCAAGCTCACCGCTCCATCAGTGTTTACTTTAATCCAACCCTCGGTTGGTGGAGTCCATCGGACTGTGGTTCCTAGTAGATTCCCCTGGGAGGGACACGCCTGAGCTGTGATAGCGTGACTCCTAACGATCCATCCCACATAATCGAGGACAATATAGAGGCCCCTTAGCGGCCAAACGAAGGTGTCCTCGATTATCTCCGTTCGTACATTTCTTTGGCTATTACCATCATCAAGTTGCCCTCCTTTTCTCTATATAACTTCAATTTATCCGTGCGGTTTCATTTCATTTATTTCAGATTTAAATTAAGATAATAATAATAATTTAAGTGATTGAGATTAATCCTGAAACAGGTAAATGTTAAACGGTGCAATGTAATCTACCAAAAAACAAGTAATAAATAAGGAAAAGGACGTCCTAAAGTTGGGTAGTCCTAGGCTATCTTGACGACTTTCTTCTTTTTATCCGACTTGAGTCACTTGACTTGCCTAGTCCTTTCTGGGCCCTGCTGTTTTTTATTTGTAGATGACAATACTCAAAAGACTTTGGGACCATTATTAAAGCTTTATTGGAATGAATACATGAAAGGCCTTTGACCACGGAAGGGCACTAAGGTTGAAGTGGTGTGGTGTTAAGAATTGGCTTGTGGCTCCTACTCCTCCTCCTCTTCCTGTTACCTGGAGGATACAGGTTTACGGTTTCATAGCGAGTCATTGACCGCTATTGATAGGATTATGTTAAGTGAGAAAACCTTACGAACGATTTTTAAATAAGCAAAAAGAAATCCTGGGTGCCTGGCAACCCATTCTAACTTCATCTAAGTTACAACTCCCCCTCCTAAAATCTTGTTCACAAACACTTCCCAGCTTAAAATATGAATTCTCAACTTCATGGCTGGATGTTGAATATATCAGTGTGTGAACAACTGTTACTTTGGATATGACTTTGAAGAAAGAAGAAGATGCGCTTCTAATTGGAATTCAGCTAAAGATGAGTTTGGCGAGACTTTCTATGGCATTGATGTCCAGTACGTAATTATGTTTGTTTCTTGAAAACTCTGACGGCGATGGTTGAGTGTCGATGTGACGATTCATTTGAAAATTGAGAATAAGATCTATCATCCTTATACAGAGATAAAATAATATGACAAGATGGTCGCAATTAAAAAAAAGAAAAACTAGTATGTGCTCTGTACACAGCTTGATAACAACACGTTCTATTTTAAAATGAAACTTCAACTTCGACTTTTATAAATTGTTATGCCTCCCTGTGGATCCATATTGCAGAGGTTTCTTTTTTCTCTTGCCCTCTCCTTTTGCCTTGTTTAATTACAATTTGGAGGGTGGCCGGAAGAAATATTTGGCCATAGTGACGGCGGTGGTTGGAGGATGATATGAAGAATCTTCTGGTGATGTATGGTGGGACGTCATTCTATGAATATTTAAGTTGGTAATTAAGACCCTGAATCCCACATTTCAACAACGTCATGTGCCTCCAATAAAGCTTACAGCGCCTTGTGAATTAAGACCTGAATCTCACATTTCAACGTCGTCATGTGCCTCCAATAAAGCTTATAACACCTATGTAACGCTAACGCTGTGCCTACTTTAAATTGTTGTTAACAATTGGATTAATAGACAATAGTGTTCCTTATGCTAATTTTCTCCAAAATAATCGTTAAGTGCAGTAAAACGAGGTTTAATCGCAGGTACAGTACGCTTGTTCATTTTCACACCTTTTGATATCTTGAAACTTTGTGGGGTTCCACAAATTAAGATTTATATTTTATAGACAGTCTTTTGGATTTGACTAATACTAAACACAAAACAAGACGGAGAGGTCCGCTGCATGTGCACGATACATATGAATTGAAAAGGCACACACATGTGTCCTTGTTTTGTATCATTTCATCTGTAAAGCTTCTTCCAGGTGGCCACGATTAGCGGCAGATTTCATTGCTACTGTTTTAAGAACGATAATAAATTCGTAAGAGAAATCCAATAAAAACTATAAGAAGACTGAAGACCCCATGATCCCCAGGGTACGACGTCGCTGTCCATGACTTTGTCATTCGTTTTCAATCTCCACGATCAGAGGAGGGTTACCTCAACTACAAGTTTGAAAATGTGAAGCCGCGTTAGAGAAAACGTCTTTACTGGTGAAGGTTCAGAGGAAGTTCGAAACTTTCTTACGTTCAGACACAAACAAAAGTTAAAACAAAAGAAAGTTTCTGGAACCAGTAAGTATTTTCACAGTTATGGAAATAAAAGGGCTTGTCCAAGACTTCAAGTTCTCAACTTGCTTCCCAATCTGAAGCGGATCTGGTCTTGTTCACTTTCTTTGCTATTGTAGGGGCAGTATTCGTAACATCTTTCTGTGACTGAAGTTAGGCAAATTGCAGTTTCTGTACAAAGAGAAGAAAGAAACAGGACTTTCCTCGGTGAAAGGGAGAGGAAAAAGTTATATTTATGGGTAGCGAGGACACGCTGGTATTAGGATTTGTTTTAGGTTTGTCAAGTAAAACATCTTGATTGTGAAAAGGAAAATTTGATCTTTCTGTTTTGCAACAGAAATTTCCAAGTTCGCAGCGCATTATTAGGCGTCATTTAGAAGCAAGCATTTTCTGAATTCATTCTTCTCTAAGCGATTCGTGCATTGAAAAGTTAAAAGGAACCAAGTACTTTCCAGATTTAGTGTATTGCTTTTCTCCATTGGAGAGAACTAGTGTAGAGGACTGAGCTGTTTCTAGTGTAGAAACTGTATGATTCTTGGAGTGTGTATTGTATTGTAATCTTCTGGGGCATGTGTATTGTATCGTGGTTTAGAAAGTTGGTAACTTCACAGCTATTGGCCTGAGAGAGGATCCCTTTGGTGCTTGCTGTTCTTTGGTTTGTGGTCTGTGAATAGGATTGTTCTGGAATGGCTGAGAAAGAAAAAGAAATGCGATCGTTGGCCTTAACTCCTACATGGTCAGTTGCAACAGTATTGACGATCTTTGTGGTTGTTTCCTTGATTGTGGAGCGGTCCATTCACCGTCTAAGTAATGTAAGTTTTACTTCTCAATTCCTTCATCAAGAACATAAACAGATGCTTCGTTTTTGTGTCGTTTGGATTATGTAACGCATGCTAAATATTCTTTGTTTTTTTTGGTGATGTGGTTCACTGCATTTGTATGACAAGTCCCTCATTTCCTTCTTGTTATGTGCTTCAGTTGTTCATGGGCTTATGATTCCAGTAAGTGGAAAGAAACTGCTTTCCAATTTAAACCTTTGCAATATTGAAACTTGTAAATTATTCTGCTTGATGGAACAGTTTCCTATGATCGACTTTTATCTGAATAGCATGTAGCCCTTTACTAGTATATTGGAAATAATCTGGCAAACTACTAGCGGCTCTCAAGCTCCAGTCTTCATAAACCGTTTGAATTTTTTACACTGTCAAGTAAACAATGAACAGGACATTGGTGCCTGAATCTTTCACACCCCACATTATGGGTAGAAAAGGACATGAAGAATGATATAATATCTGCTAAACCATTATGCAGTTGGCATATAAGCAGTGATTTTGGGTAGATATATGATAGGTTCGGAATATGGAAGGTCTGTGTTGATAAATGAGCTGAATCCATACTGTTAACATCTATTTTTAACAACTTTATTAGTCTGGGGGGATTTTTGTTTTCCTAATCTACAGTTCATGTTTAATTTAATTTACCTTCCTGCTACATTTTCAAAAAGTTTTGTTTACTCAATGCTTTTGACATGACTTATCATTTGTTTCAGTGGTTGAGGAAGACTAATAGGAAACCTCTGCTTGCAGCTGTAGAAAAAATGAAAGAAGGTAGATTGCCTACAGAAACTGCAAAAAACTTGTGTATCCTCTACTTCTTTTCTTCCCCTTCCCCATTCTGTTATATATATATCTTAACTAAGTACTTATGAATTCAATTTTTTGTTTTCTCTTCAGAGTTGATGCTTCTTGGATTCATCTCTCTCCTTCTAACAGCTACATCTAGCACAATAGCCAATATTTGCATTCCATCAAAGTTCTATGACAGTACTTTTGCTCCTTGCAGTAGATCTCAGATTGATGAAGATATAGAAGATAATTCTAACAAGGAACGTAAACTAGCAGTGACTTATATGCTCCATCGCTCATTGAGGAGAGTGCTAAATGATCTGACCAAGAATACCTGTAAAGTGGCAAGTCATGTCTCGGTTTATAACTCTTTTGAGGATGTTGCTACCAAGTCATTCACTCATTTGAATTTTTTTGCCATAAGTGAATTTTCATATTCAATTAGAATTAATTTGAAGTAGCAGTTTTCTTTAAAGAAAATCTTTACCTTTGTGGACTATATTGAATCTGACTTTTATAGCTTGCCTCTCTGATGCAATATGCCTTTCTAAAAACTGAGTTTTATGCAGGGATATGAACCTTTTGTGTCATTGGAAGGCCTTGAGCAGTTGCATCGTTTCATCTTTGTCATGGCAATCACACATATATCTTACAGTTGCTTAACAATGCTGTTGGCAATTGTGAAGGTTGTATTCCTTCTAGAAGTGAATTATATATAACTATTTTTTTTTTTTTTTGGCATTCCGAAAAAGAATTCTGATAGCATCACGTCATAACTTCTTAATTAACTAATTAGATCACTAATTAACTATATGTAGCTAATGTAAACCCATAAAAGCTTTTTTGATTTTATATGATTAGGAAATTTTAGAGTAACATTAAGCGTAGCCTGTTGTAGTCCATAAGCCTTTTCATATATCTTGCCAAACTTTTAGGAATAAAATTTTAATGTTTACAGAGCTAGTTTTATGTGTTCACGGTTGTCAATTTATCCGTCGCCAAGCCCACAGTTTTCAGTGACTAAGACCCACAACATTTATTGAGTAATGACTTATAGATCTCTCCTCTGATTCAGGAACTAAAAACTTCGCAAGAGAGGAGTTATCAAAAAATGCTATTTGCGTTTCTCAATGTCCTTGTTGATTTGTGAAGCTATAAATCCATTTAGAATCATCTGGTGATCGTGCAATCACCATTTCTTATGTTAACCTTTGAGCTGAATATGATAGGAATGTGACTGATATGGTAATCGCTATGTGATAGCCAAACTTATCTTAGGTTGTGCTTGGTTCACTCGGGGGAATGGTAATTGGAATTATAATGAATATGATGAGGAATGAAATATGACTTCCATTCCTCACTATATTGGGGGGTGTGGAGTATTACCCTAAAACGGGGTATAAAAATACTGTTCATCAAATCATAATATATTACCAACCATCTTTTTTCATTCATTTCCCATTTCTTTCTTCCTATACCAGCTAACCAAGCACCCCCTTAGTCAAGCTTTGAGGTACAGTCACCGAGAAAAAGAAAACTTAGGAGAACTAGAGTTGAATATTGGCTTTGATAAGAGAGGAACTATTTTGACCTCATGTACACTACTGTCCGATATATGTTGAGGTAGTTGAGCAGTAGAAAAGGTACATCTTGCAAAATGAAATTAGGTAACCATGCTACTGTTTTCCCTTTCTCTAATTGTGAGATGTTTGATTGTTTTATCAGATCCATAGTTGGAGGGTGTGGGAGGATGAGGCTCAAATGGACCGTCATAATGCATTAACTGGTAAGATCAAAACTAATAAGCTTTTTGAGTACACTGTACTAGTATGACATCCAGCAAATCTATATGATGTCTCAACTGGCATTGTTCAATTGCCCTTTATATAGAGAAACTCAGTAGCTGCTGGAGTTTTGAGGACATTTGTAGCTCTTTTAGTTTGCATTTAGGATTGTTTGGTAAAGAATGAGTTCAAGAGCTGAGTCTTGAGTTGGTTTCTACTTTGCAACAGAAATCACCAGGGAACAAATATTGCGAAGGCAAACAACTTTTGTTAGATACCATGCATCCAATCCACTGGTGAGGAATAGTGTTCTTATCTGGGTGGTAAGTAACCAACATTTGCTTTCTCTTTATTTCTTTTCTTGTTTGTTATTTCCATTACCTGGTAAGGAACCTGAATTATGCTGATTGAATTTTACTGTAAACTTCTTGTCTCCATATATTATGGCTGTGATATTAAGCGAAAAAACTGAAAAGGGTATAAAATTTTTTCTAACAAACTATCAAGCGCAATTCCTTACTTCCTCCCCTTCTTTCCATTGATGGGGATGGATAAGCAATGAACCGTTCAATTTATGTTAAAACCAAACTGGGTTTGGTATAGAAATATTTAAATGGTTAATTTGATTGGATATTGTCTCAAGAAAAGTGACTTAATTATTCTTTTGGATGGGGTGGTTAGGGGGAGGGGAGAAGGATATGGGGTAGAGGAGGGAAGAAAGGTAAAACAGAAAATGTTTTTTTTTTCTTTGGAGATACTCTTTCGAAAGAAGAATGTCTTTTTAGAAATGAAGCATACAAATTATATGAAATTTTTTTGTATTTATGTGTTTGAGTAAAGGCAAGGAGTTCCTTAACATTGTTAATATAGTTTTTGATCCATTATTGAATTTCACTTAACAACTTAGGTTTTTAGATCAAATGGTTCTTTGTTATGTTATCAGAATCTTATATGATCATGAGTTTTTAAGTTGAAGTTATTCTAGTTACATTTATGATAGATTTGTGATTTTTCTACATTTCACTTGAGAGGCATGTAAAGATTGTATATAATCCATTCTTGGATCACTCCTAACAACTAAAACTTTTGGGTTGAATGATTCCTTTATAAATACAATAAGCAAGATGTGCGCATTTATGCACAGAATACCTTTTTGAACTTTAGAAAAAGTTTTTTTTGGTTTTTTTTTTTTTTTTGCGAGATTGAGCTTTAACAAGTTCCTTAAATGTTTCTATATGTCAGTTTGATTTGTAATCTTATATATTTTGTGGTTTGGAGGTGAAATCTTTGGTGAAATATGATTCATCTTCTCTCTTTTGTCTCGTTTTCATGCATCGAAGTGTGTACATGTATATGCATTATTTTCCTTTTGTTTGCACATGTCATGACGATCCTTTCTGTAGCCCTTTATGCAATCTACAAAACTAATTTATCCTCCATCATCTGACATGAAATCAATTCATTATAGTGAATTCCACCATGTTTTTCAAACAGTTGTTTACTGTACTGACAACAGTTTTCCAATTCATTGCTGGGCAATATGCCACACCCATAATGAAACAGGTCTTTAACATCATTAGTTGCCTTTCAGTAAGTGTGGATAGAGGAGAAAAGAGAAGATTGAAATTGTGGGGGTCAATTGGGATGTCATGTTGGTAGGGGTGTCACACTAAAAATTGACTACCTAAGCCCCAACTTACGGAACTCTAATTGTAGTTAGGGATTCCATCAGTCTAGGGTTGATTTGGATTGGTTTCGAAAACATTGAAGTCCTTTGAGTACTGTCAAACATTAAGCTCTAACTTAAATTGCGCTAAAAATGTTAGGAGCCAAAATGTATCTTTTGTCCCTTGTTAATTTAATCCTTGCATGTTATATATTAAGGCATGCTATTATTTTGGTTTGAATCTGAACTTCAATCAAATTAACTTACTTTGATCAACTTGTAGACTTGTTTCTTTCGGCAATTTGGCCACTCAGTGGTTCGCACGGACTACCTAACTCTCCGCAAGGGCTTCATCATGGTATGCAGGAAGGTTTATTTAGAACCCAACATATGTGATGCATGTAGATAAGTGTATTTTTGTGAACGTTGTAATATCATATTTGACTTGTTTATATTGATAAATTTAGAGTTGTACTTGCATCCTGTGATACCATACCATATCAACGGCAAACTAAAAATTGACTAAAATTGTGTTGTGTGCATGTGATTAGGCATACTGCAATTAAGAGGTCATTCTGATTAGCAAGAAACTGAAGCATATAATGTTGATTGTTCAGTTATCCTGTGTATGTAGTGCTTTGAAAAAAAATAGACGGGGGATCTCGTGTTTGGCTGCATTTTTTATATTAATGCATTTGGTTGTAGTATTTACATCTCTATCACACCATGTCCTACAAAGGGCAAGCTTAAAAAGTGATTAAAAGTGTTGTGTGCCCGTGTTATGGAGTCAAGGAACCATTTTGATTAGCAGGAAACTGAAGCACAGAACTCATACCATGTCGTTTCTTTATCTGAGCACCAGAAAGGGGAAAGACATAGAATAAACTTTTTCGTGGTCAAACTTTCTTGTAATTTTGAATTTCTAAAAATAATTCAAATAAATTTTTTAAAATGTAAAATGAAATGGAATTTGATAAAAAACAATTCAAGAAAAAACTTCAAAATATTTATAATCCCTTCCAGCAAAACTGCAAGCAGGGCTTTTCAAGTGTTTATCGTTCAAAAGTTATTACCTGCAATACAAGTAAACTGAGATCTTAAATCTAGAGTTCCATTTTCAGGACTTGATATGAAGTCTCTTTGTCTAGCAGATGTCTGTTGGTTTTTTGCCACTCATGTTTAAGTTGTAATTCCATTCTTTTATTTTTCTTACAGAATCATAATTTGCCTCTGAAATACGATTTTCATAGCTATATGATACGGTCTATGGAAGAAGAATTCCAACGGATTGTTGGTGTAAGGTAAAATAATTTTTTAGATGTTTTCTGTATTGGATCTGATCAAACTTTTTGAAGGCTTGATCTCTCTTCTCTGAATTTTTAAGCCTGATGTATTCATATGATAAATGGTCAGCTAATTACTTGTTTATTTAACACCTTGTAGTGGTCCGTTGTGGGGATTTGTTGTTGCTTTCATGCTGTTTAACATAAAAGGTATGGATTGAGTTTCAAAAGTATTATTTCTCTGATTCTAGACGTGCAATAGTTCCGTACTTTGCCGAACTTTCTCTGGCATTTCCTCTGTTTGTGCACTTTCCTCTCATGAGTTGCTTTCTGGATAACTATGATAAGAATCCCCATGAATGACTGACACATATCCTATTAGTTGTCGAATGTGTCTTTTCTATGCTTTGATTGTAGATTTGAACTTGTTTGGTTTTCTTCTCTTCATACAGGTTCTAATCTGTACTTCTGGATAGCCATTATTCCTGTCAGTGTAAGTACTTTTTTTCTTTAATATTTCAGTTTCTGATCTTTTTGTCAGAAAAGGACAATTTCTGGATATAGGCATAATTCATACTCGTAATGAACCATGAGTTACGCTATTTTGGTGCCATGCTCCCTTTTTTGTAGAATTATTCCGAAACTGTTGCTTTTGTTGGCAGCTTGTTCTTCTAGTAGGTGCGAAACTACAACATGTCATTGCAACCTTGGCAATAGAAAATGCTGGCATTACTGGATACTTTGCAGGAGCAAAACTGAAACCTCGAGATGATCTCTTCTGGTTTACGAAACCTGAGCTATTGTTGTCATTGATTCATTTTATCTTATTCCAGGTAACAATGCTCATTGCACATGTAATCTAAATGCTGTAACATCCATTTTTCGTACTGACAAAATATTTCCGATCTTTCTCCAAATTTTATTTGCAGAATGCATTTGAATTGGCTTCATTCTTTTGGTTCTGGGTAAATACCTTTCGTTGCTTGAAATAATTTTTATTTTACAACATTGGATGATCTTCCTGCAAGACAAAATTAAAATACCCAAACTTTAAATACTTAGAATACAAATGCTCTGTCCCCTGATCCCTTTACAGCATCAATCGGGAGTTTTACAAAGCATAGTGAATACACTGGAGCACTTACTTCTTACCGTATTGTGAACATTGTTGGATCTCTACAACTTATTTTTCTTTGGTTGGTTGTGTTCAGTGGCAATTTGGCTATAATTCTTGCTTCATAAGAAACCATTTGCTGGTATATGTGCGACTTATCCTGGGGTATGCATAGTCAGTTTGTAGTAAGTTTGTTGACTGTATTAGTAGCTTTGTTTACTATGGTGCTCTCTTATTTTTCAGGTTTGCCGCTCAGTTTCTCTGCAGCTATAGCACCTTGCCCCTATATGCTTTGGTTACCCAGGTACTCCACACATCTTATACCTGAATTTGGACTATCAAGAGTTCACTAACATAAAATTGAGTTATTAACAATCTGGGGCTGTTGGACTTGTAGTATTGGTAGAATTGTTACAAGTTTTTGGTGCTAGATTCGTCTGAATGTCTGGTCCTTTGCATCCTTGGCATGTTTCTCAAGTCTGAAATACGAAGCTATCGATGTCCTAGAGAAACTTGGGGGAAGGAAGGCTTATTGTCTTTGATTCTGTCCTTTAAATCTAGAAGATAAAGAAATAATTGCTAAGTGCATTAGTAGGTGTAGTAAAATTAATGCAGGAATACAGATTACTGGACATATAACATTTGGATGTTTTCTGGTAAAATTAGAGCAGGAATACAGATTACCGTACATATCCCAGTTGAAAGTTAAGTAGAGGTGATATTATCAGTTCATTAATACTGTCAGATCCCCAGTTGGTACTAGTCTTTGGTAGAGCATAAGTTGTCAAACAACCAATCCCTTGTGAAGGATATGAAAAAATCCTAGGAAAAGTGGTAAAAATGTTTTCTTTTCTTGAAAAATATTTACTTTGGTTGGGTGGTTGAACATTCTGTTAGCTGCCACGTCGTAAACTGAAGTTTCTGTTGTCTTCCTCTAACCTAATTGGAGGATGGTTGGAAAAAAACTATATTTTGATTTACAATCCCCTTCTCCCCTTCTTTTCTTTAGTTGCTTGAATCTTTTCTTGGATGGAAAGAGTTGTATTCCATGATAATCTAAATGAAAAGACAATAGAAAAGGTGGACTCTTCTTTGTCAATAAGCTTTCTAAGAGAATGTTGCCCCTTTAAGCATATAAAGTAGGCTATCTTCTTCCTCCTTTGTGTCGGATTCATGAGATAGGAGTATTTCCTGACTATTAAGCATCATGAAACTTTCCTTTTTTCTTTTATAGATGGGGACAAACTACAAAGCAGCTTTGATTCCTCAAAGGATAAGAGAGACCATCCATGGGTGGGGGAAAGCAGCTAGGAGGAAGAGAAGGCATGGAATCATGGACGATTCCACAATACGCACAGAAACTAGCACAGTAATGTCACTTGAGGAAGATGATCATCAGTTTCTAGAAGTTCCTGAGATTGCTGCCGCTGCTGATAGCGAGATTGAGTTACAACCAGCTTCCAATGTGAATGAAACTTCAACTAGAGTTAGTACTCCCCTGCTTCGACCGTCAGCTTCAGTTTCTTCAACGGTGACATTGACTTTTGACATGGATGGAGTTGCTAGATCATATTCAATGCCAGAAAGAAGGGACTGAAGTTGGTACAAGGAAAAGACTCGCAGATTAGAAGAAGATTCATGTGAATGGATTTAGGCTTTATAGAGATCTTGTATAAAATAGGAGGAAAAGAAACAAGAATGCTAGATTTAGCTGAATATTTATAAAGGCTCGTGATCGTCTGTTCTAGACTGGCCAGACTTCTTCCATCCTCATTTTTACACTGTCCTATATATTTATTGACATGTGGATGAGAGAAGTTTGGCAAAAGATGTGTGACACAATTCGGAAGAGAGGATTTGCGTCCATTTATAAAACCCAACTCTGGATCCCTAGCAGGGAATCTGGGAAATGCTCAGAATTTAGGGTGTGTTATAGGCACGAAGAACAGGGATATATTTATAAAGTTTCTCTTTTTGTCACTCTACTTGATCTTTGATCTTCTTGCAAGTCATGAACTTGTAGATCTATCGTGTTGTCAGGAGATAGCAGAAAGGATACTGGTTCTCGTCCTTTTTTCACTTCCCTGATATGCAATCGGCTGATGCAACTGGACTGGGGATTCCTTCTCTTGTTTATTCACTATTAACTATTAAGCATAGACGACTTACTATGTAGATTGATACAGGCTAGTGCTGCATTCAGACTTATATACAAAATGGCGTGACATAAAAATCAATGTGATCCATTTAGTAATATTATATCCAAGTGGTCAGGGTTATAGTATTAATATCTAAAATTTTAATTACTGACATAGTAAGTTGGACCTCCATGGAAGTGGCGTTTGCACATACCAGCCACTACGAAATCCAACTTGATGCATATTCTGGAATCAAGTCGATGCCAATTTCACCATCATCACCTGCAACAGTTTATCCCTAGAGCCATGCCTTTGTTTCAATTCAAAGCCACGTATTAGCTAATTTTACAGCAAGCAATGCATGTTGCAAAGTAGAATGCTGGCAACATACAACCAAGCATGGCATGGTGAAGACACAAACCTTTGTCTGGTCAAACTTAGCTATATTATTATATATGGCAAAGAACAGCGTGGCTAAGAGGGAAATTTTCCGGGTTGCTAAGGTCATAAGCTCCAGAACTAATGTTATATATGGCAAAGAACGGCATGGCTATGAGGGAAATTTTCCGGGTTGCTAAGGTCATAAACTCCAGAACTAAGTAGCTGGTGCATGGAAGGAATTTCGTGTCGTATCCATTAGCAGCAACACCAACCATTGTTTCTACCTTGAAAACCATCGGCTTTCCTATGCAAAACTCAGCACTGATCAATTGTAATACGGCATCATAAAAGTACAGAAGTTTAAAGAGGTGCTTGGCCATAGAACCAACAAACCATTCTCTCCTATGTCCATATAATAGAACCAACAAACCATTCTCTCATATGTTCATATACTTGCTTGCTTGTTAATAATAGTTACTACTAGTCATAGGATCTAATATATTTAAGTAGTTCAACCAAATCATGGAAACGCTCAAATCCATATGGAACATATAGTGTCAAAAATGCGACAATTTTATGTCATAGGGGAAGTAAACAGTTGAGGAAGATTTTCTGAAACAAATTTATGTTAATAAGGAATTGGAATATTCAGGATACCAGGGGAGCTTTTCTGACAGATTAGTACAGTGAGTTTATGGCATGTCACGTTTAAGAATTCTCATCAATGTTTTCTTCTTCCATGGCTTTCAAACTTTCTGACATCATGCGCTTTCTATTCTGTGCTTGTCTTTCCACAGCAACCATATAAAGGCCTAATCAATTAATTGATAAAAACTGTCAGAATAATATGAAGTGAAGGAAAACCAGAAATCTTGTAGTGAAACTAGTTTGACTGATACAAGCAAAGAAAATTTTCAATAGGCAAGAGGCCAGTATCAGATTAGGACTACATACTGATAGCACTTCCAATAGCACACATCCAAAGAATTCTCATGGACCATTTATCGCCAATGACGCCTCCGGTTCCCATAAGTAGCTAAAGAAAGTGATAAATAAATATAATTATTTTCACAAAATAATGTAATGATTGACCACATAATCTAATGTAGCATGAGAAAAATTCCCTTTGCTTTCAGATAGTGGAATGCCAGACAATTAAAGCCACCGGCGCCTTTTAACTCTTGGATTCAAAGTCGTACATTGCAAAAGGAAATATAATTAAGAAGCCATTCCTATTCATAATCTTAATGGCTCTGAAGTCTTCGAAAAATTCACTAGGTGAGTCAACAATAGCCATTTCGTCTCCAATTATATACACCATACAGCACTGACATAATCCGATTAAACCATTGACAATAGTTTAATTAAGAAGTTGGCGAATTCATCTCACTTGCAACTTCCGTTCAATACACAAAAACAAATCATCCCAAACACGACATTGTGCCTCGTACTTTCTATCTCTCTATATAATAGTTAACCAAAAACCACTCTAACCAAACCTACAGCTGAATCCCATAAACAACGACGAGATCCAATCATCGGCACCTAGGATTTGATATTAACAAACCAAACTAAAGAAATATACTAACAGAAAGATCTCAACAACCCAGAATGCACTCAACCACATGGGTATTACATCTCCAATCAAGTTTTAAGTTATAACTTGGATACATAGGGAAAAAATGGGTAATGTTCTAATAACAAGGGCATAGCTAACATATTAAACCATGTGAAAGCAGACATCACACTACAAATTGCACAAAACCTATCTGACATGAATGGGAAGAGATAGCGAAAAGGTTGTACCTTGGAGAGCGGGGGTTTTTCCCGGTGGTTTTCGAGCAGAGGATCAAACGTAAGTGCCGTCACCCTGTCAGGGGTTTAGGGATGCTTTTGTCGTCTACCGTTTCACACCGTATAACGTCAATTGCGGCAAATGAAATCAACTTGTTTCTTATTTTCCATACGATTTTGGATTAAGAATAACTCGTATTTATTTAGCAGTTAATAAATAGTTAGAAACTTATATCTTCTCATTAATTTTATTAAAATTTTGTTTTTAATGGTTTTATATTACTTTATTTTGATTGATATTTTCTTATGATTTGAATTTCAATTAAAATGTGTCAAATTAGGAATATAAGTTTTTATATTCTATTTTAGACAAATTTCACATAATATTCACAATAACAATAACAATTTAATGAACAAGATTCTCGCTTCCTTTGCAAGGAAAGAGACATCAATTACAGTAAAACTTCTAGAAATTAATATTATTGGGATCATGATATTTTATTATTTTATAGAGATATTAATTAATCGATAAATTAATATTTATTAATTTAAAGAGATTTTTGTAATTGATTGAAGTTAAATTTTAATTACATAAAAAAATATTGTATCTTAAAAAAATTCATGTTTCGTGTTAATTGAATGAATCTAAAACATAGATTCATTGTACATAATATTAACGAAAACTAATAAATAATATTCGTTGTTTCTTAATAATTAAGTATTATTCATTGTATTTTTACTAAAGAGATTCAATGTATGTACGTATGATGGAGATAGAAAATACTTTATAAATAAGATAGAAATTTTCTTGAAACCACACCCAACAATGACTCATCTAAAAGGTGTTACGAAATCAACAACGACGGATCAAATACGCAAAGAATTATATGAGTACAAGAGAGATCATTCAACATGCACTCAAAAAGATTTGCAGTTATGGCTTGAAAAAAAGTTTATTTGAAAGTTAGTCAAGGTACAATCTCGATTACACTCAAATGATTGGCTGAGTATCTTTCAGCCAACCTAGAAAAAGGAAGGGATATCAAGCAGCACAAACCAGCAAAATTTTCAGATATGGAGAAGGTTGTTTATGGGTGGTTTCTCTAGTACCAAGATCGTGTGAATATGACTAGAGCTAATTTTGGAGAAGGCAAGAGATACAATGAAACTTCTATACCCTCAACAAGATTCTGAGCATAAATTTTCTCAAGGTTGGCTTGAGAAATTCAAGCTACGATAAGATATCAAGTCATTTCAACATTTCGGAGAAAGTAGTTCGGTTGATATACAAGACATGGAGAAGCAATTGGAGTCTACAAGGGAAAAAATAGATAAGTTTCCTATGAAAGATGTTTTTAATATGGATGAAACTGGTTTGTTTTACAGGTTACAAGCTGATCATTCTTTTGCTACGAAGCAACTTGAAGGAAGAAAACAAGATAAAGAAAGGCTAACAGTTGTTATTTGTTGCAATGAGGATGGCTCTGAAAAAATTCCATTGTGGATTATTAGAAAATATGCAAAGCCATATTGCTTCAAGAATGTCAACACAAATAGCTTGAATTGTCACTACTGTGCCAACAAAAGAGCTTGGATGGTAAGTGTGCTTTTTGATGAATATATCCGTTGGTTTGATAAAAAAATGCTTGGTAGAAGAATTTTGTTTGTGGTAGATAATTGTCTAGCACATCCAAGAAATATTGAAGAAATATGAAAGGGTTACATAATGTTGAGTTAAGGGTTTTAGGAGGGAAGTGAGTTTCTTGAAAAATTCTCTCAACTTTTTCTAGCTTCCAATGACTCGAAAAAATAAAAAATCTACTCCGACATCTGCAATCAGGCAGTCAATCGTTGCCAGCCGCCAGGGCACCACCACCCCAGCCACCACTACCGTCACTGGAAAACTTTTTGACGCTCCTCGCATGATCCACCACCCACCATCTTCTTCGAATTTTCCTGATCTACGCAACCCCGTAACTGGTTTGCTCAATGGATCTTGGAATCAGGTAGAAATCCCGACCATACTCCACGGCCTTCACGCCTCCAACGACCCCTCCGCTGCCTGCTTCTCCCACCCACAACTACATTCGACCATCCCTCTTTCTTCTCCAACCCCACAACCATCACCGCCGCCCCTTAGCCCAGGTAGATCCGCCCCCACCACCATCGCGCCCCAGTCGAGGTCACCACCGTGCGACCCTCAACCAGCCGCCGCCAACACATCTGCACAACCCAAACACAACAATAACCTTACCCACATCAGCCCCAAAGTCCCCGGAGTTGTAAGGCCTGTCAGTGTCCCTCTTGTGCCGTCAGTCCAATCGCATGAAGCTTCTCTAGCGACGTCCCTCACAAATCATTCGACGGTCACTATGGAGAAAGCAGTCACCTATGGCACTGTCACCGCTGGTGAGGGAGTCTCCACGCGTCCATCGCCGAAGCCTACATTATCTCACCCACAGCCCATACCAAGGATGAAGCTTGGAGGCTTTGGCCCACCAACTATTGGAGGAGGTGACTCCAATCCTACCCCTCCAGTTAATTCATTTGTTGTTGTAGTGAAGGTGAATAAGGAACGAGGTAAAGCTGGGCAGAAAAAAATGCCAAAAAGCCTTTGGATTTTTCATGGGCTGAAAAAGTCCGAATTACCAATTCTAATACTGGGTTTAGATTTCCCGATATACCTCATGACACCTCGACTGGGCCTGTAGTAATTCCGAATGAATATATTCCTGGGCATAATATGCCATTCTTGGCTATGCAATCTATTGCACTGAGGGCCTAGAAGACCTTTGGACTTGAGGATGTTATTTCCACAGGTACTGGTTTTTTCCTATTTCGTTTCCAGTTGATCCTTGAGCAAGGTCCATGGACTTTTGGTGGGAAATTCATGGTTCTACAGCAGTGGCACCCTCATTTTGTTTTTAACAAATTACGAGTGTCTCGAGTGTCAATGTGGGTGAAGCTATATGACCTACCACTTCCTTTGTGGGATGACCAATGTCTAAGTCTATTGGTCAGTAGGATTGGGAGACCCCTTAGCTGTGATCGACATACTTCTGACAGGACCTGACTCTCCTTTGCCAGATTTTGCGTAGAGTTATCAGCTACAGTTGAGTCGATTTATGATATTGAGATTTCTAGTGGTATGAGTGATGAGCTGATCCGAGTTCGAGTGGAGTATGAGTGGACATCTAAGCGGTGTTCCAAGTGTGGGGTTTTTGGTCATTCTTGGTCCTTCCAACTACTATAGAGCATCAGGTTGTTGCTCCCACTGGAGAGGTGGCATTAGATCAATGCCCTAGGAATATAGACCCAATACAGAGTCCTCCTGTAGCTTCCCCTTTGGTTAAGGAAGCTAGTTAGGTTCCTATGTCTATTAATTTGGGGTCCTCAGATGTTCATGATGTTGCTACTGTGGAGTGATGCACTCCACACTATTTACCTAGTCCTTCAGAGCTAAGGCCTATTGTCTCTACTGAGAGGAGAACTAGTCCGATTCGGACACCTAGTCCATCTTTTATTACAGAGATGAGGACCGCCTCTAGTTAGATGCCTTTTCTTCTGAGTTCAGAGGCCTCTATCCCTAGTAGTATTCACATAACTAGATTTGATGGTACTTCTGGAGATTGTTTACTTGATAACTTGTTAGGTCCTACATTATTTTCGCGGTTGACAGGTGATAGAGTGAGAGAGGGAGATAACCCCTCTGGTTGATCTTCATAGTTTGCTGTATATATTCCATTTCCTATGATAGGAAGTTGGAATATTAGGGGCCTTAATGGTCCCAATACTTAGCGAGTGGTTAGAGATTGGATTCGGTGTCATGATCTTGGATTCGTTGGTCTCTTGGAGACAAAGGTAGTCTCTCCCAACTTAGAGGGTGTAGTTTTTACTACTTGTCGAAGGTGGGATTATCTGAGTAATGTGACGGATCAGTTAGCTTGTCACATTCTGTTATGTTGGGATTTGAGTATGTTTGAGACACGGAGTTCGATGTCTACTCATCAGAGCATTAGTTGTGAGGTGACTCGATGGCGAGAGGGTACCATTTTTGGCTTGATAGTAGTTTATGGCTCAACTGACCCGGGTACTAGAGGAGAGCTTTGGGATTTTCTTTGAGGACAGGCTGAGCGATTTTCTTCTATGCCTTGGTTGGTGTTGGGTGATTGTAATGTCATCCTGAGTCATTTAGACAGAGTTGGCGAAGATACTGGATGATATAGCCATATGGATGATTTTTGGCAGTGTTTACATGATGCTGAGTTGTTACAGCTTCCTTACAGGGGTTTACGATATACTTGGCATAATGGTAGGGAGGGACCGGGTTCTATTCTTAGGTGTTTGAATTGGAGTTTTGGCAACTCTGCATGGTTCACATCTTGGCCTAGTACCTTTATAGAGGTCCTACCGAGAGACATATCTGACCATAGTGCTCTAGTGGTTCAGTTTGGAGCCCCGCGACTTGACCTCCTACTCCTTTTAAGTTTATGAAATGTTGGGCAGATCATCCCAATTTTTTAGATCTTGTTAGGAGGGTTTGGACTACACTTATGCGAGGGGACCCGATGTTTTGCTTAACTCATCGGTTAGGTCTACTCAAGCAAAGCTAAAGTCCTTCCACTTTCGGGATTACAGTCACATTTCTAGTAGAGTTAGGGAGGCACGGACTCAGTAGGCTATGGCTCAGGCAGCTTTAGATGCTTCTCTGCACTTGCCAGATTTAGGTATTGCAGAGCGTGACCTAGCTAGGCAATACTATCGATTGACGTAGGATGAGGAGTCTTTCTATCGGCAGAGATCTAGGGTTTAGTGGCTGGCTCTGAGGGACCAGAACACTAGATTTTTCCACATATCCTTGATTCACCGACAGTTCAGAGGTCAAGTACATGGCTTGCATGATGAGACTGACACTTTTATCACAGATCAGGGAGTAACTGGGGCAGATGGCAATGGATTATTTTCAGGGTATCCTCCGATCTCCCCCACTGCCTCCTTTAGCTGATGCAGCTAGATTTTTCTCTTGGCGTATCCCAAAAGATATGGCTCAGCCATTAGAGAGCCCAGTTTCAGATGAGGAGATACGTTCTGCTTTATTCTCCATTCTGAAGGATAAGGCTCTAGGACGTGATGGATACACCTCTTTTTTCATAAGAGGTGTTGGGATATTATCAGAGCAGGCTTTAGAGCAGCAGTGCGGTATTTCTTCTCTACCTCGGCTATGCCTTGATGGGTGAATTCTACTAGGATTACCTTGGTTCGTAAGGTGGAGAGTCCGCAGACACTGAGTAACTTTAGGCCGATCTTTTGTTGCAATATCCTTTACAAGTGTATCTCAAAGGTCATTGCAAATCGGTTTAAAGTTGTTCTACCAGAGGTGATTGGAAGAGCTCAGATGGCTTTTGTCTCGAGGAGGCAGATTCCAGATGCTATTTTTCTTACCCAGGGGTTGATGCATGATTATCACCTTGATTGCTCGCCACCACAGTATGCTCTTAAGGTTGATATTCGTAAGGCTTTCGATACTGTCAACTGGGAGTTTATATTACTGGGCTTAAGGACCATTGGAGTTCCTGACTGCATGATCGGATGGATTGAGGTATGTCTCAGATCTTCCCATTTTTCGGTAGCACTTAATGGCTCCCTTCACGGATATTTTTCGGGCACACGAGGGGTGAGACAGGGGGATCCCCTCTCCCCTTATTTGTTTGTACTAGTAATGGAGGGGTTAGATGGGATATTGAGAGAGGTGACAGCATCTCCGGATTATTGTTATCATTGGAGGTGTCGACAGATTTCTCTGACTCATCTTTGTTTTGCGGATGATTTGATGATTTTCGGTCGGGCAAATTTAGCTTCTCTTGAGCTCATCCGTCAGGCTCTAACAGATTTTGAGAGGGTCTCAGGGACGGCCATGAACTCGGATAAGAGCCGAGTCTTCTTCTCAGGGATCCCCGAGGTGGAGGTTTCCACTATACAGGGAGTACTTGGGATTCAGATTGGTTCCGTCCCGATCTGTTATTTGGGCATTCCTCTTATCACTACATGGCTGAGACATGCAAATTGTCTTCCTTTAGTGGAGAGGATACTTTCTCAGATTCGACTGTGGACCTTAGCATCTCTTTCCTATGTGGGTCGGTTGCAACTGATTAGATATGTGCTTTTCTCTATACAAATCTACAGGTTAGGTATGTTTATTCTGCCTGCTAGCATTACTCGTTGTATTGAGAGTATTTTGTCAGTTTTTCTCAGGAGGGGTACTTCATTGTCCTATACTGGGGCTAAGGTGGCATGGGAGTCAGTCAGTCTTCCTAGGTAGGAGGGTGGTCTTGGAGTTAAGAGGGTCAGAGATTGGAATAGAGTTGCCACGCTTAAATATGTGTGGAGACTATTCATAGATAGGTCTTCTAAATGGACCATATGGGTACATACAGTTCTGTTGAGAGGTAGATCTTTTTGGCATATCCGGATCCCGTCAAGCTCTTCCTAGGTTTGGCTGAAGATTCTGTTGAGCCGAGAGTGGTGCAGAGGCTTTATAGTTGCTTGTATTGGTGATGGGAGGGATACTTCCATATGGTAGGATTATTGGTTGCTAAATCAGGGGCCTTTACACGATCGATTTTTCTTTCGAGTTCTCTCTTCTACTGGGCTCTCTTAGGATGCTAGGGTCTCAGAGATCATTCAGTCTGAGGAGTAGGCTTTTCCAATAGTGAATAGTGAGCTGCAGCAAGTTTGGGCTTCTATCCGTTTTAGACCACAGGTTCATCATTTTGATAGTTGGGTTTGGAAAGGTCACTCATCAGGCATCTTCTCAGTTGACTCTGCATGGAACCTTCTTCGAGCTTGACGACCAGTGAATCTGATCCATCATTTACTGTGATTCCCAGAGCATATTCCACGACACTCATTCATTCTCTGGTTATCATCACAGGGGTGTCTCCGGACTATGAATAGACTACTTTTCTTTAGTGTCTAGGATTCTTTGACATGTGTGCTATACGGCTCTTCCACAGAGACACATGATCATTTATTTTTCAGTGCAGATTCTCTACCTTAGTTTGGGGTTCACTCTCAACGAAGACTCATACTGCCTGACCTTTGATTTCCTGGGGACCTCTTCTTCAGTGGGTTTACACCCATCTTCGTCGACGGAAGGATTTTTGACACATGCTATCACGGTTAGTTCTTTTGGCCAATGTTTACTTTCTTTGATATGAGAGGAATAACCGCATCTTCAGTAGACGGTATCAATCACCTCAAGACATTATTAAGGATATCATAGAGCTCATCTGTTCTCGGCTTCTCGACCTCGAGGCTTGTCTTCAAATACCCGATCTTCAGCGGCATATCTGGCAACTTTCCACTTAGTCTAGTTTATGTTTATTTTGAGAGTCGCCTGTGACTTCTTTGATTTTCTTTATAATATAGTTTTTTTAGTGCCTTTTTTGGGCCTCTTACTTTATTGTATTGAACCTTTCCCTCTTTTTATTAATCTATTTTGTTACTTTCTTCAAAAAAAAACCATAATGTTGAGTTTTTCTTCTTGCCACCCAACATGATATAAAAAATTCAACCTTGTGATGTTGGAATAATAAGAGCTTTCAAGATGCACTATCGTAGGAGATTTTACCGTACGATTTTAAAACGTTATGAGTTGGGACAATTTGATCCAGGCAAGATTAATGTTTTGGATGCTATCAATCTTGCAGTCTCGGCTTGGACAATTAATGTTCAACAAGGGACAATAACAAATTGTTTTCGACACTGCAAAATTCATTCAAGGGATGAAATCTCAAGGAATTTAGATGAACCCACTTGTTAAAGTGATATTCATCAACTTGAGCTCATGATTAATGATCTCAGCTAAATGGATGTCAATAGCCTATTGGATTACCCTGGTGAAAATGATACATGTTCAGAAGTCTAGAGCTTAGAAGAAATTGTGGCTACTGTCCTTGAAAATAATGTTGATGATGAAGTTGAAGACGATATAGTAATGTTTGGCCTTTTTTTGAGTAAAGGACAACACATAGCCCTTTGGATGAATTTGTGCGAGCATGCCAGGAAGTTTAGGCATTTCTGAACTGAAAGAAAAATGGAAAAGAAATTATAGCGCCTCGTAAACTGACTCAAAATCAAAAACGACTGTGTATGCTAGAAAGGGACAAGAAACTAACAAAAGGAACTTTGCTTCATTGATAGACAACTTGGCAAA
>JAOSBN010000006.1:30684136-30706575 GCA_027563595.1 Erythroxylum suave
ATTACAAGTTATGCAATCTGAAGAAAAGATTTTCATTCATCAACAGAAGTATATCAAAGAACTGCTCATTAAATATGATATGGACATAGTAAAACCAATGTCAACTTCTATGCATCCTTCAAACCCTTTATCTAAGGACGAAGCATGTAAGAAGGTTGATCTGACCCTTTTTAGAGGAATTATTGGTTCTTTACTTTACCTTACAGCAAGTAGACCTGATAATTTGCTTAGTGTTTATTTGTGTGCTATATTTCAAGCAGATCCTAGAGAATCTCATTACATTGTTGTTAAAAGAAATTTGAGATATCTATTAGGTTCTACTGATCTTTGCTTAATGTATAAGAAAGGTAAAGATTTCAGGTTGATTGGCTATTATGATGCTGATTTTGCTGGAGATAGGATTGATAGGAAAAGTACAAGTGGAGGCTATCACTTTTTTGACCATAATCTAGTTTCATGGTCTAGTAAGAGGCAAAGCTCAATTGCACTATCTACTGCTGAAGCTGAATATATGTCTGCTGCAAGCTGTTGTTCATAGGCGTTATGGATTAAGTATCTGTTAGAAGATTAATCCATAAAAGAAGAACAAATCCCAATCTTCTGTGACAACATAAGTGCTATCAACTTATCAAAGAATCCAATACAACACTCAAGGGTGAAGCATATCGAAGTTAAACATTATTTTCTATGAGACTATGTTCAGAGAGGAATCGTCTGTCTTCAGTTTGTTGAGACAAGTCATCAATGGGCAGATATCTTTACTAAGCCTTTGAATGAAGAAAGATTCAAAGAAATCAGGCGAAACTTGAATATGGTAGTGTTGAGAGACCAATCGTCTGACACGTCATGACCCAAATGATTTTTACTAAAGGAAAATAAAAAGTTATAAGTCTTTAAGAGCCAGTAATCGCAAGTTACAGACGGTAATTATTCTTGGAGGGAAATATAAAGGAAATCCTCTCAGACGGTTCAAAACTTCTAACTCTAGAAAATCCTCTGAAATCGACTCTTGCAGCACTCTCAAAAACAACTGTTCACTACTCTTGATTTCGAGACCGTATGGTTACACTTTCATCTTCAAGTTCAAATCTCATTACGTTGAAGAAGTTCCTATCGTCTAAAGATTACAATGGAGAAAGCAATGATTTATAGAAAGCATGTTGATTTCGAATCTCTGAAATAGAATCAGATGGATATTGAACTAGAAGTTGAAGCAGCCGGATGGAAAAACTTCTTTCAGGTTCGTGAAATAGTCTATTTGAATGAAGTTTATGAGTTCTAAAAGAATGCAAATGTAGTAGACGATACTGTTGTATCAATGGTAGATAGATTATCGATCTCTTGGTGAAGAATCTAGGAAGATAGAAAAGGCAGCAAAGGCTACAAGATCTCTAGTCTCAATCTTGCAACAAGAGCAGACAAAGCCAACTAAAGAGACTGGAATTAAGAAAAAGTTGGAGTTTGAAAAGAAGAAAACCCAATCACAACCACCTTCAAGACTGGTAGACGAAAGTAAAAAATTAAAGACCAGTCAGCAAGAAAGTATTTCAACTGGTAGCCAACGAATAGAAAAATTAGTTAAAAACAGAGTTGTATCTCAAATTCCTATCAGGAAAGAGGACTTGAGAATGAAGGTGATGGAAGAAGAGGTACCTGTGAGAAGCAGAAGCTCAATTATAATCAAAGAACCTGTGAAAAGGTTAATCAAGGTACAAGTTGAGCCAATTTTGATCAATAATCGGTCTATGCATCTTCTAAATCATGAAGAAAGAAGACTATATGGGATTCTAAGGGATAAGAAGTCAAAACCGTATCCTCTGAAGATGACCAAAGATCGGTACACCATTTACCCAGTCACGAGTAGAACTTTGATCAAGATCATACCTGACATCCAACCTAGAGCTTCAAACATTGTATGCAATGTGGATAAAGGGAAACAGAAGATGTACCTTAAAGAAAAAGCAGGTGACCTGACTGAAGAATAGATACATGAAGCAGTGAGAAACATAGACGAGGCATGTAATGTAGTACAATCAAAAGGAGCCTATGTTTCACATCACATCTCCAAAGCGTCAGGACGTAATTGTGGACACTTCACCACAGATGTAACTTCTAAGGTAGTTGGAAGAGTGACAAAAGGACAATACATAACCATCCAGGTTGAAGGTATCTTTGTCAACTTAGAGACTTTTGTGCACCTGATCTTGCACCTTAGACCTTTAAGTTTTATATCTTCAATTAAGAATGTCATTCACCTTCTTAAAAAAACTATCCCAAAACTACCTAAACTTGATAACCTTGATCTCCCTGAAGGCAAGCAATCCTTCAAACCTCCTATTTTGAAAATCATTGAGTTAGATGTTATACCCTTAGAAACATCTATTGGCACAAACTTCTTTCTATCAAGTGCACCTCAACAAGCCAATACTATTGAGATGGAAGAAGGAAGACACTTTTAGAAGTGGAGTCAGGAAGCCTTCGTGAAGGAAATTGAAGAAATCCATGAAAAGGTTGATATTTTGACTGAATCAGTTGCTGATCTATATGAGGAAGTAGCTTATCTTCAAGTATCAATAGAAGACGACCTCAAGTTGATCAGAACTGATATGCAACGTATGTTTTCTGAGATAATGAAGCATTTGAGGTAAATTCTTTTTGATTGATAACAAATAGGGGAAGAAAAGAGGAAGATAGGGGGAGAAAAGTTAAAAAAAAAAGGGGAGAGAAAAGAAGAGAAGAAGAGAGAAAAGAAGAAGAGAAGAAAAGAAAGACAGAAGAAAGAAGAAAAGTGGAAGATAGAATGCATATGTGTATTTTTTACGCTTCTTCTGTTTTTGTTGTTTTTTTGTTCTTTTGTTGTTCATTTGTTGTTTTCTTATTCATTTGATGTTTTCTGATTCAATTGTTAATTCATTCATCAACTGAATAAAAATTCATTCACTTTGATTTTTTTTCTAAAATTATGATTATTTGCTATCATCAAAAAAGGGGAGATTCTTAAGTCAAGAGGACTTTGCGATGATCAATTTTGATGACAATCAAATAATAATAATGTTAGAAACAAATGAATGTTTTGACAAGTGTGTTAAGTGTGCAGACGAAGTCAACACAAACGCAAGTCAATACAAATGCAAGACAACATAGACGCAAAAATCAATACAGATGGAAGTTAATATAGACGCACGAATATAGATGCATAAAGATAGACGCAAAAAGATAGATGCAAAGACACAGACACAAAGATATAGACGCAAAGACACAGACGCAAAGAGATAGATGCAAAAAGATGGACGAAAAAATATAGATGCAAAGAGATAGACGTAAAGACATAGATGCAATAACATAGACGCAAGATAAAGCAGATGCAAGTCAATATAGACGCAAATATACAGACGTAAGATGATACAGTAGCACATCGGACGATTTCTTAGTTGGAGTTAGTTACAGAACTCAACTAAATGATGGTTAACAAGAATCAAGAAGCGGTTATCAAAGATCAAGAAGTAGTTAGAGACTTAGGCTATAAATACTAGTCTTAGTCGAAGCTTTCGAGCGAATGAATTTTACATGTCTTACAACTTTGAGAAATCAGTGATCTTTGAGTGTTTACTTAGAAAAGAGAATTTTTGTAGTGCGATACTGAGAGAGCTAAACATACTGTAATAATAGCTCATGATATCTTTTGCTAATGAGAGAAAGAGAAGGCAGACAGCCTGGAGAGGCTAAGATAGCTGAAAGAATACTTGGTGTAAGAGACCTGAAGAGGCTCTGGAAGAGAAAAGAATACTTGTAATTGTTTGGAGTATAGTGAAACACTTAGATGAACTCTGAGGACTGAACGTAGTCCACGGTTTGGGGTGAACCAACATAAAAATCGCAGTGTTTACTTTCTATCCTTTACTTCAATTTACTTTATTGTTAAACAATTCAATAGAAGTTGTTCTGCGATTTCACTACATAATAACTTTCGTATAATTTGAGTGATATCTTCTTAACAAGAAAAAGAAGTTGTTAGCAAGACTTTTGTATTTTGAAAAAAGGATACACCATTCAACCCCCCTTTCTGTGTATCGAGTTTCTTGTACTTAAAGTCTATACTAACGTGTGATTTACTTCAAGAGCAAAATTGTGAGGGTTTGGGTTGGGCCCAAAGCTCAAAGCGGACAATATCTATAAGCGGGTAGTTTAGGCTATTACACGTGGTATCAGAGTCAGTACTTGGGTCGGTATGCCAGCGAGGATGCTGGGCCTTCTGGGGGGTGGATAGTGTGAGATCCCATATCGGCTAGAGAGGAGAACAAAGTACACATTATAAGGGTATGAAAACCTCTCCCCTAATATGTGTTTTTCCAGCTAGGTTGGGAAGAGTAAAACCGTGAAGGTTTGGGCTAGGCCCAAAGTCCAAAGCGAATAATACCTGTGGGTGGGTGGTTTGGGCCGTTACAACTTATTCATGTTCAGTTGCACAAGATGTTGGTGAAGATACAATACCTTTTTGTTATTCTAAAGTCATTTCTTGTGTTGATTATTTTAAATGGTTACTGAAAATGAATAAAAAAATTGAGAGTCTTTATAAAAATGATACATTAAATTTAGCAAAGCTTTTAAAAGGCAAACAAGTTTTCAGTTGCAAGTAGATCTACAAAAAGACGAATGGTATTCCTAGAGTTGAAGATGCAAGGTGGAAGACACGCTTAGTAATCAACTGTTTTGATCAAAGAGAAGGTAATAAATTTAATGAAATGTTTTCTCCAATTGTACATCATAACTCTATCCATGTGTTACTTACATTTATTGTTTGTTTTAATTTAGAACTTGAGCAACTTGACGTATAAATATCTTTGCTTTATAGGGAGCCTGAAAAGGAACTCTACATGAAACAGTATAAGGGATTTGTAGTTCCCCGTAAGGAGAATTGTGTTTTTCTAGAAGCCAATATGATAGTTGTGTTTATTTCAAACAATATAGAGATGGGTCTTTTCTACACTTGTTGTTATATGTTGATGAAATGCTTATTGCATCCCATAACAAGTCTTTGAGCAACAATTTGAAAACTCAACTTAGCCAGGAGTTTGACATAAAAGAACTTGGTGGAGTTAAGAAGATATTTAGGATGGAAATTCACAGGGATTGTTAAATGAGTAAATTATTTCTTTCTAAAAAAATATACTAATAAGTTGCTTGAAAGGTTTATTATATTTGATTGTAAGTCTATTTCTATACCTCTTACAGTTCATTTTAAACTTTTTTTTTATTTATGCCCAACAATGGAGGAAGAAATAAAATGAATGTCAAGCGTTCCTTATTTTAATTTGAAGTTTAATGTACATAATGATATGCACTAGAACTGTTTTAGCATATAATATGAGTATAGTGAGTCGTTATATGAACAATTTTGGTAAGAAGCATTGTAATGTTATTGATGGATCCTTTAATATTTAAAGGGTACTTTTAACTTATGTTTAGTGTTTGATGGTCACAAGGCTACATCTAATTATGTAGTTGGTTTTGTGGATGCTGAGTTTGTTGGCAATCTTGATAGACGTAGGTCTTTTCTAGTTATCTTTCACTCTTGATTGTGGTGTTATTAGTTGGAAAGCATTCAATCCATTGTTTCTTTATCTACTATAGAAGTGAAGTATGTTACAGCCACAAAGTGTGTGAAAAAGGCTATTTAGTTATGGGGTCTTGCCATTAAGCTTAGTGTTGCAAAAAGAGTTACAATTGTGTATTGTGATAGTTAAAATGCTATCTATTTGACTAAAAACGATATGTATCATTCCAAGACTAAGAATATCGATGTCAAAAGTCACTTTATTAGAGATATTGTTGTCACAGGGAAAGTTGTAGTAATGAAGATTCATACTTTGGAGAATCTTACGGATATGCTCACCAAAACTCTTCATATTACCAAGTTCTAACATTTTTTGGACTTAGTTGGAGTTCACTATATTTAGTTGCCCTTTAGGGATTTATAGCGATAATGAGTTTTCTCAAATTTAATCCAAGATGGAAATTGTTGAGAATAAGAGTGTCTTATATAAATATGGTCATTAATTAAAAATTAGATTTGAGACATTTTTATTCTCATCAATTTCCATCTTGGATTAAATTTGACAAAACTCACTATCGCTATATATCCCTGAAGGGCAACTAAATATAGTGAACTCCAACCAAGTCCAAAAAATATTGGAACTTGGTAATATGAAGAGGTTTGGTGAGCATATCCACAAGATTCTCCAAAGTATATATAAATGTACATGTATATGTATAAGTGCTTAGAAAAAAAATCATAAACGTCTTATTAGGATTTTAACGCATAGCAAAAACACCAAGATCAATTCGATTGAGTTTTGTTGATGATTATTCCAAATTTTGTTGGATTTATCCTCTTCGTCATAAGCATGAAGTATATAACTGCGTTGTTGAATTCAAAAATTTTATGGAGACTCAATTTTCTATTAAAATCCAAGCTTTTCAATGTGATGGGGGCGGTGAGTATATCAATGCACGGTTCACTAATCTTTTCATGCAGTGTGGCATCCATCTTCGCATATCTTGTCCATAAACTCCTCAACAAAATGGTATGGCCGAGCGTATGCATCACACTCTTCTTGATGCAGTTCGTACAATGCTTATTCAAGCCAACTTACCTTCTCAATCTTGGGTTGAGGCTTTACTCACTACTATTTATTTCATCAACTGATCCCTCATTCCTCAGTTGATTTTGATATACCATTTACTATTCTCTATGTCCATAATCTGGTTGTTCATCATTTGCACGTTTTTGGATGTGCTTGTTATCCTCATACAATGGATTCCTATGCTTCTAAGTTCGCTTCTCGTTCATAATTGCATATATTTTTGGGCTATGCTACTTCATATAAAGGATATCGATGCTTCAATCTTGTTACTAAGAAGACCATTATTTTATGCCATGTTACTTTCAAAGAAGATTGGTTTCTCTATTCTACTATAGTTATGCCTCATGCTCCTTTAAGACCAACAACCCCCTTTTCTCCTCATAGGTTGGCATCCATTTTTCCTCCTAATTTACCTACCCAAAATACTAGTTCACATGCCTACCCACCTCCTGCCACTTATATTACACCTACTCCTCCAATGGATGACATATCCCTATCTCTTTCATCAAATAAATCCATATTACCTGCTTCTGCTTCTGATCCGCCTCTAAATTCTTCTCCATATTCTAATGCCCCACCCAATCCTTTACCTCCATTTCGGTCTCCTACTATGATTACTCGTACATAAATTGGAACTTGAAAAAAGCGAGTGTTACCCTCTTACATGGCTGCCACTAATTCATCCACCTTAGAGCCTTATTCTTTTGATGAGGCACGTCAATGCCAATGTTGATGGGAAGCTATGACTTCTGAATACAACGCATTGCTTGACAATGATACATGTTTTTTTTAGTTCCACCACCTGATGACCATATTAATGTTATTGGTTCTCGTTGGGTCTATAAGCAAAAATTCAAGGCTGATGGTACACTTGAAAGATATAAGGCTCGATTAGTTGCACAAGGGTATAATCAACAAGTTGGGATCGACTTTGTTGAGACTTTTAGTCTAGTTGTCAAACCTGTTACCATCCATACTGTTCTTAGTATCGCTATCTCTCGTGGATGGGCTACTCATCAACTTGATGTTAAAAATGTTTTCCTCCATGGATACCTTGATTAACCTGTCTTTATGCATTAACCACCTGGGTTTGTCCATCTTGCTTATCCTCATCATCTTTGCAAACTTAATCAAACTCTTTATGACCTTCAACAAGCACACGTGCATGGTTCACTCGCTTCACTTCATTTCTTTGTCCTCATCAATTTAAATGTAGTCGTGTAGATTATTCCATGTTTGTTTATCGTACATCTACCGATATGGCCATCTTACTTCTCTATGTGGATGATATTATTCTTACGACATCTTCCTTAACTTTATTGAATCGCCTAATTTGTCTCTTAAAATCAGAGTTCTCCATGAATGATCTTGGCTCATTAAACTACTTTTTAGGCGTTCAGGTTCATGACCATGCTACTGGCATTTTTCTATCTCAATCTAAGTACACTTATGAGTTACTTCAATGTACTGCTATAACAAATGCTAAGTCAGTATCCACACCTATCATCCCTTGCAATACTTTGTCTGCCCAGGATAGTTCCTCTTTTTCCGATCCAACTCTTTATCGTATCATTGTTGGAGGCTTGCAATACCTTAACTTTACTCGTCCTGATATTTCTTATGCAGGGAATATTGTTTGCTAATATATGCATGATCCTTGTGACATTCATTGGCAAGCCATCAAACAAATTTTACGATATCTCAAAGGTACTATGCATTTTGGCCTTCAACTTTATAAAACTGATCCTAACCCCTTTAATTGGTTATAGTGATGTCGACTGAGCTGGTTGCCCTGATACTCGACGGTCTACTACCACATATTGCATTTTTCTGGGGCATAACTTGGTATCTTGGACTGCAAAGAAACAACACACAGTCTCTCGGAGCAGCACAGAGTCTGAGTATCATGCATTAGCTTCTGCTGTGGTCGAAATTTGCTGGTTTCGCTCCTTACTTCATGATCTTTTTATTCATCCATGACTGCCTATCAAAGTATACTGTGACAATATTTCTGCTACTTATCTTGCTGTGAATCCTATCAATCATGCACACACGAAGCATTTGGAAGTTGATTTACACTTCGTTCGTGAAAGAGTCTCTTGGGCTGATATTTCTGTCAAGTTTATTCCTAGTAGTGGCCAACTTGTAGATATCTTCACCAAAGGTTTAACATCTGCACAGTTTGCTCGTTTATGTGCCAATTTGGGCATCATTACATTTCTTGCTCAAATTGTGGGAGGATAAAACACAGAAATCATGCCAAAGATCTCTCTCCCAATTGAATGTATATAAATGTGATATATTGTATCAACGGCATGTAATTACCGTAATTATATATCCTGTCAATATAAATACAGATTGGCCTCATATTGAGGCAATCACTTCCCTTATTCTTTTAGTGTTAAAAGATCTCATCCACAAATTGGTGGATGAGAATGAGATACTCTTGACACAAGATAATAGCCGTACAAATGACACAAAGGATCTCATCTGTTGTCTAGTTTCTAATCTGTGTCTTGAGTATCGCATCATAAACTGGGCAAATTGCACACAGGAAGCAAAGCCTAGACCAACATCGCATAAAATATTACGTGCTAGATTGGATATGCTCCACAATCCCAACGTGGGGTTGACAAAACAGTTAGAAGTAACTCTAAGACCAAGTCAATCATTAAGTAATATAACCCAACAGTTACCTCCAACGCAACAGTTTCCTATCGCCTCGCCACTCTACCTGCCACTCGCTATCCCCTCTCTCGATCACTCTCCTCTAATAACCGACATCACTATTCACATAGTATTCAGAACGTAAAACATATATCAATCTCTTGAAGAAAAGAAAATCTATATAGAAACGGCCTTGTTCTTCATGGTTCCTTGCAACTACTTCCGCTTCTTCATTATCTTAACTTCCCTTTTAATATACGCAGTGACATCCACTGAGTTCCTTGTAGGAGGTGAAGATGGTTGGACCGCTCCCAAGTCCAAGAACGATCACGATATGTACAACGAGTGGGCTTCGAGAAATAGGTTTAAAGTTGATGATACAGTCCGTAAGTACTATACAATGCACCTATGCTTTGAATCTACGTACACGTTACTACTACGTTTCTTTCATCACTTCTCTCCTAGTTGTTCCTCATGGAATTGAACTTTTCGATTGTTTTGATGGATGCTGATCAGTTTTCAAGTATAACAAAGACTCGGTGATGGTAGTTAACAGCGAAGAGGAGTACCAGAAATGTGAATCTGATCATCCCTTATTCTTCTTCAATGATGGTCAAACAATATTCAAGCTTGACAGACGAGGTTTCTTCTACTTCGTGAGTGGGGTCACAGGACACTGCCACCAAGGGCAGAGAATGATCATCAAAGTCTTGGAGATTCAAATCCCAACACCTCCTCCAGCTTCAAATAATCAAACCTACACAAATAAGCAAAAAAGTGGTGCAGCTAATCATGCTATGCCTCCCTTTTTTATTATATTACTCGCCATGCCTATTCTACCTTTACTCTTAGTTTAATTTTCCTATGTCTTCTAATTAACTAGTAGAGGTAAATATGTACGTACTTATTTGTTGTTCTCTAACTTACTGCTTGTTCTATGTTTCCATCAATTACTGTTGCCAGGAGAAGAGATTAATATATAGGAGAAATGAGACCAGAGTTTTGTGATTTTGGCTTTAATCATCTCTTGCTTGACTGGCTCATTTCATTACCTGTTCAGGATCTCTTCTTTGTAAGAATTATTACTTCTGAATCCTCATTTTACATACTACTCGTGCGCAGGAAATTGTTATCTCTTTGGTTACCTAGTTAGTATAATAATATACGATATGATAGCTATAGCGTTCTCCTATCTTACACTAATGGATTTTTACATAATCAGCGCCTAGAATTTTTAATCCCCAAACTATGATTCGCCACTTTAATTGTATCTAACTTCTCATTCCTTTGCCGCTTGGCAAGCTTTTTCTCTTTTGATGAGCTATTAACCACTTTTTTCATTTTTGTCAACCTTAAAACATCGACATGGATACAAGAACTGTGATTTCATTCTGCGAGAAATAGCGTCTCCTGATATGTCTTAGTGTGATAAAAAGGTTCGCAAATGCAATTGAGAAAAATTAGGGTCATGGAACCAATGAATTTTCACTTTAAACAGTGGCCACGTGCATTTGAAAATAAAATTAAGTTAATTTTATGAATAACCCCAGTAACCCCTTAAGAGCAGAAAGCTCGGACAATATCAGACTTGAAAACCTCAAAAGAAGAGTGATACAACGACAAGGAATCAAGCTATCTATACAAGCACATCTAAATCACCATAATTGTAATGAAATATAAACTTGGAAACGGTGAAAACTTGGAAATATACAAAACTTGTGCATAGGGCCGAAAGCTCCTCCATCTAATACCTTGCAAAATTGTCGTTGATCATCGTCACCTCCCTGCCTTCCATATTTGTTGCTTTCAATGAATCCACTGCGGGTTTCTTTTGTTTCTCTTCTTTCTATATAGTGCGAGCTATTGATCGTATGTCGCATTGAAGCGACATTAAGCACTTCATATCTTCAAACAAATTAGCACATTGTTAATCATCATAAATAAACAAATCGATCAAGTAACTGGGTTCTGCAATTTCATACCCATTGTAGAACGTTGGAAGACATCGAAACCGATCCTATCATTTCTAAACAAAGTTTATGAATTAAACGATACCTGCAGATTGAGGCAATGAACATTAAAGATGTCTTTCATAGAGTGTGAATCATATGCTACTATGTAGGATCTGTAGGCACTGACTAATTGAAACTATAGTCGTTTACCACTAACTTTTCCTGTGACAGAATCATTACCTTAATCTATTGTTTCCTAAAATTCTTATTAGAAAGATGTATGGAAATTTGGAAGCGTTAGTGTACTAGATGAGACTAAACATTTGCCAACTTCTTCTCATCAAAGTCCAACTCCTTACCAGAAACTTTTGCTGCCTGGCATACAGAGCCTGGCACCTACTACCACTATAATAGATAAGCTTATTGGTGACGAAACCAAAGGTCACCTTAATGGTTGTTGAATCGTAGCAAAATAATAACAGAGATATTTTCTTGAAATCGTCGAAAAAAATTTTTGGATACACAATAATTTCGTCGGTAAAACTTATAATCAACAAGAACGAAAAGCGTTGTACATAGGATTTTGCGATGTATATGTTTCGTAGATAAAAGTTTTTACTTACTAAACCGTAGTCGTAGGTAATTTTTTTTAGTCACAATTTTTTTTGTAGCAAAATAGTTTTGGCTACTAATTGTTTGTTGTAGGTAAATGCTTTTAGAAATGTCCTTGTAAACGTAGGCAACAACATTTTGTGACAATTTTTTTTATAGCTAATTTTTTTAGTACGATTATATTTTTGTAGCATAATAGTTTTAGTTACTAATTTCTTGTTGTAGGTAAATGTTTTTAAAGACGCACTTGTAAACGTAGGTAATAACATTTTGTGACGATTTTGTTTTGATAGCTAATATTTTTTAGTGACAAAATTTTATTTTAAATTTAAATTTTATTATAATTGTTAAAAACAATTTTGTTTTAATTTATTGCAATTTTAAGACAATTTGAAATATAAATTAGTTACATTTATAATCAATGTTGGTGAAATATTTTTTAAATAATAATAAATTGAAATAAAATAAACATTAAAAATGGAATGCATTTTATATAAAAACATAATTGCAGGTCATATACAAACTAAGATTCCTTATCGTCGTTACTACTACTGACATAATTTGAGCTTAGTAATTGTTTAACCATCTTTTTAAGCTTATTCACTTCTTTTAAATTACGATCTAACTTCTCTTCCATACATTGTAACTTAGTCTTTAGTGCTTGGTTCTCCTCTTGAAGCGTTGTGACATATACTGGTTGTGACGAAGATACACCAACATGCTTAGGGTCATATCTAAGACCTTTGATATAGCAAAATCTTATACCAAGAATATTGTTGCAAATATCATCCACATTGGGCTGATTCCTCTCAAACAATGAGAATTGCAACAATTTCTGCATCTTGACCTACAATTTAAAGTACAAAATTGAGTTAGCTGAAAAATTATTACTTAGTATTACATAGAAAAATAAATTGTAATATTTATTTTTTGGTACTTAAATAATTACTTTGTGTCTTTTCAGACGTCCAGTTTTGACCTTCCTTGTAGTGTGTTAGCTTATAAAGTATGATCATATCACACTCTTGTCCTTGGAGTTGTGTTTGGCTCTATTATATGAATTTAAAAAATTAGAAGATAATAGAATTTATTGTATTAAGGAATGGAACAATAAGTTGAAAACATTACACTTATAAATTCTTATCAGACGACAACAAATGATTTGGAGCTGGTGTTATGAGAAGTCTTTATTTTTGTTCTGCTCACCTTGACTTTCTCACCTTTTTCCTAAATTAAGAGAAGTAGTCATGAAATGTATAAACAAAATTAATGAAAGGAAACATGAAGAGAAAACAACAAACCTGAAACTTCGGTGAGGCCCAATAAACACATATTTCACTCCAATTTTCTAGAGTCACCCATTTTGGAACATGTTTCCTTGCCTCTTCATCGAAAAGGAAAGACTGGTAATATTAATGAAGTCTATATCGATGATCTTTCACCCTTTGTTTCAAAAATAAACTAACACAGCTTGAAATCTCAGGCTTGTGGATATTAACGATATTGAGCTTCTTCTGTGAATAACACGTATAAGTTAAGTTACTATTTTTGTTAAGTAAAATTGCAATACATATAATCCAATGAATTGAAATATTACTGAAGCTTTGTCCAAAGCAATTTGGAGCAAGTTGTCTTCCTTGAACTACTTAGCATGCTGAAGGTAAGGCAATTCATTCCTCACAATGACGCCCAACTCAGCGGACAATTTTGCAAAATTGGATCTTATCTAGAGGGAGACGTTGTATGGGGTCAATGATCACCAACAACTTGCTGTTCATTGCAACATTCATCCGTTGCAACTCAGATCCTTTTGTGATATCTCTACCTTGTTTTCTAATGTCAATACTGGAAACTAAAAACAAAAAAATCATAGTAAGAAAAACACACTAAACATGTAATGAGTAATTTCAGCATTAATGTAAATATGTTTGGTTAACAATAACAGACATGAAGATCTCTCATTACTAACAGACGATGTTGGTGAAGGTTATTGGTGACTGTCTTCATTCGAGGATGCAATTGTTGCTTGTTGAACGATGGGGTTGGATTGAGTTGGTTGTTGTGCGGGAGGAACTTCTTCAGTTGTTATCACCCTCTTTCCCTTGTTTCTACTAGGTGACATTATATTGAACCTGTGTAAAACAAAATATGAACATGTAATCTTAACTCAAACCTCAATTTTCCAAATGGATATAAAGAGACTAGTAGTCAAATATTAAACATTCAGCATAACATTCAGCAAAAACATAAGTGAAACATTAAAAATATGCATCTAGTCATCGTAAATTAACATAAGTAAAATATCAACAACATAATGCAATTATGAACATAACATCTTAAACAATTTATTTACATTCAATCATTATGATCAAGGTTTTGAAAATCATCATCATTAAGTACATTATCATTGGATTCTTCTTCACTAATATATTCAAGTAAAGTATTCACGTTATCATTTAAGTCATCCTGAGTATAGTCTTCTTCTGTTTGTAAGATAAGATGAACTTGGACTTTATTTAATTAAACTATATTGGGCTTGACATCTCTCCTATGGAATGATGATATATCTGCATCTTTTACTGGAATGCCTTCGTTATTGAACTCTAATCCAATTTCTTGATAGACTTCATTTGCATCCTCATCCTTATCACAAAAATCAAAGACATTCCTTTGTTGAAACTTTTGAACAACCTTCTAATTGCTACCCAATACAATATCGTTGATGCAGAAAACTTGTTTGACATGACTTGTACGGACAAAAGGATCATTATCATACCATGTCTCATTAATAATTATGATAGTAATATGCTCGTTCACTTTCATGTCAGTTAGATCAAACCATTTGCATTTAAGTAGAACAATCTTCTTATCCTTGATGCATTGCAACTCTATTATTTTAGAGATAACACCGTAGAAGTGAATGATTTAGTCGTCATGACATCCTTCAATGACAACCCCACTATTTTGACTTCTAAATCGGCTATCTTAATCTTGTATGTGAAATCTCTCCCTATTAACAATGCAACCTGTGTATTCCTTCCTATAAATATGAGGCCCACATGCCAAACTATATAATGTTGTTATCGCTTCTTGCATGTTACGATTATGTAACCATATCATCTATATGACAAATTGGAAATAAATATGAGGACATATTCTTAAATTTTCATAATATGTATTTAATATGAAACTTACTCGATTTCTAAACCATGATACAAACTTCTACCTATGTCTTTCTTCAACATTAATAATCCCTTTGTTGCAAATTATGCCTATGTGCTTTCTATTTAAAAAACAAAACGACAGTAAGATCTCAGAGTGAATGAAGAAAATTGTAATATGATTGTTTGAATGAAAAGGAATATATATACTTCATGTATGTATTGGCTTTCTCTCAATTGTTCAAAATAAACCATTGGTCGATTTCAAATTTGTCTTTAGTTAACTCCACATATTTACGCACACCAAGTGACCTAACTTTTTAGGAGAAAATAGACAATCCACCGTCACTATAAAAATCAAAGTTATGTTTCAGTCTATTAAATCTTGTCAACACATCAATTAAGTACATTGGACAAAAAGTCAAACATTCATTTGCTATATAAGTCTCTGCAATAAACCCCTCCGGTCGAGCTCTATTACATACATAATACTTAAGAGAACATAAAAACCTGAACATAAACAGGTATAAACTTAGGAATTGTTACAAAAAAATAATATAGAAAAAACTTTTTGAATTTAATATGAATTACATTTCAATAGGAAACATCCATTGAAATTGGACCGGTCCACAAAATTTTGCTTCATATGGTAAGTGAATTGCCAAATGAACCATAAAATCAAAAAACGATGGGGGGATAATAGTTCAAGCTTATATAGAATCAATGTTATGTCTTTTCCAATTTATCAAGTTCTTCAACTTTAAATGTCTTGCAACATAATTGCTAAAAAACTCTCCCAATTGAACCAAAGTAATGGACACATCATTCAACAAATACCCACATATTCAAACAGGAAGTAGTCTTTGCAAAAGTACGTGACAATCATGACTCTTCACTGAAACTTACACTTTTCCCTCTTTAAAATTCACATGACTTATATTTGATGCATACTCATTAAAAATTTGATTGATCGGAGGAACTGATAGAATGGTTGTTTCTCACTTTTAACCATGTTGTAACAAGTAGGGGGAATAATGTATGAGCGATCATCTTTTGTTTTTAAATGCAAATCCTTTCTAATATTCATATATTCCAAGTCTAGTCTAGTCTTAATTGTGTCTTTTGATTTCCCACCAATTCCCATGACAGTCCCTAAAATGGACTCACAAATGCTTTTCTCAATATGCATGACATTAAGATTGTGCCTCAATAGTAATTCCTTCCAATATGGCAAGTTGAAAAATATGCTTTTTTTTGTCCATTTTAGTTCGAGATCATTTCTCTTACACTTTCTACTACTTGGGTGATTTCCAGGTATAATGTCACCCAAATGTAACAACTGGTAAACAATATCAGCACCAGACAACTGCATCAGAGCTTCAACCAACTCTACTATGCCATTAAACTATTTACTTCTTCACCATCTATGCCCATGTTCTAAATAACTATGATGACCCGTATAACATATTTTATTTGTATCCTTTTTTAATATGTTTGATGGTTACACACAGGGACAAGCCATATACCCTTTAGTGCTCTACCTAGACAAATTCCCATAAGCTGGGAAATCATTTATAGTCTACAAAAAAGTAGCATGCATTCTAAATGTTTTGCCTTCAACAACATCAAAAGTTTGTTATCCAAATTCCTATAGATCGTTTAAGTCATCAATTAATGGTTGCATGTATACATCGATGTCCTTACCAGGAGCAGTAAGTCTTAGAATAAGCAAAGACAAAACCATAGAAGGCTACTTCATATACTTCCATAGAGGTAAATTGTATGGGACCAGAATCACTGGCCACATGCTATATGAATTACTCATATTACCGAAAGGATTAAATCTATCTGAGGCCAATCCAAGTTGAACATTACAAAAATCTTGTCCAAACTATGGAAACTTTTTATCAGCCTCTTTCCATGCCATTGAGTCTGCTGGATGACACATAATGTTATCATTAATGCATTTCTCTTTATGCCACCTCATATTTATAGTTATTTTTTTTGACATAAAAAGTCTTTGTGATCGTGGTTTAATAAGAAAGTATCGAAGGATTTTATTCAATATCTTTTTCCCTCTCTCATCATCCACCTACTACCTTAATATACCACAAATAGGATATTGCTGAAGATCTTTGCTTTCCTTCCAAAAAAGAACACATTCATACTTACAAGCATGAATTGAAATATATCCTAACCAAAGGTCCCTTAACAGTTTCTATGCATTATAGTAAGATTTCGGCAACTTGTGTCCAATAGGTAATGCATCGTTTAGTAAGTCAATTAACATGTTGAAAGGACTTGTTACTCCATTTATTATAAACCTTTAAATGCAATAATTTTACAACAAATGAAAGTTTTGAGAAATTAGAGCACCCCGCATATAAATGTTCTTGAGCAACTTTCAATAATTTCCTAAAATTATCTTCTATAATACTACCAACTATGTTAGGCATTCCTATTTCATTCATAGTCTCCATATAATTAAGACAATCGTCTAACATCTCGTCAATCCCATCATCACCATCATCATTCACATCACAATCATCAACATCATTATTGCAACCGTCATCATAACATGTACCACCACTTTTACTACAACTTGCTTCGTTATATTCACCATGATAAAGCCATGGAGTATAGAATTTGTCTATGCCTCAGATCAACAAGTGATTGTATACCACATCTTGACTTTGGAAGTCGACATTTAAGCAATCGATGTATGGATAATGAATACTCCATTCATCACCCATTTGATCTTTTATAAATTGCTTGAAACTATTAACTCCTTCTATATATTCAGTTGACCATTGTCGATGACACATCCAAATCTTATCCATTTAGCTATACAATAAAAGAAGATAACTGAGTTATTACTTGCATTTTTTTGTTTAATATTATGTAAAAAAACTATGTAGTTAAGATATGTGGCATTGTTCACTATCCACTCAACAACATTGTTTCAGCTCATACACACCAATTACGTAAACAATATACAACAAAATGAAATGACAACCAATATATAAAACAATTAATTAATAAGCTAATTAGTAAGATGATTACTACTTATTCACAATAACAATAATGTTTACTACTAATTCTCATTAACAACATTTGCTTTTGTTGAATATGTGGTGGGCAGGGAGAATATACTTGAAGATGCCACACAAATTCTGTGATTTTGGCTCCAATCAAAGATGTTTATGTGAAATATCTTTGTAAGCTACTGAAGTTCATACTTAACATAAGCAATATATCTGCACTCAAATTCAAGCCATACAAAGGTAAATGAGATGGCAAATTTATAGAAAGCAAGAATCAATGAAGTGAACAATAGTTACCTTTTGATCTAAGGTGAGCTAGTCGTTCGTAGAATCATTTGTGACTATACCTCCAGTAACCACATTCGTGGTTTGTCAAATCCTTCCTTCTTCTTTTGGTGCCTTTTGATATGAAACATAAGAAAGTGTGAAACCATAATTACCTAATTTATATGATATAAAAGGAAGAACAATTATACAATATCGTTATGTCTAATTTGTTTATAACTAATGCTTGATGAACCCAAATGTTGTTCCAAAACTATCAATCTCTGTATTCAATAAGCTAGCATATGAACATTCACAAAAAATTTTGATATGTTTTTTTGGTTATTGGAGCACAAGGTTTACCCTTAATTATAAATTAGATTACAACATCTAAACCAAAAATTCACGTTTAATAGCTTTAAATTTTTGACATATAAGTGAGAAAGCATAAGAACTTTAGCCAACACTCTAATAGTGATCCTTTACAAATTGCTATGTAAACTATGAAAAGGATCTTGAAACAAACTTTTTCATTTCTTGTCGTTTCAAAGTTGGACACCTATGTAGGTATGAAATCAGTTCCACTTAAGAACAAGCCAGAAATCACTAGGATAATGTTTGCACCAACCTAGAAAAGGTGAAATGACAACAAAAGTAATCACTTAAACCAGAGCACATTATCAGACCTCAACTGCTGAATCTTTGACAAATACCCTGCATATAGGAATCTTCCGTCCAATGATCATAGAATGAAAAAATTGCTCTTTGATATGTGGTACATTATGTGAAAAACAAGGTCTCATTCATCCAATAATCATAAGTATTAGTATATAAAAAGTATAACTGTGAACAAAAAACTATGAAGAACACTCAGAATCCACTAAAAAACTATTGAAGTTTAATAGTGGTGATAAAATCAAAATCCTTTAGCACTCTTTTCAAAATTAAATCTCTCACACATACACCTACTAAGTAAGGAGATCTTCTGTCTTGGACAATTCCTTAACTGAGTAGATTTTCTTGCACAATGAAAATTCAAGCCAAATTGTAGTTGTAAATAAATCTTCTTTCTTGTTCAACTCAATTTCCAAAAATGAGAACCTCAATTTCTTGTTCCATATGACCCAAACAAAATAAAAAAGAGTAAGGTCATCTAGGCACTAAAATGGTAATACCTAAACAATTAGTGAAAAACTGAAATGGGTATCAATAAAAAACTGATTTTGAAGTAATAGTCACCATCTTTCTCTCTATCCAAACAACTAAATGGTTGTAATTACTTGGGGAAGGAATTGAAAAAGAAGCCACCAAATTAACAAAGAGAAGAAATGAAAGGACTGAGTGAAAATAAATCATTTTCGTTAAATTGCCTAAACTATACGGTGAATGGGTACCTGAAAATGCAGCGAAGATGATGTATTGGCGAGAGGTTGGAACACAAGGACGAGGCTAGAACATGATAACTGGAAGGCAACGATTGGAACGTGACGAGGAGACTAGAAACACAAGGAGGAGCTAGAATGGAAGGAGGACGCAAGCACAGATGCTAAGACGAAGAATGATGTCGTCCTAGCATCTGTTTAATTTTTCTCATTCGGTACATTTGGCGACAAATCTACGTTTTGTTGCTAAATTTTAAACGTTTGCTACAAAAATAAAATAGCGTTGCAAATTGTACAACATTTTGCGACCAAATTGATAAATCATCGCCAATACTAAACCTTTTACCTTTTTCCAATGGTCAAAACTATCATCGCCTTTCGTTGCCAAATGTTAAACGTTTTCTACGAAAGTAAAATAGCGTCATAAATTGTACAACATTTTAGTACTAAATTGAAAAATCATCGCCAATACTAAACCTTTTACTCCAACAATCAAAACTAGTCGAGTGGTGAGGCAGGGGACTGTAAATCCTTTTTCCCCAGTTCAAATCCGGGTGTCACCTGATCAACAAAACAAACAAAAGATGCGAAACACTTTATTGCCATTTTGCTGATAGAACTTGTCGAATTTGTCCCACAATTTTGCTACCAATTATACACAACATCTCCAAAACCCAAGCATTTTCTTTACATTCTTAATTTTCTTAATTGATTAACATATATGAGTTTTTCCTATCACCAATAATGAAATCAAATTTTTTTCTTTTACACTTATATATGGAGTTGTTCTTGATTTACTTAATTTTTGGGAATTACTAATCTTTATTTTTAATTTGGTGGATAAAAAAAATAAAATGGGCAATTTTTAAAAATGTATATCTTCTTTTTGTTATTAGTTGAATTAATAAGGATTGCAAACCACACTTCATTTAAAACAAATTCATCACTAATATGACAGCATATACCCTTTAGCCCTTAATCTACCATTAACCTTATTATTTGTATAAAAAGATAAATTTAATTTAAATACCCGAGGGTTTTTTCGATGAAGTAATTTTAGTCAAAAAGACCATTTCCGTGACCAACCATTATACTTGTTCATAAATGGTAGACAATTTGCAACCAATTTCCATATCATCGCCCAAAGTCGAAGCAATCTCTTTACTTTCTTAATTTTCTTAATTGATTAATATCTATGAGGTATTCCTAATACATCATACAAAATTTTAAATTAAGCTTCTCACTTATATATGCAATTGTTCTTCATTTGCTTAAGTTTTAGGAATGACTAATCATTAATTTTAATTTGTTAGAAATAGTTTTATAATTATATTACAATGTCTTGTTAAATTATTATAATTTAGTTTTTTCTAAATTACAATAATTAAAATGTATTCTTTTTTTAAATTCATTTTTTGAAATTATAATAATCAAAATGTATACTTTTCTAAAAATTGTAAGTTAATTATAATTTATTTGAACAGTCATCAAATTAATTTGTAAATAGTTTTTAATTGAATAATCTAATTTTTAATTAAAATTACGTTTTATTTGGAATGGGAAAATAAATTATTTATGAACCCGCAGGCTTTGGCGATGAACCAAGAATTAACCGCTACATTTGACATTTGTCGATCAAATACAATATATAGTAGCAAATTAATTAATACTACTTCTAAACAACTACAACAAATAATAAACGACATTGTTTACTTAAATAAGAAAAATGATGTCATTTTTTATTAGGTTTTCAATGATAACCATGATAAAAGGCTACTTCATTCTCGTTCTACTCATCAATATTTCTCAAAATCCTCTCTTTTGTTTGGGTTTTGTATCGTGGTCATCATCGTCGAAGAACCATTATTAATTGAATTGGTATTATTCTTTTGTTCTATTTTCATCAATGCGTGTTTATTGTGAGTTCTTAATTAATGTATTTGATGTGAGTTGTGTTTATGGTTGTGTTTTGAACATGATTTACTATCTATCTTTATTATTTGTTTATGGATTGGCTTCTTCACAATGACCTTTAACGCTTCCCTCTTCAAAGCTTCGGAACTATTTGATGAAAGGTCTTCAAAAGTATTTTACTTTAATTCATTTATGTTAATAATAATATAGCCCAATATAAGTAATATTATATTTCTGTACATAAAAAACATAGTCATGTCTATTCTACTTTATATTCTAAATTTTGCATATTATACAATCTATACAATAGATTTTTGATATTTTAGTAAGGGTAATCATATCATTAGGCACATTGAAGATGTATAAGTGCTAAACTGGACTACTTTCACTTATCATCAAAATTAGAGTTGAACATATCATCATTTTATTCTAAATCGACATTTGCGGAATATACCTCTTAACGTTATTAATCAAGGAATGTCATCATGGTGACTAGTTCTGGATGGCCCTAATTCATTCCTTTGGGAAGAAATTTGGCAAAATTGTCCCTACTGAAAAAATAAACAATGCAGAAAAAATCTCCACTTCATACACTAATCATTGTTTGCCTTCTACGGTTGATCTTCTGGTTCAAGGTGTTTAGTATAATCCAAACAAGGTCACTTTCCTTATTATATAATGTTGGCCCCGGGTCCCCGTACGTAAAATATGGCGATTTTGCTTCACCAATTTGAAATTCGTTTGCTATGATAACGATAAATAACATTTGAATTAAATTTAAAATCTCGTCACAGAAGAC
>JAOSBN010000006.1:30706675-30734438 GCA_027563595.1 Erythroxylum suave
ATGCTAAATAAATTAATAAAATAAAATAAAATAATAAAATAGAATATAAAATCCTAAAAAAATACTGGGTCCAACATATAACATCTCATTTCCTTTTATGAAGCTTCACATGTTGTTTTAAGCTTCCTTGAATCTCGAAGATTACATGTATGCCCATGGAGGCGGGAGTGATGTTACAACGGTTTGTAAATGATTAAGGAAATCAGTTGTTTTGGAAAATTTTTCAATTCCATCAACTTTGTCTGGTCATTCATGTTTGCGTGTCACTCTAAGTTCGATTCGTTTAACGGTTTACTAATATGACAATATCTAAGTTCTATACTTATCGAGTTTTAGGTCAACTATTTCATACTAGTAGTTCATCTGGAGAACTTGTCTTTCATACTAAATCTAGCGACTCATTCACTGTATCCTCTATAAGTTAAGCTATATTGGAAAATTTGTTGCAAGAGGGTGTAAAAGACCCTACACCTGAGGGAAGAACTATTATTGTTTCAATTAGTGCTTTCGAATGTGCAAGGACCCTTTTCTAAAATCTAGACATCAAGGATTTATTTACCTTTACCAACTCTCATGTTACTTAGAATCTAGAAAAATAATTATATCATTGTCATTTATTGATGCAATCAACTACACTCAGCTTTAAAGTTGATTTATTGGTGTATCTGTAAGAATTTGTTAGACAGTCTCTCTACTAGTTAGGGATCAAGCCGTGTACTATTGAGTGTGTACTATTATTGTTCTTATTTTATGACTGTATTAATTATTAAACTTCTAATTCAAAGTTCGTACTACTCCATATATCATATTATTATATTGATACAATTATTGAAATTTTTCATAACTAATTTTTGCAATGTTAGTAAATATTAAGATTAATTAATCAATACTACTGTTTAACACTTAAAATTATGTTGTGTGTGTTTTTTCAACAATGCATTATAAACATTGAAAACAAATCTCCAATAAAACATATCTTAATTATGATAGATTATAAAAATGTTAGTTTAACAATTTTGGAAAATGTCAACCCTTTGGTAACGATTTAGGCAAATGGTCATCAAATCTATTGCAAATTACTCTAGAACCTTTGGTGACGATTGCTAGAAATCATCATCGAATATGGATCATTTAATGACAATTTTTAGAAATTGTCATTGACTATGTAACATTTGGTGATGAGTTTTTAACATTTGGTGATGATTTTCAAAATTCATCACCAAATGTTGATCTTTGGTTACGGCTCCAAATATCGTCACCAAATGGTCACTTTTAGTGACAATGTCAAAAACATAGAAAAAAACCAAACGTCTTTTTACTAATGATTTTGTATAATTGGCACCATTTGTGAACCCTTTGGTGACGATTTCGGACATTGGTCACCAAATGTTTAACAAATTATGGTGACAATTTTTGAAAAGCATCACCAAAAGTTAATTTAGCGATGAATTTATGAAATTGTCACCCATTGTGGATCATTTTGTGATGATTTTTGATAATCGTCACTGAATGTTCACCATTTGGCGACAATTTTTATCATTCGTCACAAAATGATGTTCCTTTTGTGACACTTTTTAAGTTAGTTACTAAAGGCTTAGTTTTAAAGATGATTTGAAAAATCATTGCAATATGATAACTTTTGCCGACGATTTTGTGAATGTCGCAAAAAAAAGGAGCTAAATTTCTACTTTGTTGTAGTGTACCTTACTTCATATCACAAAATAAAATCACTGAGTGCGAGGATGATTTAGTAGGAGCAAGAAACTTGCAAACTCAATGGTCTTGGACAATGAACCTGATAGATTTTGATTTACAAAAATTTTCATATTTGTACTATTGAAAAGAACATATAAGAACAAAATTACTTATGAAATTTGTTATGTATTTTTTATAAATTAAAGGAGGTCTTTATTTCTTGCATGATCCCCTTGTTTCTTGATCTTTTATTTATTATTTAATTTCTAAAGGTAACATCTTATACATGATAATTTGAAATTTAATAAATAGTTTATTTGTAACCAATTTACTATAGTGCTTTATTAATCATATCTCACTCATAGATGATAAATTAATTGAATAGAATTTTACAGCTCTTATACTTGTCTAAGAACCCATACAACAACATGTAACGAGAGCTTATTACCATATATTTGTTAGAAATATATGGTATTTTAACTAACGAATCGATCCACAAGATTTTGTACTACCACCTTACACCACATCCACATTCTTATCCTTTTTTAGTCTCATTTATTTCATTAGGTCATGATTATATTTAATTCTTTCACTAAGGGACATAACCAAAATTTGAATACATTTTGATATGAGTTACCAATTAAAATAATTTTTCAGTGTTTTAAATTCTCTCAAATGGTTCTTAATTTACTTCCTTAAAATTGTCTTATGAGATCTCATCACGCACAAACCTTTGGTAACACTTCAAAATAACAAATTTTAAATTTAATTACTAATTAAGAATTAGATAAGAGTTATTGTGATAGATTATGAGGATCATTTATGCTCTAATGCCATATACAATTTATATTAAGATATTATGACTTATATTAATATCATTTTATAGTCAACTAGATAAGAGTCATCTATTATGATATTAACTTCTTTTTCAATTATAATGGGTGTCAAACTATACAAATGTTGGCTAATGCAAATTTTATTTCAAACATACTTAATGTTTAATCTAGGTTCGCTAGTTTACCCCAAAAATCTTCTTTTTGAAACTTACATTTAACATTTAAGACATATATAGTGACTATTTAATCCCTTCAAGCTAATTTCCTTTTATTTTTATTATTGAATGTGATATTTATGGTTTTAGGTTCCTACCCATAATTATCACCTAGATAAAAAAACTTCAAACCTATCTTAGCTCTATTTATTATAATTACTAGGTGACTGCCCATATGAGAGGATCAAGCTCTTGTCAGTAATACTTTTTGTTTCACATTTAAGATATTTCTTACAAATGAAACATACTTTAGAATCAAGTGTTACATAATGTTTATTATATAATAGACAATGTAAACATGTATTATGCATTTAGATATGCACTACAACAAAATGACTTTTTAGAGACGAAAATTTTTATCGTTAAAAGTACAAAATTTGTCAGTGATAATATCTAGTGACGATAATAAATTGTCACAAAATCCTGGTAACAAAATACTATAGGCGATATTTTTACCGAATCGTCACAAATGATGTTTCACAACGAGTATAATACGTAGCTAAAAGAGATACGCAATGATAGGCAGAATCGTCACCATTGATGTTTTGTTATGCTTTTCTTTCGTGGCTAAATGTTATTAGCTACGTTACAGTAAACGTAACTAATAACATTTATTAAAGAATCAACAATCTTCGCGAAAAATTATTTATGACGATTTAACATTCATAGAAAAAATATTTTAGCTATGTGTAGACAAAATTTAATGGCGATGTTCTGCAAAATGTAGCTAAAAATTTTTTGTGACGATTTTTAATTTTAATAAACATTATTACTAAAAAAAGTTTCATGTTAATTATAATTATTTATCATATTTTAAATCCATTTTATTGTTTGTAATATTTAGATTTTTTGTTTTATTGGCTCATTATTATATGAAAATAAAATTAAAAATAATTAGAAATTAGAATCATTTTATATAAACAATTAAATATCATTGAATGTTAATTACAAATGTTAAAAAATACTTATGTACAAACTAAGATTCGTTTTCGTCGTCACTACTATCTATATAATTCAGGCCATGTATTTGTGTTGGCACATACGATTGATGGTTATCCGCCCATAACGATAACCAATATTCAAATTCAAATATTAGGATAAGATAACTGTTGTTAGTTACCATGGGATAAAAAATGTTATCACAATCATCCGTATCCCCTTAATTGCCTGATAAAAAAAAATCGGTTTCTTTCTTTCAAAGTCAAGATGGTGCTTCAGGTTGGTGTCAGTGGAGGAAGGAATGTGATTCACATCTAGGTTGGTTCCATTTTTAGTTATAAACATCGTTTGGTTTCTGCTCTGATTCATCAATCGGAGCTCGTGCGTGGTCATTTTCACTTACTTGCTAAAATGTGCCTTTTTTTTAGGATTTTAATAGCTTTCTTAACTCTCTTTCTCACTGTGATTCCATATCAGATTATGCTTCGCTAATCTGACCACTAGCTTAGAGTTTTGTAGTGAATTATGAGAGATCTTAGAGAGCGTAATTTAGAACTGTTTACTATGTATGAACCTGAACTTATCATAAGATCGAGATTCGAGCCCTAACATGTCGGATTAGGATTGAAAGTATTTTTCTTTCTGGATCTATTAGCTTCTTTTTATATAACATATTTGAGAGGAAAACCGAGAGCTTTGAGGTTTGTGCCACAACTGTGCCTGAGAGCGCTGATGAAAGTGAGAAGTCGTCGAGCTTTAGAAGGACTTTGGTGCTTGGATTGTTGTTTGGACTCTGGTACCTTTTCAGTATCTACGACAAACAGGTTGGTTTTTCTTTTCCTCTTTTGGTTGAAAAAAATGGAAACTTTCTTTGTTGTCATTGATTATAAAATATTAGATCGAAAAGTGACAACTGGTTGTAGTTTTTATTGTTTTGATATTAATATTAGTATCCAAGAAATCATTTTCTAGAGATCAACAAGATGCATAAAAAGCTTCAAACTAGTAAGTGTTTCAAAGTTTAGACTTTTGTGGTTATAATTCATGCGGGTGTTTCAAAGTTTGAACTTAATTCTTCCATAAGGTATAGTTACTTCTCTCTGTTTCAAGTTTCATGCTTTGCTGCGTGACAAAAAGTTTCAAACTTTCTCCTTTTTTTTAATGTTTAGGTTTAGTTCTATAATTCAGAATAAGTTTCACACTTGCGAGTCATTTTCCAATTTTGGTTTTTCTTAATATGTTATTTTATCTTGAAAGGTCTGTTCTTTTTAGGTCTCATATACCTTTTGTTGTCGTTTTTTGTTTTTGATGGGTGTTGCTTCTTTTGTATGCTCTCCCTTGGTTGTGTTTTGTTTGAACGAGGGGTGCTTGAGGTTTTTGGGTTTTTTTTTAGTTTTGATCATACCTTTAGCATCTCTAGAACTTGAAAGAGCCATGAGGGTTTTTATCAAACAATATATGTTCCACTTTAGTTGTAGTAAGGGTGAAGATGGAGATGGGTCTATAGTGATTTTTGTGAAGATCTGATTAGTGCTTGGAGTGTTTAGAGACATGAAGCCTCTAAAGTGGTTTTTGACTTCTTTGTGGAGCTTTATCTACTTCCTGCCATACTTCACCAAACTCCTACTTCTAGGTACCATTAAAGACGAGTTCTAAAGTTCTGTTCCACCTTTTTTAGTTTTTCTTAATCCTCTCTAGTTATAGGAATAATAAGTTTCACTTTTATTTTCTTTTTGTTCAATACTACCTTTCTTTTATTGGTTTTAATGGTTTTATTGATTTTGTATGGGGAGATCCAATACGAGCTGGATCATACTTCCCCGGATCGAGTACCTTGCCCTTTCTTCTCTGTTTTAGTTTTTTTCTCTATATGCGTGTTTTAGTTGGGGTTTTTGTTTTCTGATCTAGTTATTGATTTTAAGCTCTGAGTTTTGTTTGTTTTTCCCTTGTTTGTTTACCAATCAATTTTTATGTCAAAAAGTTGTGGTCTTAGGTTTACACAATGGTCACTTACTCATTTGGTTGTCATGATTTGTTTGTTTGTGATAATATCCGTAGCTTAGTTCCATGAGCTATTAAAACCCTAACTTTTCCCTTCTGCTAATTTCTTTGATGTTTCATTGTAGGGTTTGACCTTGATTTAGGAAAGTGCCATCAAAACCTTAGCTTTCCCTTCTGCTATTTACTCAATCTCCAGTTTCATGTAGGATTTTATCCTTCATCTTCTCTTTCTTTGCAAATTCTGGAGATCTTTTCTTGTAGTTTTGGTGATTGTTGTTTAGATTGATATAGATTTTTCCTTAAGTTTAAAGATTAGATTGCGTGTTTTCTTGATATTCTGTTTGCTAATTATGTTGCAATTGCTTAGTTTTTGCTCTTTTTGAGTTTTTAGCTATTTTGATAACTAGTCATGTTAGTTGTTTGGTTGTGCTTTACGGATCATAGTTTCTTCTCTTCTTTTCTGTTGATTATTACTTTTCTACTGTCAAAATTGTGGGTGCGCATAAGTTCATGACATTGCTATGTCATTACTAGGTTACAACGACGTTGAAAAGCACTAAGCTTTTTGGAGTCATATGATGTCTCTCATCTCATGAGTACGTTGTTGACGATGAGAACAGTGGAAGGTGGTACAGGAGTTAATCTCGGCGGTGAGGTGGGTAGTGGTCAAGTAGTGGTTGATGGTGAAGCAATTTGGCTATTTTGCGAGAAGGCGAGTGATGTTGTGTGCGTTGGATGTAGTGGTGGTCGTAAGGAGAGGGCAAGTAATAGTAAGGAGGGGAGTGAAACTAAAGAGAACTGCACTGTACTAGACTTAGAGTGAGGGGAGAGAATGTCTGTTTAAGGGCTGTGTAGTTTGTAGTTTGTAGTTTGTAGCGTGGTCCGAGTTATAAGTATAGAGGCATGCAGTTCAGAAAGTTCTTTTGGGTGTTAGAAGTATCCCACAATCGTCATCCTAAGCAGGTATGTGTCTACTCTTTTTCATGTTAATTCTACATGGATGTAGGGTAGGACAAGCTGCATCTCTTTGGTCTTTAAGTGAGAATACATTCATCATTTACATTTTTACTTTTCGCTTATCTAATTTTCGTAATACTCTACTTACTAACCATAAGCCTCTACTAGTATAAGACAAGTCCTTTTTTTCAAAAACATGATACATCAACATTTTCTTTTATACTATTTTATTTTATTTACCTACTTTTTTATCATATCAGTTTTACATATATACACTTTTAACCTGCATCACTTTTTGTTTCTTTCATTATCACATTTGCATGTAGGTCTATCATAAATAGCCTCTCTGCTCTGTAGGGGTAAGGCTGCGTACCATTAGACCTCCGCAGACCTCACTTTAATACGAGATTTCGAATTGGGTGATGATGATGATAATGATGAAGTACATATAGAGCGTACTTGAAAAAGCTATTGAGTGACTGACTAAAAAACAAAGTCTAAAAAGTGACTGAGTGGCAGGTTATTAGATAATCACGATCTTTCATTGTTGATTGAACAAAGACACTTAAATCAATGGAATCAAGTTGAACCTCTCGTATATTCAACATAATGTGAGTAAGGAACATCGTAAAAGAATCCTCTATTTATTGCTTTCACTGTTTATAGTTAGTTTCTAAGGAACATCGTAAAAGAATCCTCCGTTTATTGCTTTCACTGTTTACAATAGGTTTCTATGCAAATCTTCATTGGTATCAGAGCCTAGTTATGAGTCTTCTTATGTTTCTTGGTGAATCTAGATATGTTGTGCATGGTCTCATTAGTTCTTATGCATGATGATAAGTAAATGAAAGTACATATCATATTTGGCTTGTGTATGTATATCTAAAGTGAACCAAACTTAAGAAACAAGTTTTGTTTGAAGGAATTATTTGACAAATTATTTTTGTTAATTAATATATGAAAGTGGATCTCATTAGAAAGTAGAATTCATAAGGATTCTAATGGTATATTACATGTGTAAATTGTATATATAGAATGTGAAATATGCCTTATTGATGTTAAAAAGACATTTTTAAATCTATTGAAACATTTCACATGTATGACGATGCGTATGATAACATGACATCATGTATGTTATTTGTTATTTATGATATGATTATGTGAATTTTATATTTATCATATATGATTGATCTGATCACATAAAAAAGTCATCATATCACATAAATATGTAACATACTACTTATGACATTATTCGCATAATATGATGTGAATTAACCCATTGATTTGGATTTTATTGGAAACAAGATTTTGAGCTTATTCTAATTGTATATTACGTGCACAAATGTTTAAAGAGTACTGGTAAAACTCATTTTTACCACTAGACTCCACGTGATGATATGTGATAAGAAACATGTTACGGGAGTCAAATGTTCTTTTTCTTGAATGTTTGATAAAAAGTGGGCCCCACATATTTTTTAAGAAAGATAATGACAATTTTTTAAATGTGTAATGCTCACTTTTTGTTGTTGTTACTAAATTGATGTATATCACAATATGCACTCAGTTTGACATTTGTTTTGCAGTAGGTTTAGTAAACAGTTTCCAAGCAAACCTTGGTTTAGATCATTGGAAAGTTGTTAAAAGGATTTTTCACTGTATTCAAGGGACTCTGGATTTATATGTTGTGTTGTCAAGGTTCAACTTTACAGCTTATTGGATATTCTGACGCTGATTGGGGCGAAGATCTAGATGAGCCTAAATTAACCTCTGGATATGCTTTCTTAGTCAACAATGACGCTATTTCTTGGATGACTAAGAAACATGCATGTATATCTTTATCCACAATGGAAGCAAAATTTATGGCTTATACGTCATCTGTGTAAGACACACTATGGCTTAAAAGGTTCCTTGAGGATCTTGATGTGCTTAAAGATGCATCTCAACCTATCACTATCTATTGTGAAAATATGATTGCCTAAGTATAATGGAAGAACTAAGCATATTGATCTAAGGAATAATTTTATTCAACAAGTAGTGGCACAACGAGATGTGGTTTTATAAGGCATCTTTACAAACCAAATGGTTGCTGACCTTTTGAGTAAACCTATATCGAGAAATATATTTTTGGGTCATGTTAAGATTTATGTAGGAAACCAAATAGGTTGGTGTGAGTGGTTCAACACTTTTATCCCTTAACTAAAGGTCTTGAGTTTGAGCCCTGAGAATGGAGAAACTTATTTGGCCAGCACTTTATCCCTTACGGGCTGATCCGATGCGAGAGGGGATTAGTCTGGGTGTGGATGGCTTAAAGGCATCTTCCCATGGTTGGGACCCTCCTAGGACACCTCGTGTGCTAACAAAAAAAAAGGTTTATGTAGGCACCACTTAATCTTTTAAATTATTGAATAATATGTTAAATTTATTATTTTTATGTATTTGCATAGATTGGTGATAATTAACACACACACACACACACACACACACATAAAGAAGCCCTTTGACTCTCTTATATAAGTAATTATCCTTTTAGGCGTTGTTGAGAGCAAGCAAAAGATGAGACACTTATATTGCCACCTTAGCTAGATGTCAAGATGAGATCTAATAGTTAGATCATAGATGGAGCACTCACAATCCATATATGCATGTTTTTTAAAGCTGGATGTGAGATCTTTAGTATATTTAATTGAATTAGAGACTGTAGAAAGACCTCGAGTAAGGTGCTTGAATAACGTCTTGACTAAGTTTCATACAATATTTTGTTTGATATTTCATAGCATGAATTCTTACGCATGTACTTTGTGATCATGAAAGGAATTATGTGGATGAATCCCTGCTTCATCACTGTGTTCCTTAAAGACATTTCATTAGTCTTGTAACATATTCCCTTATGACTTTAGACTGTGTCAAGAGGATGATGGATAATGTAAGTTACTTTAGTATGTTGCTGGCGATTATGAGAGATTTGATCCTATGGAGCATTATTAGGAAAACTACTAATTTGAAAATCATTTGACATTAGGGCAAAGGAAGAATACTTGAATTATGATCATGTACTATACTTATTCGTTGACAAGTTATGGCAGTTTAGAAAAGTGACATAATTATAAGTATAATAAGTGAAGGGTGGGCGTATAAACATGCTCTGTAAGGGATTAGAGATACTTTAACTAAAATAATCAAATAGTTCTAGGGTATTCTGAGTCTTTAATTAATGTTCTTTATATTTAAGGGTTGATGTCTCTATGCTGGCCTTATTTGGTTTCTAGTAAAGCCCGAATTTCGATAGACTCAGCGGTTGCACCATTCATTTAATTTTTCTGTTTGATTAAGTGCAATAACAATGTTAAGAGATGGAATATGCAACGTTTTCCTCGTTATATGCGAGTGGGAGATATTGGCATATGTGATTGATGGCTATCTGCCTATGATGATAACCAATATTCAAATTCGAATATTAGGATAAGGTAACTGTTGTTAGTTACCATGACATAAAACATGTTATCCCAATCATCCCAATCTCCTCAACTTCTTGATCAGTTTTTATTTTATAAGTATGTATAAAGCATACTTGAAAAGAACTATTGAGTGACTGACTAAAAAACAAAATTTGAAAAGTGACTGAGTGGCAGGTTATTGGATAATCGCGATCTTTCATTGTTGATTAAGCAAAGATACTTGAATCGGTGGATTCAAGTTGAACCTCTCTTAGATTCATAGGAACATCGTAAAAGAATCCTCTATTTATTGGTTTCACTGTTTACATCAAGTTTCTATGTAAATCTTCAATTTGTTTGACCATCTTCTCAATCTTGACCAACTTTTGTTCTTTACATTCTAACTTTTGTTCGTTTCGTTCTATCTTTTCTTCATTACATTGTAATTTAGCCTTAAGCAACTTGTTCTCCTCTTGAAGATGAGTTACATATGTTGGTCTTGATGAGGATAAAGCAGTTGGCTTAGGGCCATACCCAAAACCTTTAATGTAGTCAAATTTTCTACCAAGCACGTTGTTCCAATTGTCATCTACATTTAACTCATTTTTGTCATACAATGATCTTTACAACAACTCCTACATCTTATTCTATAATTTTTTAAAAAATCAATATTTAATTCAAATATTATTAGTTAGTACTACATAAATAAATAAATTTAAATTTTAAATAAATTTTTATACTTACATAATTATTTTGCGATTCTTCTGACATTCACCGTTAACCTTCCTTATAGTGAGTAAGTTTGTATACTACGTTCCTATCACAATCTTATTCACGTAGTTTCTTCTCACTCTATTTTATCAAAAAAAAAGAATTGAAAGCACAATAAATAATATTATATTTACTAATGTAATTATAACTTTTAAACAAAGAACTTAGAAATTCATTTTCATATGACAACAAATGATTTGGATTCTTGGTTGTGAGGAGTTTTCATTTTTTTCTCTTTTAACTTACAATTTCACATTTTGCGATGATTAATACATTTGTGTCTAAAAATCAAAATTTTGTCCATGTTCTAAACTATTGTCGGTAAATAAATTTCTTTAGCGACAATTTATTTGAATCGTTCAGAAAAGCACATTCTTTTGTGATGTTTCATCTATTTCGTTGAAAATGGTCCAACGCTTGTCAACAAAATCCTAGTACAGAAGACGCCATAGTTTCAAGTTTTTTTTCCTTGGCTTCTTTCCTTTGTTCTTGAATTAGAATTCAATTCCTAGCCGCAAATAATGGCTTTTCGGCGATGCCAAATCAGAAAAAGAAATTAAAACTAGGTTCATTAGAAATTCAAAACAAGATAATTAGAATTAGCTTTGCAGTGGTGATCCAATCTCTTAACTGTGATGTTTATTTAATTCACAAAAAGAATATGTGAAAGTAGGCAAATCAACGAACTTAGTTGGACAAACAAATTTTGAACGTTAGACGCCATCAGGTTAAATATCATAAAAAATAACAATGTGAGAAAATTGAGGAACACTTGCAATAAATATCGCTTTAATCTATCCTCAATCCAAAACCCCACTAAATGGGAGTCACAAAATAATACTAATTCTCAAACTTTTTTCTTAACAGAATTAGACTACAATTATTACTTCGGAATCCAATTAGATGTCGTACTTGTGCATAAATATTAACCGATTGAGTTTTTCCTGTATGCTTGTTAGAACTAGATCATGGGAATCCGAGTCCAGTTAGGAATAGGAGTTTGTCATCTATAAATAGCACTAACCCTCGACGTTTGCACGTCAAAAATTCTTCGGCTACGGGTTGGCAGTTAGTATCTCTGGCTCTCTGCCCAATAGTGAGTGGTTAGTGCTTCTGCCCATACTTTTCTTCGTGCATAATCATTAGTTTATTTATTGGACGGTTTCTTCATCTTTTTGGTTGATTACTTAAGGTTTTCTTTTAGTTACTTTTCTCCATCTTTAGATGATTTTGAACCCATGAACTTGCGGACTGATTCAACAATCCTTGTGCAATTTTTTTTTTTCCTTTTTACGTCTGATTTCACAACTCACCATCGAGGAAAATAGGTGTTTTTGTATTAACTTGGTTGAACATGGAATTTTGCGTCGATACTTGGTTGGTTTTCTTCCAAAGTAGTTGCTTTGCTTCTTCAACACATTTGGTAATCCCAGGTTTATGTATAGTTTAATCTTGAATCCCTTACTGGATGGTTATTATTATTATTATTATTATTATTATTAAATCATGGCTAGGGCCAACTGCATCTACCGTTGCCTTTCTATTGTTTCGCCCCGACTTTTGTTAAACTCCAGAAAAATCAGTTTAAGGCTGAGTTTGGTGTTCTGATGGTTGGTAACAGAATCATAAGCAAGCATGCCGAAGAACAAGGGAAAGGGAGGAAAGAACAAAAAGAGAGGAAAGAATGAAGCCGAGGATAACAAGCGTGAACTGGTGTTCAAGGAAGATGGACAAGAGTATGCCCAAGTGCTCCGTATGCTTGGTAATGGCCGTTTGGAAGCCATGTGCATCGATGGCATAAAGCGTCTCTGCCACATTCGTGGAAAGATGCACAAGAAGGTCTGGATTTCCACTGGTGATATAATTCTTATTAGCCTCCGTCACTTTCAAGATGAAAAGGCTGATGTTATCTTGAAGTATATGTCTGATGAAGCTAGGCTTCTAAAGGCTTACGGTGAACTTCCTGACACTACCCGTCTCAATGAGGGCATTGCTCGAGGTCTTTATGAGGAAGATGATAGTGCTCCTGATGATTATATCGAGTTTGAAGATGAAGATATTGATAAGTTGTAGATTTTGTTTGTATTATTACGTAACAGGTTAGAGAAATAGTTGATGACTAAGTACATAATTATCGCAATCTGAAAATATAATTGTATTACGATTCACACTGCTGTTCAAAACAAATTGAATATTTCTATATCATGATTAAAGTATCTCCTATTACTTATATGTTGGAGAAAATAACAAAGGAAAGAATATAGATATTACATGTAAAGATTTTGGATGCTGCCGATCAACTTGTTTTTTAACTGAGGATGATAGCTGTTAAATAGGCAGTACATTAAAGATATTTGAAATACACTAGACTAAAAACTCTCAGCTACTCTACCGTGAAAACTTCTAACTACTCTAACGTAAAAACCTAAACAATATTTCTACGTTATTTGTTACTTACTAAGTAAGGAGTTTGAATGAACTTATACTTAACACTCCCCCTACATTCGAACTTGGATATTCCCCATTGAGAACATAATTCTTTATGTATTGCTTCATCCACTGTGATCAGATTTCCGATCAATAGAACCAATGACAATTACTCCTCTCCTTTAATTTCGAATCGACATCGGGGAATTCTGTCACGCTCACTTTTGTGTGGCTAAACTGACTTTATTTGAATTGATTCATCGAGAGGAGACTTTTCAAATGAAGAAGTCGAGCTTCTCGATAAACTTGTCCTTGCGGGTGTCAAGTTCTACGAGTTACTAGGAGTAGAAGATGTTACATCTCCTAGTTTTTCATCATTTTCTTCCAACTCAACTTGAAGATTTGACTTCCTTGCTGCTTCCTCCCATTTCTAGTTGCTTTGTCCATCGAAAATCACATTTCTACTCACTGTAAACTTGTCACTTTGAGGATCATACACTCTATAAGCTTTAGACTGAGTAAACACAATAACTTTGTTTATATCATGTTCTTGGAGAAAGACAATATAATCATCTGAAATTGCACTTCTTCTTTCTCTAGTGGACCTTCTTAACGACATTTGTTCTTGAGGTTATTAAGTTTTTCCTTCAAGAATATTCAATTGATCTTCATTAGGGAGATTTGCAACATTGTCTTGTTGATCTGGAGTTGCTTCTTGAACGTCAGGAATGATTACCTGATCATGGCTAATATCATTTATAGGATGAGAAATGAATTCCTCTTCAAAGATAATGTCTCTAACCTTATCTTCCTATTCAAACTCAACATTCTCAAGGAATTTGACATTTCCTATCTTAAAAATAGATTTACTTGTGGGAACTTAAAATTTATACCCCCGCGAATGTTTAGAGTATCCAACAAAATATCTACTAATAGGTCTTAAGTTTTCTTTCATCCGGTCTACAAGGTCTTGCCTCAACTGGATAACCCAAAATATGAAATGTTTTATGTTAGGCTTTCTTCTTGTCCATAATTTATAAGGAGTTTTGGTCGTTGCTTTAGTTGGAACTTTATTGAGAATGTAAGTTATAGCCTTTAATATCTCTCCCCAAAGTGAATCTGGCAAGATGATATGAATAATGATACTCCTTAACATGTCTTTTAATGTTCTGTCTTGTCCCTTAGCAACACCATTTATATTAAGGCTTCCTAGTAGGGTGTACTATGGATTGGGAACCAATAGGTTGGGAAGGCAATGAAGAAGAAGAGTAAAGAGGGCAAAATCGACATTAAACAAAAAAATATCAACTAATTACCTTAAAACGCTCCTGTGGAGGAGCTTCTTCAAGTGAGTTGGGAAGGCAAATAGTTGGATGGTAGATTTAGTATACAAATTATTTTTCTTTTTTTTCACTTAAACTAGTGAAATAATTATATTAGGCATGCAAGCAAATTACTTGAATTGTTTTTCTTTAGTCTTGCTTTGGTAGTCTTGTGAAATCGAGCAAAGATGTCTCCTTTACTTACCCATTTGTAATTTATAACTATTGAATCTCTAAGCTCATAGTGACTTATAAAGCTTGTTTGATTCTTTTACATGATACTATTTTTGGGATAGAAATAATCTTACAAGTTCTATTTGACCACCTGCTTAAGTTTCAGGCATTTTATTCATGTTAAGATCTTCATTTCTCGTACTGTTACTTTCACTGTCATAAATCTTAATAACATGGCACAGTTTGCATTCTTGTGACAAATGCTAGTTTTAAAGAGTCTTATACTCTCCCAGTAAGGTGGAGCTGAGCTCTGATAGATATCTACTTCTTTTGGAACAACACTAACCAAAGTCATCATTTGACTTTGTTTCTTAAAACAAGTCAAAATTTGCATTAAATATCTGTAATAAAAAAAACTATATATTGGGTCACAAAATCAAAGTTTAGAGGCTATATATCAATTATGGATATCCCCAAAATTAAACAAACATACGGAACTTTCACTCCAAAAATGATAACAAAAAGTAGAGTGTAGCCTAAAAATTGAGTCTTGATTTAAAAAGATGAATACTTTGAACTGTTAATACCACATATGTATTATAGTCACTAAGTTACTTCACCCATCTTTATTAACACTTTTCTTCACTCTTTCTTGTTACTTCAAAGGTACCAAATAAGTACAATTTGGTTAATTAAAAAGTTGTATGTAATGATTCCAAATTAAGAATGTTATAAAATTAATTTTTATAGAATTAAAATCTAAAATCTAATTTTTTATAAGAATATTCATAGAACTACTAAAATATATAATATTCATATCCTTATAATTTCTTTTAAAGTCATGTCCATATAAGTCATTTTACATATAAACAACTAATTAATACTAAACGTTAACTTTACCAAACAGCTAATGCAATCCACTGGTCAAATCAGCTAATATAATCAACTATCAATTAACAGCTGATATAATCAGCTAATAGCTAAATGCAATCAGCTGATTGCAAACAGGGCCATAACCTAAAAGTCTATATTACCTCAACTTCAATTGTCGTTCCATCACCTACATAGATGTTTCTTTCACTATCACTGGGTTTTCGACAACTCAGGTAACCCTGCATGGACACACTTATGTAAGTAGTAGAACTAAAATCTAACCACCAAGTGTGCCTAGGTATTGAAATCAAATTAACCTTAGGACAAACCAAAGAAAGAAGTGTAATGATATTTCGTACCCTTTTTCTTATGGGAAGTCTTTGTGAAGAAGTAACAAGCAAAATTTTCAATTTGTTGTTTTTATTCCTTATGTTGCTTCATTTTTGTTACATTACCCACTTAGAGTTGAATGCGAAATGAGCACTTTCAACCTTCTTTTGATTTAATCTCTCTTCTTCTTACAAACAATGTGAAATAAGTTCATTAAGAGTCTATTCTCCTTTTAACAATTATAAATGACTTTTAATTGACTGAATTGTGTGGGGAGAAATATCAAAACCAAATTGACAAGAAAATCATCAAATAGCTCTAACTTTAATGTCTTTAGTTTTGAAGTAAGATGAAACATTTCTAGAATGTGTTCTCTAACGTTCCTATTACCCTTATACTTCATGGAGACAAGATCAACCAAAATAGTACATATTTTCACCTTTTTTTTAACAAAACACTTTTTAAATTCTTTAAGGAACAATTTTGCATCCTTCTCTTTAGACATTGTGCCCCTTAATGATTGTGGAATTGCATGCTTCATGATTATAAGACTCGTGCGATTTGAGTATTTCCATTTATCCCAGTTTCTCCTTTCATCACAGGAACTTGCATCCATAAGAGTAGGGGGTTGCTGAATCTAAAGAGCAAGGTCTAGATCTATACAGCCAAGAATGATCATGACAATCTCTTCCCAAACCTTAAAGTTTTTGCCATTTAGCACATGTATAGTGTTGATGTCGACAAATTTTGTAGCAGTTAAAGTAATTACTAAATAGAGAACAAAAATAAACAAAGTAACAAACTCACAATTAAAATGTGAATAAAACATAAGTGACAAATTCAAATAATGTTAACCCCATCGCAAGATATCTAGCACAACATTAAGATTTAGTCTTTAGATAAAAAATATCAATTTGTAAGTGGTACTCTTACTGTAATGATCAAATATTGAAAATAAATTCTTGTCAAATTATAAGCCTTTCTTTAGACTAACTTATAATTTACAAGAAAAATACTGAATAACTATTACATATTTATCACCATAAGTACGTTTAAATTTTGGCCAAATAATAATTTTCCTTTGGGCCAATTATTATTCACAGAAATTCATAGACACACAATCATCTTGATATTTTAGAATTAATTAAGAATATACATATTTTATTAGTTTAAAATTTTAAACCATACAAATCTTACAAAAAGAAAATCTTAAACTTAAAAAGCAACTCTAGTCTCCATAAACCGTCATGGAAGAGGCTTTGATACTAATTTTTAATTTTAATATAAAATCTATAATATATTCTCAAATCATTCGTGTCAAATTATTAAAGATAAAATTAATTATAATAATGTACCCAAATTTATTGAAATTAACCTGATTAAATTGTTGCAGTTTTTTTAGCTTTTGACCTTTTAAGAGATAAGTTCTCTCTCTTTTTATCAATGAGTATATTAAATGAAACCCTAATTAATTCTCTTCGAGATCGTAACCACTTATTTATATATATAATATATATTCTTAACTTGTGCACCATAAGTTACTAATATTATACTATAATTTCCATATATAAAATATCCATGCTTAATTAGATATGAGCCCATTAACCCAAAACCTTAAATAGATAACATAATCTTAGGCTAAATCTTATAATATTTTATGATTTATAATTATTATATATGTAATAAGTATAAATTGGTTTTTCCAATGGCGACAGCTGTCCTTGCTTTCATAAAGTTTTGTTTTCTGTTAAAGTTTTACTAAAACAGTAAAACTTGAAATTCAAACTTCATCTTCAATAAACAGATTTCTTTATCAAGTAATAGAAAAATTCCGCGTACTTCTATGAGAAAAAGGCTTCCAGATGAGATAATCACTTATTGTGGTTGACAAGTCCGTTGAAGAAATTTTGTAATAAAATAATCAACCAAGGCAGTTTAAATTGGCTAAATAACATTACACATTACTATTTTCATTATTGTAACGTATCTCACCGTAATAATATTAATGATATAATTTAATGGTGTTACAATGGACTCAACCATTATATTTAAGACACTTTTTGAGTCCTTTTATAAAATTTAGTGACACCTAGATCTATTTATTATTTTAAAATTTTAACCTTTGAAATAACATAAAATAAAATTCTTAATTATTTTTTTAAAATTTTTGTTGACAATGCATTAGAATATTTTTAATACATGCATTAGATTAAAAAATGAAATTTGGTATGTACTTAACATTAGGTAATTTACATTTAAAATTAAAAACTTTGGCTAATTTTGTAATACTAGTTAGAAGTATTAATAATAATAATTAAATGTTCAAACTTTTAATTTGTTATAAAACTAGGCCATCGTCAATCCTATAGTTAATATTGTTAACATGGTCCATCATGTAATTAAGACTTTTTATCATGTAAGTATTTACATGACAATAAATATTATACATTAACAAAATTATTAGAAATAAAAAACTAAAACAATATCCCTAACTTTTCTATTCAAACTTAATTGTTTTGTAAAATCGAATTATTTTCTCTATAACTTAGCTAAATTCAAAGATTTCTACTGAGAAAATTATTGACAAGTGCCGGTGTAAATTTAGAATTCAAGCATATCCCAGAATTAGTACCAGAATTCTTATCAATGATATAGGTAGGCTTTAAAAAAACTTAGAAAATAAAATTTTAAGTAAAAAATGCTAAAATGTGTTAAAAAATCAATGATTTGATTTAAGCAAAAAGAATTGCAATATATAAAGGAAATTTGAGTTAATAAAAAATGAATACACAACATAAAAAAAAAAAGTTGAAAACTAATAACAGTGTTTTTTTGTTGTTATTTGTCTCTTTGAAAATTTTCTAAAGGTTGTGATTTTTTGGAGATTGTGTGTATTATGTTTATAGTGATTGTTGTTTTTATTAATTTGGTGCTACTAAATTTCTGGCCCTCAACTTTCTTAAGGAGTTTTTTGTTGTAACTATCCGCTTCCCACATTCTAGTTAACTTCCTACCATTATTTTCTAAACTTCCATGTTGTGGATTTCTACCTCAAACATCTCTTTTCTAACTTCTTAACTTCTAGCCCACTTAACTTTGTCTCTAAATCATGTCCATGACCACTTCCAACACATTCATCACTCAATGTTCTGATTCTACATCCATAAATTCTCTAAGTAAATATTTATTGGGTTTTCATATTTAGCCTTCCTTTTACTTGTGGGTTAGATTTCTTTTAGTCTACCAACAATTGTCCTCACATCTATTTGGTCGAGCAAATTAAATAAGTAGTACATAAATTCCCCTAGGAAAATCTTGTTTATTTAAATTTCAAACTACTGCTATTCCTTTAGGTTTCACCCTTTTTTGTTATAAATTCTTCTTGTAGTACTTCATTCTCCATCTCAAACATCAGAAAGCCCTTGGCTTCTATTTTAACTTTAGCATTATCTCTTTTTCCTACTCACGAATTCTATCATTTTATTTTGGGCTATGGCTTCCACTTGTCATACATCTTCCTTTTCATCCACTGATTCTACTAAATTGAATGTCACATATGTACGTTATGATTTTTGTACTTTATTAAAAAATTTGTCAACTTCCTTAACTTTACTTCTTCATGCAGACTATAAAACTTGAGTTAATCTCTATTGTAGTTGAACCCTTTCCTTCCTAGGGATAGTAACAGGCTGAACTGGGCCCTGGCTACTCTTGACCCAATCTAGCCTGACCCACAGACTACCTGGCCCAGTCTAGCCCATCTTATATTTTTTAAAAAATAAAAAACATTATTTTATACTTGGCCCGTGACTCGAGCCAGCTAAGAAATCTCGACCTCTAGCTCGGTCAACTGGGGCCGAAGTCAGGCTAGATTGTGTCACATTTGTCATCCATATTCCTTCCTTTATTAGAATTAGGTAATAAACTTTTTTGACCTAAATATTCGTTTTAGCTCTTACTACTATTCTAACTCTAAATTCTTTTTTTTAGCATGGTGGAAGAAGTTCTCTTTTTCGATCATAAATAAAGGCCTACCTCTAACTAACATGATCTCTTCATCTATTGAATCTTCTTATCCATCCCTGTCCTATTTAGGAGAGGTAAGTAAATCAAATTTTCCTTTAGAACTACCTCTATAATTTCAAGCAAATTTTCCTTTAGAATTGCCTCTATTTCAAGCATTCAAAACCATGAAGTCATGGAAAAAAAACATAGGCCAATGGGTCAAGTGGATGGATAGATTATGTCTTTCATAGCCACCTGGAAAACACAAGGACTTCTTCATTTAACAGCTCTCGGTAAAAATTCCCCATAATATTAACGTAACCTTATATTTGTTGTCTTGAAATTCTATAGTCCCTCTTCTAACTCCTTTATTTTTCCTTTTGGACATGCTTCAATCTCATTGAACTTTCTGATTAGATTTCCTATAATTAAGGAGGACTCCATTTGTCTAGTTGAGGAGACTCTAATTTTATACCCTACTGCTTTTAAGTGTTGTTCTTATTATAACCTAATAAATAGTTATGCTTCTTCCAGAGATTCCATTTCTAAAGAAAAACATATCAAGTTCATTAGGGTCATATTAAACCAATTTTATTTTTTCCCTATAAACAACAAGTCTAGTCTGAAGTTCCTTCCCTTCTATAGAGTAGTAGCCTCTGGGAAATTCTTTACTCCTGATTAAGCCTTTTTAGAGTTCCTCTACTAGAATTTAGGAAGATATATGTCTAACCTTCCCTTATAAAGACTTAACTTATATGCATGGTTTATCAATCTCTGCACTTTTACTTACTTCCCTAAACTTAATAAAAAAGAAGTTCTGTCTTCCACCAATCTTAGATTTACAAACTTCCTCAATCTTCATTTATCTACCAGTTTACCTCGCAAGCCTCCTAAAGATATCTTTAAAATTTTGCTATTATTAAAGTTTAGGTGATGGACTAATTGAATCTTTTTTAAAACTTCTTTGAAAAACCTGATTGGCTTAGAATATTTAAGACTTTTGAGAGTTTTTGTTATGGGTGGTGGTAAAACGTTAAAGCTTGCCCCTTATATTATGGCCTTGAGTTTTAAAGTATACCTTCCTTATCTCTAAAGTCGAATAATTGGTCTTTCTTTGAGAGTCTCTTTTGAAGCAAGTGCTATCAGTGACAAGTTCTTTTAGGAAATATTTTACCATTATCACATTATAAAGTGGAAGATCTTTATGTTAGTGGCTTATCACTCTTAGTGGGCAAAGAGCTTTTAGAGTTTGATGCCTTATTCAAATTCTACCTTCTTTAAAGGTATTCCCTCTAATTTAAGCCTTATTAACTCCTACAAATGTATTTCTAACTTCTCTCACTATAGATTTTAAAATTTTGGATGTCAAACGGAAAAAGAAGCATAAACCTACTTCTTAGAAAGAAGTAGCTTCAAATCCTATCTCCAAGAGAAAGCTCAAAGAGAAATCACCAATGCTTCAAATTTTAATAAAGCAAGAACTTCGATCCTAAATATTTATGTTAGGAAGTCAACCCATTCATCCACCAAATTGCTTGAAGAAATCAGAACTATAGAGCCTACAACTAAAGATATCATTCCCATATAAGGAACTTCTTCCACTCCTAAAAAGGTTGTTAAGGACATCAGTAATGGTATCTTACTTCCTCTAACCTCTCTTACCTTTATTTCCTTTATGAATTCTTACTTACAAGTGGCACAATATTGCTTGTTCTAGTTCCTGACCTTCGTCTTAAGCTAGAATCTGGGAAATATTATTGAGGTTACTTCATTAATAGTAAAACATAAATTCCTTTATTATTAACATTTATCTACTAGACTTCTAACAAAATTTCTCATATTTCATAGGTAATAAATGTGTGGACGATATTGGCATCCTTTGAAGAAGTTTTCAAACTAAGTTTCTTATACCTTTCTCCTAAAATTCCCTCCAATGTTGCACTAACAATTAGTTCTAAGGGTTCTCAAGGGTTAAAGAATCTTTAAAAGTTACTACACAACAAGAGCTTTAGTTCTTGACTGAAATTTAGTACAGTTCTTTCTTGAACATGTTGTCTTAGGTTGGCTCCATAACTCAATCGTCTTCTATTAGAGGACTCTGAAGCAAAATTGAAAATTTTTTTCTTCATTTGAAAATTCATGTCATAACTAGGTCATGTACTTCAAAAAAGTAACCTCTTACATAAACTCTAAATAGATTATGTGCAAAACTAGAGGTAAAAATCTACTAGTTCAAATTCGCAAGTTCAAGAATGAATTCGACTATTTAGATAATAAGGCTATTAAACATAAAAGAGCTATCAAATTGATTAGAGAGAGTACTCTCTAACAAGATAATCAATGGTCCAACCAGGTGTTTAATGAGGTCAAGTAGGCAGCTAAGAAGCTAAGGAAGTCATTGGTGTTGTGGAAGGATGAAGTCAGCTTCTAGAAGCAGCGGGTTCAGTAAGCCAAAAAAGACCAGGTTTCTTGCATCAAATAGTGGCGTGAAATATGGACTTTTGACCTGGACTAACCTTAAACTATTCTTTCTTTCCTCAATTTATTGACCATTGGTTGGTCTTTTGTGGATTTTGAACCATATTTCTAAATTTTTATTTTGATTTATAGTTATTTAACTTTAAGAATTCACTCTTACTCCTTTATCCCTAACCTTTCAAAAAGAGTAAGCATATAAGTTTTTAAATGCTTTTCATTTATAAAACAATAGTGAGGTTGACCTTTTAAACTAGGTAACTAATAGGCATTCCTATTTAAAACTCTCTAATTTCAAATTTTCCCTTCTCAATTTGAAGCCCATTTCTCATATTCTCTATCTTTTGCGTTAGGCAATAAGATCAACTTCCATACTAGATCTCCTTCTTAAAATTATCATATGTGAATTCTTTTATTTTAAAATTTCTCCAACTTCTCCTTTTGAATAATCACATTATTCAATGCCTAAAATCACACTTCATATAAGTATTCTGTTTTCATTAACATTGCTTTTGAATATTCAAATGTTTTTAACGTGTTTTGCTTGACCACTCTCAATGATGGGATTACCATTTCCATAGGAAGAACATCATGACCATATGTTAAAGTGAATGGACTAACTCTTGTAGTAGTGTATTTGGAAGCACGATATGCCTATAAGGTTTTAGACATAATTATATGTCATTCTCTAAGATTATCCTTTTACATTTTTTTCCAGAAGTTTGATGATTACTTTGTTTGATGTTTTGGCTTAACCATTATCCTAAGCATAATATGTAGTCAAATTTAACAATTACATACTATAATATTTAGTAAAATCCTTAAATATTTTTTCCTGTAAGTATCAAGGAATTTATGATTGAGGAATAATTTGTTCCTTAATGAATTTTACTATATTTACTATATCCATCTAATTAACCTTCTTTAAAGGCTAAGTTACCACCCCTTTAGTAAAATAATATGTGGCCAATAGAATGAAATCATAGCATTTTGAAGAGGGTGGATAAATCTTCTTAATGAGATCAATGGCTAAACCTCTAAATGACCACAGTTTAATTATACAATATAACTCAGAAGTAGAAATTCACTAAAATTTTCCATAAATTTTCATTGTTTATAACCTTTAGCATAAGATATAAAATCTTCCAAGATTGATGGCTAATAGTAACCCACGTTGACGTATAAGCCATCTCATCTTTGTTCTAAATTGATGGGCTTCTCATAACCCCCTCATGAACTTAAGTTGTCATTGTAGCACCCCAGTCTCATAGGGGATATTCCTGAACATATCGACAGTATTCAAAAGCAGGCTCTATGAGGGTGGCATGCTAGAATAATCGATCAAACATACTCATTGCAACATTTTTTTTCAAACATCACATACATATTTCATAAAAAACCAATAATCATTAATGACCTATTTTATTTATAACAATTTCAATCACAAATGTGACAAACAATATACACATCATTATAGATTCCAGTAATCATCTGGGTCCATTACAATTACATTGTTTGTTTAGTCAAACAATGATTACAAACTGAATTCATTTTTACAATAAAGAACGCTTGTAGAATACAATATTTAATACAAAAATTAACAGTAAACATATGCAGATGTCAACTGATCCTGACCTCTACCTCTTATTTGACTTCAGCAGCTATATTCCAATTTGTCCAACTGGGTATCTCCTTTGAGCATAAAAACAACGTTACAATTTTGATGAGTTTTGCGAACTCAGTGAGTGGATCATCCTCGATGACTCACTTAATTACTCCATTATCTCATCATAAAGCATCGAATAGCATTTTATTCATTTGTTTCACATTTCACATTTAGAACAGTCAAACAATTCATTTCGATCATTTAAGACATACATATTAATTATATATGCAATGCTCCTGAGACTCACTTCCAATTGTTACGTTGTTGCAACTGAATGTCTGTAATTGTCCTGTATCTATTGTGGATACCTAGCTCATTAATAACTGTCCCTTATCAATTTGAGATAAAGGGCTCATTATATATAGTGAGCTTATGGCTCCTAATCACGTTATAAGCTTTAAGCTCTTTTTTGGTGGCTACTCCGGTTACAACTACCTTTATCTTATCATGCATTCATATAATGAAGTGCATGTATTCACATATATTCAATCAGTCCTTCGTATTCAATTTTCACATTCACATTCACATATCATCGGATCTAAGTCTGACATTTAACAAATATATGGAGAATTACTTATTTCATTCACATTCATATTCAATGAAGCACTTCCAATGTGTTCACATTTATCAAACTCCTCAGACTATTTAAGTCCGAAATTGTCTCAATCACATTCAAATCAAAAATATTTCAATGCAGAAATTTAAAGTAAAACAATCAATTAATGTAAGACTCCAGATTAGTATTTTCTTCTATGATCTGGAAATGTCTAAATGATGATGTTGAATCTTAGATATTATCTTCATGTAACACACAAATTGTACACACATCACTAATTTGCACATTGACATAATCATTCAATTGTACACATACATATATGTGTAATGCATAATGCATACTCAATTTGACTATTCTGGGTATATTTACTTAATTCATATCTCAAGATCATTCGTCTTTCATAACTCATATATGTCAAATTTGAATTTAGATTTACACCTCATTTATACAAGATTATTATAAGCCCATCATTCAATCATATATCTATCACATACATGCTCTCCAATCCTCTTCCTAGCATTATAAGATCTCATGATACTCAATTTCTCATTCATTCTTACTTAACACACATCACTCATCTCATTTGAATCACATTAGCCATATAAGATCACTTTCATTTCTATAACATCTCCAATTTTCCATATTTGAATGCTTGATGTATAACAATCCATTCTTAATTCATAACCTTAATTATCACCTTAAGTATATCACACATTTAACCACTTAATCCATTATCAACTAGGTTCATTTCAAGTCTCATTCATGCCTAAATACATCATAGGAAAGCATATAACCATTTGTGGTTTCAAACTACGTATAAAAGAAGCATATTTCACCTAAAAACCATTCCCACGATCGTGGATGATTTCCTACAATCATGGGTTTCATTAACATACATTTTAGCACCGTATTCATTTCCATAATCATGGGTTACTATATCCGAAGGTTTCCATCCTTCCTTCTTCCAATTTTTCTAGCTTTTCAACTTTGTTTTTAGGACAAGTTTTTGGATCAGTTTTGTATGACCACTATGACATAGAAAATGAGGTCTTTAGGCAACACTTTCTTATTAAAAAATGTTCCTATATGTCTTAAGTTTTTAATGACATAAAGTTAGTGTAGTTTGGTTCAGTATTCTGCGAGTTATAACCAAAATAATAAAGATTGTTCTCAAATGGCGACAAATCCCAATACTAAACTTTAGACTAAATTTCCCTTAGGGATATAATTCAAATTCAATTCCTTCATGAAAATTGTATCCATCTTTCTCTAGTTTAATCTAAATTAAAAATCATCCCATTTGATTATCTACATAACAATATATGGCCAAAATACAGATGTCTATTCAATAAAAACACTCCATCTAACATATTCCAGCACACTTCATCCTCATTTTCACCCTAGTTCATCTATTGGATCCTAATTTTTTTCTTTCTTTTGTGCTAAATTACTTATTAATTGCTTAATTATTTATTTATGTTGTTTTTTTGGGTTAATTATTTATTTTTAGAATTGAGTCATTAATTTAGTAGGCATAAATAAAGATTGAAGACTTGATGGAAATATTGGAACTTAGTTAGAATGAATGTGGTGTTAAGTGGAATAAAGGAGTTCAAGCCATAAAAAAATAAAAGAAGGACAAAATTGGAAAGGCCAAGTAAGTGAGGGGTATAATTGGAAGAAAGGGAATAAAAGTTGTCTTAAATTAGTGGAAGAGAGGAAGGTGTCGTCAGAAGCAAAAGAGAAGAGAAGAGAAAACGAGAAAGAACGAAAGAAAAGAGAAGAAAAATCGAAGAAGCTTGGGAAAAGGAGGAAAATTGTGGGAAACTTGGAAGGGAGAAGAAAAGAAGAGGAAATCAACTTGTTAGAGGTAAGTTTTCATCTTTCTTCTTGCTAGGTTTGAAAAGGGATTAAATAGAGACTAGGGTTTATGTTGGGAATGAAGGAAGAAAGAAGAGGAAGATGAAACCAATTTGATTTTGGATTTCTAAGCTAGATTGTTGGTTTTTTAGCCTAGATGGACTGTGGGTAGGTTAAGTTTGAGCTTGAATTGTGTTAATTTCATTTTGTTGTGATTATGAAAATTTTGGGGATTTCCATTTAAATTGGAATTGAATGAGAATTTTTTATTGTGTTAGAAAATCAAGAACAACCTACCCAAGAGCAAGAGGAAGAGCGCAATTGAGTTTGGATTTTCCAGAGTTATAAGGTGGGTAAAATATTTATGGTTATTGTGTAAATGGGCAATGTGCCTATGTATATGTGTTTATAATTAAATTTCTAAATTGTGAAATTGCTGTGATGTGGAAAATGCATTATGATGTGTTTTATGTTATATATGACATTTTGATATCGTTAAATTGTGAGTATGATCATGTTATGCCATTAAATTGTGTTATGGCACTTTGATTTAAATGGAAAGAAGAAAAGCACGAAAATATGAATTTGTGATTGATTGAATTGAGCATCAAACATTGATTATGTTTGGGCAAGAGTGGAACTGTTTTGTAGTCACGTACACGTCGACATAAAGCCTTTTCCTGGCTTCCCGCTTGTGGCACACGAATCTGAAAAATGGACTTGTTTTGTTCATAGAGTGAACTCGGTTTGTTTTGTTCCACGAAACCCTCGAGCCATTTGTTGTGCATTTGCATTTTGATATGTTAAGTTATGATGCTATTTGAGTGCTATGCTTTGATGTTATATTACATCCAATATGTCCTATCCGATGATGAATTGAATTATGAAATGTGAATTGGAATTGTAAATGTCGAACTGTCATTTCTAAATTAAGATAAGAAGTGTATGCCTATATGAATGTTCATATATATATATGATTGATTGTGTAGCTCGTTGCCAATGGCTATAAATATATTAGCCACTGAGCTATGTAACTCAACCAATAATTTTCCCTCCTTAAGTGTAAAACGAGAAGATTAGCGATCCTTGCAAGGCATTTGGAACTCCAAGATAGCTAAAAATCATTTGTACTAAGCTAGTGACTATTTTCTTGGATAGCTTTATAGGCATGTCAAACATGAACATCCTTTTGTATTTTGTATTAAGTTGATGTGTATGTTGATATGT
>JAOSBN010000006.1:30734538-30750892 GCA_027563595.1 Erythroxylum suave
TCACTTTGTTTAGAAATGAGAATGTGAAATTGAGTTCCCTTTTATGTATGATTATGTTATTTTAAAGGTTGAGTATAGTGGAATGTATATGTGCATATTCTTCTACGTTGAGATTGAAAATTGTTGTTAGTATTAGAGTAGCATGTCATATTTGGAAGGATTGGAAGGATTGCATGTGATAAATTAGAATAGTTGGATTGATATAAAGAGATATTGAAGGATTGATATAAAGAGATATTGCATTTTGCATGCTTTCATATGTGGAGAGATTGTGTTCTGAACTCGAAGGAAAAATTGTATTGATCTAGGTATATTTAGCCCAAGTTGTCTTCATGAAAGTTGTAGCTTAATGTTTTATCTTTCCAACGGTATAAAGTATGCAATTTTTTAGATATCGTAGTTGAGAGTTATGACCATTACAAGTTAGGATGTCGCAAAGGATGTATATATATGGAACAACTATGGAGATTGAAGTGATATGGCACTAGAAGAGGTGGATTTGAGGAGACTATGAGTAAAACAGATGTTAGAATGGAGTTAGGATCCACTGGAGGGGTCTTGGAGGGTGAAAATTTTCGTTACACCTGAGGGTTACACGAACAGGCCGTGTATATTCACACTAGCCGTGTATTCCTGATGCGGAAAAATTTCCAGACCTAAAGGTTACACAGTCTGCCCATATTATTCCACACGGCCCATATTTTAACTGTCCAAATGACAAAATCTCATTCTGAGTTCCACACAAAAGTTGTAGATCCAAAAGTCTTCGTCAAAACCATGCAAAGAATACCTTAATCCGATATCCCTAGTGAAAGTTATGTCGTTTGTTCTATGATAGGTACAACGTGATTGAGGACATAAACATCGTTAATTCTTTTAGCCATAACTTCATAACTCGACCTCCAAATTAAGTGATTCTTGAAGCGATAGATTCCTGACACATTTTTCTCCTTGACAAAAAAACTTGTAGTCTTTTGGATGATTCAAAGAAGATTGACGGAAGGAAAATGAGGGATCGGTTGGAAGGGATAATTAGGATATGAACATACTTTGGATTTATTTTTTTGGTATATCTTGAGCTATAGAGCTCCAAATGAGATGGTTCTTATTTCAAGATAAATTAGAGACACAGAGCTACAATTGTCTTGAAGAAGCCAAATTGTGATATTAGTGTTGGCTGGTGTGGGCAACCCACCCTTGTGAGATGACGGCAAAGTGAGGGTTCATTAGAATAACCCTACAAGGAAACCCGCTCACGCTTTTCAACTTCGAAATGATAGTTGGGCTCCGGGAATGGGATCCAACATCATCTCTTTATAAAATTTCTTGCATTCTTTCAACACCAACTCTATGATCATTTAAACTCAAAAGCATCTCTACATCAACTTATGATTTATTGATCATCATAAAACAAAATCAGTACATCTATATGCTCATTTCTTCACTCATGTTATAGCATATGATCAACTCCATTTAACTCATCAATCTATCACTAACCATCATCATACATGTTTCATTTAACAAATAAAGAAGAACAATAACATATTATTTACTTGTTTGAGCTCTAAAGCCTCTTCAGATTGTCACCTAACCCTAGCTTCAAGCATACACGATCGTCATCTTTTCATGATAGATTTGGTTAGGCTTTTAAATAACAAGATGGAGAAGACATCTTGGGATGGCTAATGAAAAATGATGACAAAGCTCAATGTTGAGAGGGTGAAGACGAGTGAGTCGTAAACAAAGAGAAGTGAAGAAGATGAATAAAAAAGCATTCGGCAAAAAGTGAAAGAAAACGAACAATTGTCTTGCAAGGGTAAGTTACGAGAGTGAAGTGTGTGGCATGCAAGTGACATTTATTACTTGCCATATGTCACCACCTTATGGTCCCTAAATGGTCATTTTAATAACTAGTCCATTTTTCTCTAATTTATATTTCGATTGTCTCCTAATTTTCAAGGAAACTTGTCACTAAATCTTAATGTCACATATTACTTATTTCTATTGCCATGCACTAATTATTTATAATGCCATTTATCAATTGTCTTGCCACTTAGCATTTTTCCTAGTCCAAAAATACTCATAAATCTCATAAAATTCTCAAATTTCACTAAAAATTCTAGATCAATAATTTAATTCACCATATCAATTTTCAAGGCATAATATTCACTATCCATATCATAATCACATTAAAACAACCATTTAAACCCCGGAATAAGTTAAATGAGTGCATAAACAGTAATAATAGTAATGTGTACAAAAATCAAATTCATAGGTGTGTATGCTTATTCTAGTGATATATATAAAGATGCAATGCTCCTCACGTATTCCGTATGTTATTTCTCATATATCTTGGTTTAGGATTCCCTTGTCCTAACCTTTAGCATAGAAATGAGATGTTACAGTCATTATCAATACCTTATGCATCCCAAGGCACCTCAAAAATAGTCTAACATTACCTTGTAAAAACAAGACTCCCTCGATCAACACAAAATTGAGTGCTTAGAGTTTAACTCTGATAAGCACTTTCTTTTTAGGGTTTATTAAAAAGCTCCTGATTTCCACCCTTCATTCTTAAATGACTTCTTTGTCAATATTAAAATTCCCCATAGACCCTCTTTTGTAAATAGATGAATGGGATTTTCTTTACACAATTACATATTTATGAACCAATTTTTTGAACATTTTCAGCCCAAATATAATTTGTGAAATGTCATTTGCTTCCTAATTTTCTCTTATGGAATATATTAAAATTCTACTCCGTCAATGAATTCTAATAATTAAACAATGACATTATAATAGTGTGACTGAGTTAAAACTTATACAATGTTATTCCCTTGTAACTTAGCATAACATCAGCTGAGAATCTCTAATAATGATTACTCATTTAACTTTAAGATTGACTAAAAGTTCTAGTCCAACTAGTAAGCCCTTATACTTAGCTTGACTATAGAAATCTATTTTAAGGGACAGAAATTTCTCACTTCAATTTGGTGTAGTAATGACTATCTCAAAGTTAACTAAGTTCTTTATGCTAGAACCATTAAATTTCAATTCCCACGTCTTCTTCTCATAACTGAGAACAAAAGGTCCTACATCCTCCTATACTTTAATCATGGGTTGGTTTGCTAAAAAATCAACTATCACCTGACCTTTTATAGTTTTTTTTAGCGTAATATATCAAGTTGAAGTCTACAAGAGTTATAAGCCATTTCCTAAGATGACTGGCTCATTCAATATAAATTTTATCAAGTTAATTTATAAAGCTCCATAAACTTTATTTTGGAACAGATGATGCCTTAATTTTGAATAAGTGAAATATAACACAAAACATAACTTAGCAATGGGAATATACTTATAATATGTTGACGTAAGAATTCTTCTCGAATAATATATAGCTTGTTTATGGCCAGCCTTATTATTATAAGCCAATAGATTCTTTTTCAACAAAAAATATACAATTTTAATAGAATTCTTTCTTAGAAGGTATCAGTAATAGAGGTTTGGTTAAGTATTCTTTGATCCTATAAAATGTCGCTTGATGCTTTTCCTCCTAATGGAATTCCTCAGAATGCTTCAACCTTAACAAGTCTGAAAATTCTTTTGTTTTCGTACAAATTAGTAATAAACCTCTTTATATATTTACCTGACATAGAAATCTCTAAAATTCTATCTTATTATGAGGTGACTTTGCATCAAGAATAGCTTTGCTTTATTTATATCTAGCTCAATTCCTCTATTATGAACTAAAAACCTAGGGTGTTCTTTATTTTAACTCCAAATACACATTATAGGGGGTTTAACTTCAATTTGTGGATTCTCATCATATGAAAGGCTTCTCGTAAATCTTAGATATGATATGTACTCTTTTTTTATTTCATAATGATATCATCCATGTAAACTTCTACATACGCCTATCAAATCATGAAAAATAACAATCATGGCCCTCTAATAAGTGACTCATGCATTCTTTAGACTAAAAAATATTACATCCTATTTGAATGTTCGTATTTACCCTGGATATCTGAAAGATGTTTTTGAAATATCATTTTCGACTATAAAATTTTGATTATAACCAAAAAACAGCCTATAAAAGAAAAGAAATAATGTCTATTTTATTAAAGAAAAAATGCACCATACATAAATGTGATAGTTTCTAGCACACACAAAAATGCGCCATCTATGTATGGTGCTTTTTTTATGCTAGAAAGTAGCACATTTATGTGATAGTTTGCAATCAGTATAATGTATATATCCTTTGGGGTAGTTACATTTAAATCCCTAAAGTCAACACAAATTCTTATCTTTATATTCTTTTTAATTATGGGCACACGATTAGCTAGCTACTCAGTATATTTGAATGATCTATGAAACTAGCCTTATTTAATTTTTTGACTTCTTCTTTAATCTTTAGTTTAAATTCTTTGGAGCACTACTTAAGGGCTGGCAACAAGGGTAAAATTCTGGATTTATTAGAAGTTTATGTTCCACAAGCCTTCTAACCCTGGCATCTCTATATAGTCCCTGGTAAAATAATCTTTGAATTTCTTTAGGAGCTATCCTAACTCCAACTTTATTCTTGGATTTAAATCTTTGCTAACAAAGACTACATAAACTTCTGATGAATTATCTATGTTCGCTTCTTCTACTAGTTATTTGTTTTGGCTTCTAAACTCTTCAAACTTCTCAGGAGTGGATTTCAACACTTAGACATAGTTTCCCCTTATTGGTAGTTGTTCTTCTTCTTTAAAAACTAATTCTATGTTTTTTCATTTGCCCACTTCCTTGGAATTCTCTAAGATTTTATTGCATCTAAAACTTGACTTTTGTAACTACAGCTACCGCGTTTTCTTTTTGTGAAAATTTAGCCATCTTGTTCCTCTATAATGGAAACCCTAATTATACTAAGAGTACGCTTAATGGTAGTTGTTTTTGAAAACCTTTCTAGCTATGTCCTATTTTTTTCTTCATCTTTGTTTTTAGGAAATTCACCACGAAAAAAGTTTGTGAATTTATACTAGCTTTACATGGTCACCATAGAATCTTGTATCTCACATTAACTTTAGTATGGAATGACTATGAATCAGCCCAAAATGAATTTTGTTTTATTACCTTTCCATAGAAACAAATTTGATAAAGAGACAGTGAAATACAAAAGTTGGAGTGGATCCAATCTGGATCCAATCTTATCCCAATAAGAGTTGATAACTGGCATATGTGTCAATAACAAATAAGGCTGTGAAAGAAGACTTTCCTCCCACTATGATATTCACATAGAGAATTCCCCATGCTCTTGCAGTTTCTCTAGTGAATGTAGCAATATATATACTCCAATTGGGATTTTTTTTACTCTTTACCTAAAGCTATCATCATTTTAGTTAATATGATGTTTATTGAATCAACCAAAAATCTTTAAGTTGGCCTACTATTGATGTGGGCATTAATATATCATGTTCTTATATTTTTCACTATAGAATCAACTGGCTTTTCTAGCATCACCATTTTTGGAATTCCTAATCCCATAGCCAATATTGATACTCTGTATTCTCTTTTCTCTAAAAGGAAGTTTAGCTTCTTCGCATAAGATTTAATAAATGAATTCGTTGGAGTCCTCCTCCTGACTCTCTAGGCAAGTTGACTTCCTATAAAATCTATAATTTTGTTTTGCCTCGCTTCACTTCTCACTGACAATTTCTACATGTCCCTCACATTATTAGGGTTTGTAGTACTCTCTTTTGAGTAGACAGTCCTTATAAAAGATTACTTTTTCGAAATTGGATTTTCCAATGGTAAATGCTTGCTTCTTTCAATCCTAGCAATAGATCTTTGTCATTAAAGCTTTCTTTTTTTAGTTTAAGTTAATGTTATTCAATTTTTGGGATGCCTTACTCGCTACCATTATTAAGACAGCAGCACCCACGGTGGTATTATAAACTGAGACTATCTACACTGAACAGTTGGGATTCATAGATCATATCTTTTTTTAAAGACTTAGATGAATTATGATTGATAATTTTGCCTTAAAATTTCTACTTTGTCTTAGGTTCTAAGAATATTCTAGTTTTTAGTCCTAACTCTGGTATTTAAATTATAGCTAGGAACAAAAATACATGTACTAAAATTTGATGTTAATGCTAAATGGTACTTCACAATCTTTAGCTTCTTTTTAACATCTAGCAATAGGCATAAATTGGATTTAGTGGCATAAACAGTTGCAATTAGTAGGAATGTTTCTTCATCTATTAGCATAGTTTGGTTAACTTCAACGAATAGCATAATCCCCTTTTTGATTGGGTCTTATACCATATTGTTGTACCCCCATCATGAATTCATTAGAAGACTCCATGTATTATGAAATTTGTAGTAGTATATGCCTCTAATTTCTTCTTTTAAGGAACTTATATGTCTGGGTAGTAAGGTAATGAATTTTTTCTTATAATAAAAATTTGAAGTTCTCCTTTAATTTGTACTAACTTTGGGCAGATGGAGTTTCAATTTTCCTTTTGACTTCAAGAGATTTACATTCTAAAGAGGGGCAAACATAAGTTCTAAGGACTTTAAATTCGACTCCTACCAAATTATAAGAATTCATCTTTAGAACATAATTGACTATTGAATTCTTCTTTTGATGTCCTTCGTCCCTAAGAAGTTCTTAATATTTGGAGACTTTCATTACTAGTTCATATAAATCACAAAATTCTATTCCTTAGAATTTCTTTTGTAATTCAATATGAGAAAATTTTACATATTTATTATTTGGAGAGCAATTCGACATCGACTCTCATCTTCTTAAAATGTATGATCAATATGTCTACATTCTCACTACTTCTTTAAGTAACTCTAAGTAGCTCAACTATGCTAACTTCAGGCTTACTCTGAAAAAGATGAGTATGAAATAATCTTTCTATTTTGATATAAGAAAGCATAGAGTTCTTGGGCAACAAAGCATACAAAGAGAAGTTATACCTATTAATGAATTTGGAAACAACCTGAGTTTAAAATTATTAAAATTTTTATAATTGGAGAGTTTTCCACATTGTATGGTGAATCTAGCAATGCTCTCAATGATCAATTAACAATACTCACCAGAAACAAGTTGAATTTAGGAATTCTATAGTCAATAGGATAAGGATTATCATGGTCAATGTGCTTCATATAAGGCTTATAAAATTCCAAGCAGTCAAGCTATATCAAAGCAAGCTTGTACAATTCCTGAACAGCTTCTCAAATAACTTCCATCGACTTAAAGTTTCATATTATGGGGGAGGGGGTTAACATGATTATTGTTTACAACTACAATGTTACCCCCTAAACCATATTGTGGTGTATTAGCTTCAACTTTTACACCAAATATTTGCCTACTTGCAATTTGGTGCCTAACTGTCTATTGACCATTTTCATGATTAATGCATAGAGATGCCATAGGAACATTCACTTTTTATGAGGAGAGACATATCTTTCATCTATAAAAGAAGTAGTTGGAAAGCGACTACACTACCTATCTTCCATCTCATTAGGTTAGGATACCCTCAAGTCCTTTGAAGATCTACTTTGCTAAAGCTAGATAATTCTGGCTAGAAATCTGTACCAAAGTGGTAGGCAATTTGTCAACCTTCTTTATTAATATCCTAATTGCCTCGGTTGTAAAGGCTATATTTGATTTTAATATTGGAATTTCAGTTGTGCGAACAACATTATTATGTTATGGAGATTTTGGATTCTCACTAGAAGGAGAGTTAGCTAAAGGTGAGGCTACCGTTTTGAGATTCTCAACCATTTAAGATACATAATCTCCATTCCCTCCTACTATAAAGAATTCTTTTTCCAAAGATGTAGAAACAGTGATTTCTTTTCCATTCCTCAATTACGACATTGGGCCCCACTAGGTGGCCCAAATTGTTAGTGTCAATCTGGAATTTGGGTGTGCTAGGGAGGAATTTCACCTAAATTTATACCTAACTTCTTATTGAAAGTACAAGTGGGCTTCGAAAAATTAGAAAGTGAAACTTTGAGCTACTAAAATGATAAAATGTAATGGAAAAAAGAAAGGATTTAAAAAGGAAAATATAAGTTACAAAAAGAATTCGAGGTAATCAAAATGAATACATAACATAAAGAATGCTAAAAAAAGTTAACAATACGTTTTTGGAGTTGTTTATCTCTTTGGACATTATTTGGAGGTTGTGTTTTTTTGGGGATTATGTGTTATGTCTATAAGGATTATTGTTTTTTGTTTATTTGGTGCTGGTGAATTTATAATCCTTAACTTCCTTAAGCAATTTTTTACTGTAATTACCATTTCTCAAGCTCTCGTTAACTTTTTATCATTATTTTCTCAACTTCCACATTTTGGACTTTTGCCTCAAACACTTTGTTTGTAACTTGTTGACTTTCAACCCATTTATCCGTGTCTCTCCATCATATCCATCACCCACTTCCAATATGTTCATCTCCCCATGTTCTAGTTCTACACAAATTGTCTAACTAAATATTTGTCGAACTTTCATATTTTGCGCTCCCTTTTACTTATGGGCTAGATTTTTATAATCTATCAATAATAAGCTACAACATCCTTTGTGAGATCCTAATCACCATCTTCCTTCCTTCCTTCCTAATGACTCTTCGACAATCATTTTGTTGGATTCTTTTTTTAACTCGGTCTAGAATTATTGTTAATTATTGATTTTTTTCTCAATATAGGTGGAGTTTTTGATATGTTTACTACTAACTATTCTGGGTTATTTACTTAGAATCATCTATACATTTCGCACTATTGTCTTCATTAATCTAAATGAGTTCTTTACTAGGTACAAATATCCTCTTTACTTCGTGTACTAGTCAATCACCACCTAATTAAGTTCTTATATATTTTAGTTCACTCTTGCATCTCAATTCCCATTTATTGTTTTTTTATATTGAAAATATTGTTCAATATTTCTTTTTGCAATATTAAATTGGTTAAAAAAATTTGAATCCATGTGGTTGGTAAAAAAGAGGATTTTTTTAATGCATATTCAAAATTTAGTAATGTTTTATAGTAATGAAATGACAAAAGGTACAAATTGTCCCCTAATGTTTCCTAAAAAGTCTTAAGTTAGTCCCTATTGTTATTTATGATATCAATTTAGCCTATATGACATCACAACTAAGTAACTTGGACCAACCATAACTTGATATAATCTTAAAAACAATTTCTTTAGATATTGGTTAAAGATATAATTTTCAGTTTAACGTTTTACAAAAGGTCTAAGTAAGCCTTTGCTATTATCTTTATTATTATTTTTGTCAATTTGTAATAAATTGAAAGTTTAAATATTTAATAATCTTTACTAATATTAAAATAAAAAGATTAAAATTTTAAATATAATTTGTCTTTTAATAATTTTTACTTACCTTAGGACGTTGAAAATAATTTAGAGAATACAAATTGGAGAAAAAAATAAAGGTATTTTTGGGCAAAAGGAAATTTCCCATATGGACCCCACAGCTTCCAATTGCTGACCGTTTTTGAGTCTGACATGGTTTTTGACCGTTGCAACCCTATCATTTTGAAACTTCTCGTTTTGAAAGTTCACACGAGTGTGCTCCAAAAATTACTAACTCCCCTCCTCATGTGGATTTGATCCGAGTGTTAGAAGCAAAAATAGGAGTGACAATAGAACCTTTACCTCAATAACTGATATCAACCGTCCGATCTTCTTCAGAATGAAGGGCTGAGATCCTGATGACTGATTTTACAATCTTGATCTTCCCTCTCTCTTTCCTCCCTTAGCTTGCTTCCCTTCACTTCAAGGTCCAATCTTTCTTTGTATTTTCTGCTGAAGACATCAGCATTCCTGGAAAATCCCTCAAATTTCTGTCATTTTAAGCAGTTTTAAGTGACTGGTTCGGAGAGAATTATCTGGGCATGTTTGGATAAGGAAAAGGGCATAATGGTGTCAACACGGTCTCAAATTAGCAACAAGATAGAAGATTACTGCCCAAATCAAGATGAGAACCACATGAGTGTTCCGTTGAGAAATCCACACCATGGCTTGAAAGAAAAGTTGAAAGCTTTAACTCTATTATATGAGCAGCAAAAGAAGGCTTCTTTAGCTCTAAGAAACGGGTCACCAAAGCCTGAAGAGAGGCGTTTCGCAACAAATCCAAGTGTGGATCTTACCAAATATTGCAGAAGAGAAGAGATGGATAGGGATGAAACCAAAGAAGCCGATGAAAACTTTGTAATCATGCGAGAGAACACTATGCCTACAATGCCTGATTCAAAGCCTAATGCTAAAGTTACAAGAACCTTTGTGTTTCCACAGCCGCAACAGTTGGATGATGGTAAAGAGAATGTTTTAATGGGGTCCGATCGAATTTTCGGTTTTTCGACCTGTGTAAGAAAGGCCAATGTTTCCAGTACTGTGTCAAGGAAGCTTTCAATGGGGAGCTCTGTGCCACAAACAGAGCCAAGAGGGCTACTTGGGACCAAACACGTGCAAGAAACAGAGAGGCTAGAGACTGTTTCAGAAAGAGATGGGACTCATGAAAGCCGGATTTTGGTGTTTGTCAGGCTTAGGCCAATGGCTAAAAAGGAAAAAGATGCTGGCGCTAGGTGTTGTGTGAAGATTGTGAATAGGACAGATGTTTATTTAACGGAGTTTGCTAATGAGAACGATTACTTGAGGCTGAAAAGGCTTCGGGGTCGTCATTTCTCGTTTGATGCTTCATTTCCTGATTCTTCTTCTCAACTCGAAGTTTATTCTACCACGTAAGTGCTCAAAGGATTTGAAGTAGTGCTTTATTCGTTATAAAAATTTTCAATTCTGTGAAACTGTTGTATGCTAACCTTTCCAATTTTCATGTTTTCACTTGATAATCCTTCGAGCTTAGGAAAATGCTTTGAAGTTACCAGAAGACTTACCTATGAACTGCCCTTTACGTTGTACATATTTTGGATATTGTCTTTGAAAATTAGTTGTTGGCTCATTTTGGTAAAATCTCATAGTATAACGAGATAGGAGATAAAGAAACAACACAGGGACTGATTAATTTCATGGCAATATGCTTCGGGACTACAAGCCCTTCTGTTGTTTCCCAAAGCTTTTCGCGCTTATCTCACAGTCACCATATGATCGACGCTATGAATTTGGATAAATTAATGTCAACAGATGGATTTCTTTCTGCTTTGCCTTTCTTTAGTAGTCAAGCAAATCTTAATACACTAAAACAACGTCAGGATACAGTTTTAGCAGTCCAGTCTTCAGTTATTACTAGCAATCAACAAGAAGAAATATATATATTCCAGAATCTTGTTTTCTCACTAATCAAAGAAAGGAGGAGAGTTACCTAGGAAAGATGCTGTGACATGTTATTCAATCACGTTAGTTGTATATTGAAGGAAAGATGCGGTGACATGTTATTCAATCACATTACTTGTATATTGAAGGAAAGATGCTGTGACATGTTATTCAATCACGTTATTTGTATATTGAAATGTTTTCATGTCACCAATCTTCAGCAGTTTGTTCGTGGAATTTCATTTACGTTTGATTGATTAATAACTTATTAAAAAGAGCCAAGTGTTTGAATTAAAATTTCAGGACAGCAGAACTTGTGGAGGGTGTTTTGCAAGGAAGGAATGGATCAGTATTCTGCTATGGTGCCACAGGCGCTGGGAAAACTTATACAATGCTGGGAACCATAGAGAATCCTGGAGTTATGGTTTTGGCAATAAAGGATCTCTTTACCAAGATTAGACAGAGAAGCTGTGATGGAAATCATGCGGTTCATCTCTCATATCTCGAGGTTTACAATGAAACCGTTAGAGATTTGCTCTCCCCTGGAAGGCCTCTGGTGCTTAGAGAAGATAAACAGGTATTGTCTCTGCGTCATTATATTCACTTCTTCGAAGTAAAAAATGTACTCAATTACATTGAAAGTCTGTTTTCTACTTTATGTTTCCGTAACAGGGAATTGTAGCTGCAGGCCTGACTCAGTACAGAGCTTATTCTACTGATGAAGTAATTACCTATTTCCATGTTTTAGAAGTTTGAACATTGGGTGAAATTATTGATTTGTCCATCCGGTGTTGTGTCAGGTCATGGCATTGCTTCAACGGGGAAATCAAAACAGAACAACAGAACCAACTCGTGCAAATGAAACCTCTTCACGCTCTCATGCTATTTTGCAGGTAACTCCAGAATTCGGAACTTTGCTATGTCATTTTAACAAATTTGTCGCCATTGTGCAAGGCCTATTATGTTATTTCAGGTTGTTGTTGAATACCGGGTGAAAGATGCCTCCATGAATGTTATTAATAAAGTTGGAAAGCTCTCGCTTATTGATCTTGCTGGCTCGGAAAGAGCTCTAGCAACCGACCAGAGAACGCTTAGATCCCTTGAAGGTGCCAACATAAACAGATCACTCCTTGCACTTAGCAGTTGTATCAATGCGCTGGTTGAGGGTAAGAAACATATCCCTTACCGAAACTCAAAGCTCACTCAACTTCTCAAGGACTCACTAGGTGGATCTTGCAACACTGTAATGATTGCAAACATAAGTCCGAGCAATCTCTCATTTGGTGAGACCCAAAACACCCTGCATTGGGCTGACCGAACCAAGGAGATACGCACCAAGGTCATAGTTTCCTAGCTTCTCTCACCTCTTTAATTTCGGTTGCTTTCCCTTGGATTTGGCAAGACAATTTGTTGCAGTCAAAAGCATACATCCCAAATAGATTCAGCATAATGAGGCCAAAAGATCTCTTGCTTTACCAATATTTTATCCGCAGGCACCCGAGCCAAATGAGGAAATACAGCAAATACCAGAATCGCAGACTGATCTGTCGAAGCTATTACTTGAACTGCAAAAAGAGAATCGTGAGTTGAGAGGACATTTAGCTCGCCAGCAGCAAAAGCTACTAACCCTCCAAGCACAATCCTTGGCTGCAAATTTGTCTCCAACACCACCTTCAATTACTTCTATGTTGACTCCTCCGTCCACAGCCCGACCAAATGGGAAAAGTAAAGCCAGACCTTCACTGCTCACCAGGAATTGTTTCACACCCGAATCCAGGAGAAGGGGAGTAGAGGATGGTGTTAGAGAACTCCAGCTTACTGTGAAGGCGTTGGAGTCAGAAATTGAGACAATGAAGAAGGAGCATGCTTTGCAGCTGAAACAGAAGGATGATCTTATTCGGGAGCTCTCTCGGAAGAGTAATAAACATCTGGAAGCTAAGAGGACAGTCACAAGGGCTAGCTTGAGGCCGAAAGAAACAAATATAGGAGAGCTGAAGAGTCCAAGTCACCGTTTTTCGAAGTCACCTGCTCCAAGTGCAAAGAAACGAAGCTTTTGGGACATAACAACAGCCAGCAGCCCATCAGCTGAAAAACTAAATGGAAGAAAGACCAGAAGTCATATCGCTGGCGATCCTACTGCAGCTCCCTCCATGCTTCTTCAGGTGAGTCTGACCTACAATGCTCCATCTTCATAAATTCATAACTGCATAGTGTTGCATGCGGACTTTACTTGTCTAAAAGGGCACTGTACAGCTCTGAATGAATGAAAAAAATGCCAACTTCAAATTGCTTGAAGACCACAAAGCAACAATACGTGTCTAAATACGTTATTGGTTTTGTGACATCATGCAGCCAGGTTTCGCTCGTCAAAGACCTTAGCCTTCCAAGGTAGAGAACATACACGTACTTCTACCAGGCACATGAGGACAAACAGGAACTTTGCAAAGGGATACATGTTGGATTAAACTAAGTTTTAGAAAGGAGAATATGTTGCCTATTCTGATTCTTTTTTCTTTTTGTAATTTGATTCATTGTTACACACTTTGTAGTTGTTGTTCTTCAATAGCTGTTGGAGATTTTGGAGAAAGATGAAGCAAATGAATATTTATTTATATTCACATTCGGTCATCCATTTGAGATTCGATACTCTGGCAATCATTCAAGCTTTTCGGCCGTTGTTTTTTCTGTTGTTAAATTATAGTTCATTTATCTTGTAAATAATTTCCATTATATCTTAATCACTCAAAAGACTAATTGGAGAATTGAATTTTCATTCTCATCCATTCAATTTCGAGATTTTCTTGTTCGATTATGAAATCATTGCGTGATTAAGCACTTAGTACATGTTTGAACAGCACCTAACATCTAATCATAACAAACAAATTCGCAAGTCTCTTAAAAGTCTAATTTTTGTAAATAGATTTACGTGATCTCAACTTACTAGTAGTGTCCTTGGCAAGATTGAATGGACAATCTTTAATAAATCTGTTCTAGAAAAAGAATTCAAATTGGTTTTGCTGAAATTTCCCTTCAGAATAAATGACTTTTCAAATTTAGTAAAAAAAAACACCTGTTTGTTTAAGTTTTTTGTTTTAATTTCTTCCAATTTTCAAATTTATGAAAACTACAAAATGTAGTTTTTATTTTTTGTTTTTAATTTTTCATAATCTCGTTTAGTATCAACTAAAAAATAAATATATATTATTTAATTATTTTATATATTAATTATTAATAATAATTATGATTAGTTAACTTTCACTAGTATTGATTTGCAAACTCAATTCATTAGTACTTATCATTAAAAGTTTTACAAGATAATAGACATTAGGAGGCACAATCTAGATAAGTGCATCAAATGGGAGGTTATCATATATATTTTGTTGAATATACAAGGGGTTAAATAGGATTAGAAGAAAACTTTTATCACACTAAGTAGAACTTTAGTACATATGTAACACATAAATTTGTCTTTTCACTTTTGCTTAAGTCACTCACTTACATAACACTTGCTCTCTTTATTTTTTAGCCTTTCACTTGTACAACAACTCAAATGACCAAAGTTTATATTTATAGACTTGGTAGGGAAGTGAATGAAGCTTAAAAAGCTTCATAATTGACAATGAACTAAACTTTTAGTAGCTTCGAAGTTGTGATTATTCTTATGCTAATTCTATAGAACATTATAGAATATTAAAGAGAGTAGGTCAGTGACTTTAACTCTCCCCCTTAACTGTTATTTTCTCTAAATCTTTATTTACTTATCATACCAACCTAGTTTCTAAAGTTTTTGAATTTTGGACTAATAAGTCCTTTAGTAAGTATGTCAACAACTTGGTCTTCAGACTTTATGAATTGCATCTTACCATCTCTAGACAAGACTTTCTCTTACACAAAATGGTAATGTACCTCTATGGGTTTAGTTCCTAAATGGAACACTAGATCCTCGGTCAAATGTATAATTGATTGATTATCATAGTATAATTATACTTCGTAATTAAATGCCTGATAAAGATCCTTTATAGCTTGTATTAACCATATACATTCTTAAGTTGCTATTGTTGCCACTTTGTATTCTACCTTGGTACTTAATAAAGAAACTACAGGTTACCTTTTGTTGCATCAAGAGATCGATTCCAATTCAAGACTAAAAACATAATTAATAACTAGCGCCTTGTATCATGATTTATTGTAATCAACATCACAATATCTGTTAACATTATTATAACTGATATATTTGGTCTCTTGACTGTGAGATAGATTAGACTACTAATTAGTTGTTTTTACATTATAACATTCTCTAATTTCCTTCCTTCAGCAGAGTATAGTTTTGTGTGTACCTCTACTAAAGTTATAATAAGCTTGTATTCTAACATCTCATACTTCTATAACAAGCCATTAATATAAATGTGCTGACATAAGAAAAGTCCATCCTTTGTGCTCTCAACTTTAAGACCAAGAAAATGGTTTAACTCTCCCAAGGCTTTTATTTGGAAATGCACTAACAAGTTGGCATTGACTTGATCAATCTCAACAACATCATCACTAATGAGAAGTTGGCTATGGTGTTAGTCCATGTGGATGATCGACTACTCACCTTGGACTTTCACAAATGAGCTAGAGTCAGTTGGTGCCATTATGTAACCGCTATGGATCAAGAACTCTACTATCTTCTTGTACTAAGCTCTTGGTGATTGCCTCAATACATAGAGTGAATTCTTTAACTTGGATATATAGCTAAGATGAGCCTTGCTCTTAAACTCTTAAGACTGCTCTATGTATATTTTTCAATCTAACTTACCATGTAGAAAAGCATTCTTAACATCTATTGGTCAAGGCTTCCAATATTTATAAGCAACTAAGGCTAATAAAAACATATAATTTTGTAATCTTTGCAACTGTACTAAATATCTCATTAAAGTTTAGTCCATACTTTTGTAAGAATCCTTGGTCCACTAAGCGAGCCTTACATATTTCAGCTGATCCATCAAGACATATCTTTACTTTATAGACCTATTTATAAGAAATTAGCTTCACATCTTTAAGTTTAGGCACTAAATCCCACGTCTCATTTT
>JAOSBN010000006.1:30765120-30779296 GCA_027563595.1 Erythroxylum suave
TTCATTATACAAATCAAATAATCAATTTTAATTGGAGAAAAAGTTAGTTTTTAAATCACATAATTCATTTTTATACATTTTGAAAAGTATTTTCATTTTTCCATTTTAATTTAGTCTTTGTGGGGCAGGACTTGATATTATGCACTTGTTTGTTTTCATTTATTTTTTTTGATTTATGATTTTGTTTTCCAATTTAGTAAAAAAAATATCTGTATAAGTTTTTGGTTTTGGTTTCTTCAAATTTTCAAATTTTAGTGGTTTTTTTTTCATAATCTAACTATCAACTAAATATATAATATATAATTATTTAATGTATTAATTATTAGTAAAAATTATGAATAATTTAATTTAATATTCTATTTAATTAATTAAAAATATGAATAATGTTATTAAATTTGTGTAATTAAATTAAGTAAATTTCATTTAATGATTATGAATAAATTTAAAACATCTTCGAAATATGTAAATTAAAAAATCAATTTAATAACTAAGATGAATTTAAAATAAATATTCATTTATAAATGAAATTAAATTTGAAAATTATTTATTTTAATAAAATAAAAATTTTGATAAATTATTAATAAATAAGAGATTAAAATAAAATTTAATTAATTAAAATAATTTATTTTTAAGTTTATCTGATATGTAATTATTGTCAATAATAATAATATTAACATTACCAATTAAACAAGTTTTCAGAAATTAAAAGCAGATAATAAAAACTAAAAACTACAGAAATCGAACCAAATAGCCTTTAAGTTTATGCAATCATTTGCGAGAATCCAACCTTCGAAATACGTTAATTATTATGAAAACAAAATGATTATCTTGTTAGTAGACCTGCTTAACAGTATTGTCCAAGCCCAACAGATTGTAAGCGGCTGCAGGTTCCTCGGTAAAGGCTAAGATACTACCGACGTTCGGATTCATGTATTGTAATCTTATCGTGATCCGCTATATTCTGTTTTCCATATTATATGAACTAACTAAATACCATTTCATATAAAAAGAATATGAAATTTATCACCAATAACTAACAGATTTAGGCCATTTATCAATTGCATCTTTCATATGTATTGTTTACTTGACTTGACTTACCAATAATGTGATTTAAGAACATGTATAGACTATAGCATTGAGTATATATCATTCAAACCGTTTAAACTATTGAACTCTCGATTTGAGATAATATAAGTATAAAATATTTATAATTTTACTAATATAATTTTAGTGAATTTAAGTTTATTAAGTCTACTAAATTTCCAAGTTTTTAAACTATGAACGTTAAATAATCTATACGTTTTATTGAAAAGAATAATTTATAAGATTGATGAAATATATATAAATATTCTTATTAAAAAACAAAAAAATAGCAAATTTATATTTCTAAAGCTTTTTGTAAAGAGATTTCAATTCATTTAATAATTTACTTGATATTTTAGACGTTTAAAAGGCGCAATATTGAGCTATTCATTTATTGGACCATTTTGGCAGCTGCGGCACAAAGGTGTAAATATAAATAACCAGACAAAAGCGAGGAAGACTGGATTAGCTTAAGGTTAGATAAAGTAGTCGGGGCTACGTCTTTCTTAGCTTAAGGTTAGATAAAGTAGTCGGGGCTATGGCATTGGCATGTATTTACGAGCCAACTTTAAAACCAAAGTTTGCAATTCAGTGGAGTAATTATGACACAAAGGTACTGGTGGCCTATGATGCACTTTTTATCATTTGTAGGCAAACTTTTGAATCCTTTGAAGAATGATAAGTAGTTGATGATGGCTCGATTTTAGAGCAAAGGCAAGGGAAGGCAACTCAGCTGTAACCCACACTTGATTTTCTTTTTTTGGATTTTAAGGTGGGAGGTGACAACAATGCCCACGTAAAAGAAATGTCATTTTCCTTTTTGCAAGGTTAAATGTGTCAGTGAGAGGAGAGAGTGGATGGAATGGATGAGAGGAATCAAATGCGAAATGCGAAAAAGCGGTCAACAAATGACAAAGGCGTAATTCTGGTGTCAGGGATCTTTGCTTTTGATGACTTCTATGATTAAGCTTCGGTAAAACGTCTTGGGATCAATCCACGCAAAAATTTTGCACCACCACCAAATTGCAGGGAATAGACATACTTACTTTAGGATCCTAAACCAAACAGGAGATTACAGCACTTGGAAGACAAGACATTAGAGGAGAAAAGGGAAATTGATCATCCAGACCTTCAGGGGATAGGCCAACTCGAAACTGTATATTTGATCTACTAGGTCTCCAAGTGTGTGGAGTCTAGCGCAAATAGAGTATGTAACTGTTAAATGAACAGTGAGTTACAGACTAATCATGCACATTGGATGGACATGAATACTTTGATATTTGAAATTGAACTGTTTTCCCCAGTACGAACATTTAAAGATGCAAGAACCTTGGAAAAAAGGAGCAGAAAATTCCACACTAGTAACAAATTGAATGGAAAAGAATTGCAAAATGAAAACTGAAAAAAGAAAATGGGAAATGAACAATTGATAAGACAATAATTGATTGCATTGGACCATCATTTGCCTCATCGCTTGCTATAAGGACGGACGAAACTATACATTACATATACACCTTCGTAAACCCACCATCTACTCCTCGTGTTTAACAAAATAAAAGTAAACCTAAAGAAGAAATGGAAATGAAACGAAACAAACATGAAAACTTGCTGGGAAAATGTAGACAATTTATCACCACCCTTAATAACTCTACTCCTCTATGAATTAGAAACTATAAAAGAAAACAAAAAAAAAGGGATGGTAAGTAACTGAGACATCAGACTCTAAGCAAGTAGACGCTAAGCTCAGGAGTTCCATTGCTGTCAGGATTCATCATGTAGAAAGCCTCAGAATCTCTAGACCCAACAATCCTTTCAAACTTAGCTCTCATGTACATGAGTTCCCCATCAGCTCCTCCACCCTCACTTGCACTTCCAGGTAAGACACCTGCACCCATTGAAATAGGCTCCACAGCTTTCAACACATTCCACTCTTTAGGTCCACATTCCCTCCTGGTAGCGAACCCAATCCTCTTACCGTTACAGAAAGTCCTCCACATGGGCTCTTCCAGCAATCTCACGCCTTTCTTTTCTTCCGCCTTCTGTTTGTCACACTCCAACGCGATTCTCACCAACCCAGACGCCATTTCTCGGACAAGTCCGCTAATCGGGGTGGCGAGTTCAATGAGAAAAGCCGGTGGCGAGTTGGGATCTTTTTGAAATGCGAAGTGAACATGTCCCCGGCGAGAACCGAAAAGGGTTCCTACCACTCGACGTCCAAGCCCGACTTGGAGGTTTGATCGGTTTCTACCCAAGGCTGTGAGTACTGAACGAAGCCTAGCGACTGCAACGGCAGGAAGTTTCTTCTTTGGGGTTTGGATAAGGACATGGATTTTGATGGGGTTTTCCTTTTTGTCTTCTTCTTTTGTATCTGAGGCAGGGTTGAGGGTTTGAGCTGGTTCTTCATCTTCTTCAGTTGCAACCTTTTTGGTCCAGTGGAAGTGTCTCTTGGAGGAGTCATCTTGAGAGGAGGGTCTAGCCATGAGTGAGTACTTGTATGCGAGAGAAAGCAGTAATCAATGAGAAGACTAGTCCTTATAAATATGGTGGCTGGTCGCTGTGCCTGGTGAGTGAAAGAATGATACTGGCTGAGTTTTGTTTTCCTCTTTAGACGGTCTGTGGGGCTTCAAGCATCATTCTTTTGTTGTGGTGGTGACCGTGACAAAAGAAACAGTGTGCCCCACTAGACTAGGCTGATAAATGGATACTGGAGACTGGAGAGGCAGAGAAAAAGGAAAATAAAGGAATCTTAAGGGGACAATGAGTACGTGATTTCACTTTCTTGGTGGGGCAAGGCAAGGAAGGAGAAAAGGATTCGGCCTTGACTGTCTGTCTCTTTTCGCGTTTTAACCTAACCCCAACAGTTGCAAACAAGATAGGCTTGTAACCTCTTACGTTCAAAAGAGTAATTTGTATCCATTGCTCCAGTTTTCCAACTGACGCTTGTTCGTCCATTTCTTACTTACGGAGAACAGAATTTTAATGCTGTTAAAGAAGCATGAATTGACAGTGCTGATAATTTGATTGCCACTAGAGAGAATATAACAGACAGGGAGCATAACACAACTCGTCTTTTCTTCAGATCAATTATCATAAGAAGACCAACACGTTTGGCACTTGATACTCAGAAAGAGTCATCTCACTTTTTGACTAAGTTAATGGTACAATACTGTAATATAGTGCTCTAAAATACAAAAGGGAATAAGGCAATCTTGCACTAATTACATCAACTTATATAGACAATGACCCAAAGGATGAAGTACAAATTGAAGTGCGCGTCAGCGTAAGGAAGTGCAGTTGCCAATGACTTTTGTACACTAAGTAAGATTAATAGCACAGAGAAAAGGACGCTCGCCTATTAATTCTGAAACCATTTTCGGGTGGCGCCCTAAAGGTTAGCTCTCTAAACTTGGGTCAGTCTCTTGCTGCTGCTTAGGGGGAACAGCTCCCCCATTCATTCTTGCACGAGCCTCAGCAAACATCCTCTGCTGCTCTGCTGCTGCTTCTTCCTCTGACATCTCCACTCCATTGTTCCATTTACCACCTCTCAACGAGTCCTGCTGGAAGGTAACCACAAAAAAATATTGTAAGGGGATAATTTGGGCCGTACTTCAAAATCATAATTCCCAGCTTTATGAATCTGCTGGATAATTAATCACCTAACGCATAAAAAGTGCACAAGGCCATTAAAAAAAGTTTTACCATAGTCTCAAGCCTGTGTTGTTCATATGCAGAATAAACCTCCTCAATGTACTCTCCAAACCCAAGAACCTGATTCAGAAAAAACAAAATCAGTCCATATATGAAACATGTAAATGGTTTTATCTACCCACAGTATCCAAAAACAAAAAGCAGATATTAGTTTTTGTTGATATAATATATGGCAGTTAAATACATCTGCACCATGATATGCTGGCTTCTTTGAGTAAGTATCAAAAGAAATGTACACCCAAGACAAATGCCACTAGTCGAAAGAATTGATTGAGCTCCTTAGTGGATTGAAAATGAGATGAAAATGGAAAGACAAAGCTTCCTATTTCATGAAAAATATTCTAAGTCATTAAATTTTACAGCAATAATCTTGTTTTGCACACTAAATTAATATTTGACATTTAGTTGATAAACTCTCATAACATGAGGACCAAAAACTAATTTAACAAAATCTCACCACTACGAAGTCATGAATATGGTCACTATGATCTCAACTTGCAGATTGACTTTCTGAGAGGTGTCGTGTGGAATACTGTGTTGATTGGAACCCCCAAAAAAAAAGGATAAAACAAATGCAAACAATAGAAGCGGGTGTATAAAATGATAATTCCCATTCATTTGTTTCCTACATATATAAAGTGTAGATTAAGTTTGCGTGTCAAATGAAATGGCCTGTAAGCAACTAGTCTCATACTGTAGACTTTAAATTTTAGGTATCTTACATATTAAATATCTTAAGAAAAACAAAAGAAGCAGGAGATCAACTACCTCCAGAGCCTTCAGCACATGCTCAGGGGCAATTGTACGTTTATCCTCTCTGCTGCAAACTTCATTCGACTCTGATGATACGAGGTTTATGAATTCTGAAACACATAAAAGTTTCTTCAGTCACTATTAGCAAGACAAACTGCCAACAAATAGCAAGATCCAGGGCCTTCTCGGCAATCAAAGAAAACTGAGAAGTAACCATCAAACTGTAATGCAGGAGAGTCCAACTTCGCGTCCTAAGCCTTAACTCCTTAAGTGCTTCAGAATAGCAAATAATACAAATGTACTTCATCAAATGCACACCGAAGTGTCTTGACCCAAAAGAAAAGAAGAAGAGCAAAGAGCTTATTTAGCTTAAACAAATGGCTGGATTACATAACTGGTTAAAAAAGTAACTATTTCAGAACTGTATAACAAGGAAATTTATTTACTTTTGCGGCTCTATGGAAATGAGGTAAGTGGGAGTATGATGTGACCAGAAAATAGCATAGAACAATCTTAGCTGCGAAAAATGTTACTCAATAACGAGCTTGTTTTAATATTCCCTTCTATTGTAATTAAATTGATGATCCAAAAAAATCACTTAAACGTACCGAGTACAAAATAGGAACATTAACAAATTAACAATGTACAAACATTTGCAATACTTAAGGTGAATACTCGTTGATTTCTATGATAAAACATCAAACTCAAGTTATATAAAAATAAATGTTAAATTGACAGGAATACCTCACCTACACAGCATTCAATCAAAAGATCCTGAGCATCTCTTGCAACACGAACATCAGGAGGCAGCATCTCTTTAATAATTTTGGTCATAGTTGCTGGAAAATATATTCACTGATTGCAATAAGCAACAAGGATACATAATGACATTATTGTTTGTTGAACAATTAAGCATCACCACAGCCTATTGGCACAAGCTATCACAATGAATAAACAGTAGCAAAATTGACAGGAGGAAAAACCAAAAGTAATAATTCTAGAAATACAGAGGGATTTCAATAGATTATCACCCCCCAACTCATCAGGCCCAACGTTTCTTAATCTACAGCTTGTAGTTGAAAATTATAAATCTCACATCGCTTACTTAAAAAGTAACATTTTTTTCACCAGGCCTTGCTCTACCATAGAGTTCCGAAACCAAGCAATTTTTTCATTCGATTCACATTAAATATACTCTCATATGCAGAATCACTAAATCTTTAATTTTCCAAGATTCTTCAATTTCCGGAATTTAGTACAAAATATGACGATTAATAGCCCAAAAAAATTGCTGAAAAGGCCAAATAGACCATACTGATCATATAGTTGAAAATACAAACAAAATCAGCAATCTATTGAAAAATAAAAAGATATAATACCTTTAGGGAGAGACGCATCCTCTTTCGATTTACCAACAATATCCATCGGCTCCATCTTTAACCTTTGAAACCTATAATTAATTAAACAGAAGTACTAGTAACAAATCCATGTAGGGATATGTAATTCATATCCTTCTTCTAAACAAATCCTAATCGAACAAAAAGGAACAGATCTCAAACATGCCCAATCGAGACAAGAAAAGATTCGAGAGAATTGACTCACCGAGTCACCGAGTTGGAATCGTCAGCTGGTAGAGAGATCACGAGAGCCTACCACGAGCGCAGGAATCGAGTGACGCGACTGGAGATCGGAGAGGCAGAGTCAGAGATCGAGCGGAAGAGGATTAGATGGGGCATGGCTGATGGATGCAGCATACATATATTGATATATCAGAGAAGCGTCATTGATTGGACTGGATATTGTGTTTCACGATAAGAAGCCTAGGTCTTACTCGCAGGCGATGCCTCCAATCCACAACTCACACACCTATTTTCGTCTTTCTTTGTATTACGCTCTTATTATGCGCGTTGATAACACTTGCCTTGAGGGGTCCTTTTATGTGAATATTTGAGTGTAGTGCACCACAGTGAAAGGCGAGTGGGATATCGTAGAAAAAAAAAAGTAAAGTCTCTTTAGGAGTTCTTTATTCTGCGAAGATATCAAATCTGTTAAGAATGGACTAAATATTCAATCGATAAAAAAGTGAAATTTTGATCGATATTATCCTATTGGTATTAAAATTATTTAAAAAATAGAATATTAAAAATAAAATAACAACAAAATACAATTAAAAGAAAATTTTGTCAAATCTACAAATTATTTGAGAATTTTTTAATTCGTGAACATAGAAATCATAATACTTTTCTAACCTTATCAATTAAGTCTCGTAATGAAAAAATTGGAATTAGGAATAGATATGGGCTTATTGAGGAAGTGTAGTTAAGAGGCTGGAGTATGATCTGCTTTTACCTAAAACACAAAGCAGATGTAGTGGATAATGGAGAAGATTAAGGGGTAAGCAAGTTTGGTACTTAGCGAACCATAAATAATGAACTATTGGGTTGAGTCAAGACACAAAAGTGAGCTAAGACACAAAAGAGTAGTATCAAATGACTGGTTTGTACGTGTCAGAGCCTTAAACAACTTGAAAGCTACTTACTTCAATTTGGGTTCTCAAGACCGCCCTTCAAATCCTCTGGCCCTCCTATTCTGGCCTAACTCTGTGTCAGAACATCCAAGTCATCTAGTTTTATGAGGTCAGAATAGGGGGATCAAAGGATCAAGTCCCCTCAAGACTATTGTATTTCCCTGACGGGCAATCCAAATTCACAGCCACATCTTTTAGCTGTATGCACCCACAGACGAATAGGGAAGAAATAACATAAAGACCTATTACGTAACATGCACAACTTGCCATCCAGTAGTGTAGATAATATGCATAGCAGTCCTGAAGATGCTAACCCAACGAAGTCAAATACATACAAGGAGCAACAAGAGCTTGCCATGATTCAGAAAGAGTGCTTCCACAGCCAGTGCCATCACGTGGAAGTGCTTCCCTGCGACGGAGCTTCACTATTTTCCATATCAGTAGTGCTTGTAGTCCACAAATTTTCTAAAGTACTGGGTTTTTTTTTTCTTTTCTTGCTGTTAGGCTTTGAGTTTTCGAATGGTTTCAATGAAATAATTTCTTTGGACTTTATACATAGGGAACGACTATGTAGATAAATCATCCCCGGTGATTTCTTGAAAATACTGTTGGATTATCAATTAAAGTAGAGATCAAGTCTCCCCACCTTCTGGGAAGAACAAAACAGAGGTCTCTCCCAAAGCCGAGGTTAACAAGGAAAAGAATTCGTATTTTAAAATTTATTTATGCTAAAACTGTTATTATTTTGACATAATAATTATGTTCTTACAATTCGTCACAATTCGATTCTAAAACAACACCTTTAATTAAATTTAATTTGTTTATATTTTTATTTATCCTGATCTTAAACGAAGACATTATTTTTGTCGAATCATAAACGCTTCAATTGAAAATGATAGAAGGCAAACATGAACTATTAACTTTGTTTATCTTTAAGTTGAAAATTGACTTTGGGTAATTGCTCTATGAAGAATAAGTTTATATAAACCTTTGAAACCTTTATTGACAAGCTGTAAAGGTTGTAAGGGAAACCATCACCAAGTAGGAAGAATGTCACGACTTAGTTAAACCTATACTAGGCCTTCACACATCTAATATCAAATTTATGATGAAAAAATACCACCACTCATATAGATAAATGACACATTCACCCTAAATTGGTAATATTATCATTGAATATGAAGAATACCATAGATGAGCAAAAACTATGCCAAACGTTTATAAATAGTGTACTACGCTTGTATACAAAAAATAACACCACCCATATATAACAGATAAATGATATGTTCCCCTTAAAATAAGAATATCATCACCGAGTACTATTTAAAATAAGAATATCATCACTGAGTACTAAGAATATTATTTTTAGTTAAAATTATATCAGGCCTTTATATATACAATACTATACTTATGTTGATGCCACCACATATTATAGATAAGTGATAGTTCACCTTAAAATGAGAATACCATAATTGAGTATGAAGAATACCATAGTTAAATAAAATATACCAGAAGTTTATAAATACACTACGATGCTTATGGTTAAAAAAAACCATATATACTTAACAGATGAGTCACATGTTCACCTTCAAATGAGAATAGCATCACTCAGCATAAAAAATATCATAAATCAGCTAAAACTATATTAGACCTTAATACATTCAATATCACAATTATGTAAAAAAAATACCACCATTTATACGTAATAAAATGGGAATAACATTATTAAATATTGAGAATATCATGCCTTAGTTAAACCTATATTAGGCCTTCAAACATCAATATCATAATTATATCATAATAAGCATGTCACATGTTCACCTTGAAATGTGAATACTATCACTTAATATGAAGAAGCCTCAATTAAAACTATATCAGGCCTTCATACATCCAATACCACTTTATGTACAGAAATACCACCACCTATAAATAACTGATAAGTCATACATTCACCTTTAAATGGAAATACTATCACTTGGTATGAAGAATACCATGCCTCAATTAAAACTATATTGAGCCTTCATACATCGAAGACCACACTTATGTTTAAAAAATACCACTGCCTATAAATGATAGAAAAGTCACACGTTTACCTTAAAATAGGAATAACATCTAGTATAGAGAATATCATGGTTCAGTTAAGAATATAATGGAATTCTATACATCTAATAACACATTTATGTAAAAGAATACCAACACTAATAACAGATGACACACATTCACCTTTAAATAGGGAAAAACTCAATCAGTATAATGAATAACATGGGTATAGTTAAAACTATAACAGACTTGCATACATCTAATACCACATTACACACAAAAAATACCACCACTTTTAATAGATAAGTTACATGTTCACCTTGAAATAGGAATAGCATCAATCCGTACGAAGATTACTATGCCTTAGTCTAACCTATGCCAGACATTCATATATAAAACAATGTGATTATATATGAAAAATAACACCAACCTTTTAATATTAGTGACACATTCTCCTTAAAATAGGAATACCATCATTTATTATGATGAATAAAATTTGTGGGTTAAAACTACACCATCCTTTATACATCTAATACCATTCTTATGTTCAAAACATACCATTATTCATTATAGATAAGTCACGCGTTCACCTTAAAATAGGAATACTATCATTCTGTATTAAGAATAACATGTCTCATTTAAAACATTAGACTTTTGTACATCCAATATCACACTCATGTTTTAAAAAATACCACCGCCCATAACAAGTAATTAACACATTCACCTTTAAATAAGAATACCATCATTCAATACCAAGAATACAATACCTCAGTTAAAATTATAGTTGACATCCATACATTTAATACCACGCTTATGTTTATAAAATACAACCACTTATAACAAATAAGTTACGTGTTTACCTTAAAATAAGAATACAATTTTTTTAATATTGAGATACATATTCCGTGGTTAACAGATAGATAAAAACATCACTTTAATTATAGAAGGCACGTCATTGATAGATAAAAATATTAAGTTATGAAACAATGAACTTAAGTTGGTTTATATTTCAAATTGTACTTTATATTATTATATGGAATACACAACTAAATTTCAATTTCTCCTTAAACTCAAGTTCCCAACATTTTCCATATTACAAAAAGCTTACCAAAGGAGAAATATCTTTTTATATTAACATCTTAATCTACATATGAGAAATATATCACTCAATGGATAGAAAGAACAACATTAAGGAAAAGGGGATGAAACTTTGTTTGGTATATATTTTGTATTATTATCACTATTTTGATTAAGAATTTACTCACTCAAACAGTCAAACTTCTTTTGTCTATTATCTAAGTATTCACTTAACTCCTTGTCACTAAATACTATATCTTCATGAAAATAAAATATTTGTATGAAAAAAGTGTGGATGAGGATTAAGGGAAAAATGGAGTGAATGATCAAGGTTAAGTCTTGTGTAATGAACACAGTGGATAAGGCATGTACGATATAAGAGTTTTAGTTAAAAGATCTTAGGAGAGCTTCAATTAATCAAAATTTTCCTCACTCCTGTGAGTAGGATAAACAACTATATAATACTTTTTTATAAGAGCAGAACTAGGATTATTATTTCAATTTCCATAGTCAGAAATGACATTACAAAGGTAAAAATACTTTTCTTATCTTTTTGTGGGGCTTAATACATTTCAAACCCATATCGAAATCTTCAGTCCTATGCACCATTTTATTCTTATAATACATTACTTATTATTTCATGTTCATAGTCTATATCACTTATCCCTAATGATGATAGGTAGATTTTTATTTTGGCATACCATTTTATACATGGTCTTGTAGTAAACTCTGTTAAAGAAAACTAGTAATAAATACATTTCTCTAAAAAGTCAAGTGGTCATTCGTGTCTGTTATATAATGCATTCCAAATTCCGTAAATAAACATAATCAACCTCATAATTGTGTAAGAAACCGTATTGAGCATAACACTTGATGAACACAACTTAATGCATGGTCATGTAGCAATCCATTTACCAATCACACGCTTGCGTAGTTAAAATTTTTAAATAAATATTTTAATGTTCACTTCAGTGCATAAGAATGTATCAATTTATGTCCTTCATAATAAGGCTATGCATTAGTATTCATTTGGTCAAGGTATTCAAATAAACTAGTACTATTGTACGGTTTAGGTGACACTATGGTTTGTACTCACAGATGTTATTGCCATTTTTCACTTAAAACTATCACTTATTTTAAATACATCATGGTCAATTTTATAGATACTTATGCTACTTAATCTACTGAGTCTTGTTATATTTTGTAATGAGCCATGATATTCCTCTATTATCTCATTATATTCCCTTTTAAATATATAGGAGTTACCTATATGTAAAACGTCTTCTTTTATAAATAAGAAATATAACGTGTGTTAATCTTTTTAAATTCTATTAATATCCACTATCAATAGAATAATGTCTGTATAATATATAAATGGAATTCAAATCTCATAATTATATCCTTATCATAATTTCAATTGTAACGTATGTTTATCCTGTAGCCTCTTTCTTTTACATCACTTGATTAAAAAAAATGCTTAAGATTAATAATGCTCTTAAATAATTAAGTCTAAAAATGTAACCAACTGATTGATTATGGGGCATAAACCAACATTTCCCAATTACTAGCATAGTTTGTAATGCGTGAGGGTATCATTTGTACTTATAGATAATGCCTATTTTCATAAAATATTATTACTTATTTTTAATGAAACATAGTAATTTTTATACATATATGTGGTATTAGATATGTGCCTTAATATATTTCATATTGAGAAAAATATTTTCATTCCCCTTAATCATTATATTATATTTTAAATATGTAGAGCTTACCTGTAAATCATCATCATTCCTTTGTTAACGTTACTAATCTAAAACATATATATTAATTATAGAAGACATAACACTCATAATCTTTATCCTTGCATGTGTGTATATATTTATATTTTAAAAAATCAAAACCTGGATAAATATATTTGCAATATATATTGCACTTTAAAAAAATCAAAAACTTGATAAATATATTTGTAGGCATATATATTGCACTTTAAAAAAATAAAAAACTTGATAAATATATTTGCAACTATAGTTATAGTTGCAAATATATTTATCAAGTTTTTGATTTTTTTTAAGTGCAATATATATGCCATATGTAACAAACCTTCTCTAATGATTTCATTATTTGGGGTTTTTTTAATGCAGTATTAGTATTATCACTGTTAAAATTAACATCACTTGGCTATTAGATAAACAACACTTGGCCACAGGTGGGAATGGCTATCAACAATGTTTAAACCTTGAATATTTACTCATTTAAGGGTTTTTATTTATAATGACACGACTTGACCATTAGGAAGAATACAATACTTGAAAAAGGTTTGGTACATTATGTTAGTTACTTTCACCAGTATTCAACAATCATCACTTAATAATAGAGAAAAAAATTCAACTTCTAGGATAATTTGATATGATTAATTAAGTTTTCATAAGAATAGTGATAAAACATATTAGTAAATATTAATCTTTAAAAGAGAGACCATAGATATACCAAAGAAGTATAATGACTTGTTTGAAAAAAGTACTTTTATAGGCATATATTCCTTATCTTTCATAGCTTTTGTAAGGAAACTAACTAACAAAGTACCTACTATTGTGAACCAAAATTTCTTTACACCTGATCAGGCACCTTTGACAAATAGAAATATTTAGTTATGAAGAAATGAACTTGGCGGCTATATATTTTGTATCATTATCATTATCATTATTTCAATTAGTAATACAGACAACCAAATTTAATCTCTATAACCTTAAATTTTTGCCTATTTTCCTTTCTCTCAATCCTATTGAAATGTCTTCATACGCCAAAGATGGCTCAAACTACCAAAGTTTATTACTAATTTACATGGTCAAACTACTAAAGTTCCTTTCTTTATTATCTTAATATTTTTCCTATTTTCCATTTGTTTCATACTATATGCAAGTGTAATCACACATTTTTGCATAAAAAATGGGCGATGGAAAAGGTTAAAGGAAAAAACAAAAAGAATGA
>JAOSBN010000006.1:30779396-30792388 GCA_027563595.1 Erythroxylum suave
AGCGCATTATAAACAGTGGACATCCTCAGATATTAAAGTTTGAGTTAAAAGAGCTTTAGGGGGCATCAATTAGTATTCACCTAACTCATGTAGGAGGGATTAAAAATTGTCTAATATTTTCCCATGAGAGAAGAATTGGGACTATCATTTCAATTTCAAAAGTTGTAAATGACATTAGAGATTCCAAAATACATGTCATGTGTTTTTTTAGGGCTCAATAGTGACAATTATATCTAAATATTCAGTTCTATATCCTCTTTTATGTGTAATGAATGATGGCATCTAAGGTAAATAAATGACGTAATCATAACATAAAGTACTAGTATAGTTTGTATACGGAAGGGTAATCCATAATTACCCTAGGTTGATTCTTTATTCATGACAAGGATTTGTACATGATCATGCATTAATCTATGCTCCAAAAAAGCTTTAACAAACAAGATTTTCCTACATAGTCATATACAAATATGTTAATTCACACCCTCTTCTAATTTTCAAAAGATAACATGTTTGAGCATAAAAAAGTGTAAGAAATCATGTTAAGCAAAACCTAAAATATATATTATTTGATTGATGGTAAATCATAGTTTCTGTTTCAAAATGTTTATACAAAATATGTAATCACCATGCATTCAATCGATTGGATAATATAGTTTGTAATGGGTGATGGTATTACTTGTACTTAAAGCTAGTATTCCCATTTCTTAAAAACTTTTGTTACTTATTATTCTTAAATAAATTATGATATTATTTAGACATTGTGGTATTGGATATACTAAGTCTTAGTATCATATGTTTTAAGGCTTAATACTCCTTTCACTCACTAATTATATTCCCTTTTAAAAATGTAGAAGCTACTTATCTATAAAACATCTTCCATTACTGGCATTATATACATACATACATATATATCTATATATATATATATACAACACACACACACACGCACGCATGCACACACACACGCACACACTATAAACTATAAACTATAAACAACACAAAAATTATAATCCATATCTTTATGAACTTATATTAATTATAAACATCATAAAAATAATAAAAATCTCTAGAACTATAGGTTACAATGTTATACCAAAATGAAACATGCTCTTGAACACTTCCCTTCTTATATATTACACTAAGAAAAGCTCCATCAAATGTTGTTGTGTTTCTTCTCAATTAACATTCCATATCATCATCAATAATCACCTTTCTATGGGTAATAACAACCTTCGCCATACTTAAATGAACACATCTATTTCTAGGAAGATTAGAATTCTTAACTCTAAGGTATAATGTCATATAAGATGGAAAGATAAGTACTTAACTCTTACTCAGGTTGCATAAAAAATCATCTAATTATTATAATAAGTTGACGATGTGTTATTATTATTCAATCAGGAATAGTTCACATAAGTTAGACCCTTCCATTTCTAGCTAGTTTTTGCTTTTTAACTAAAGAGAATAAATAAAAATATAAAATTGAAGACAGACTCTACAAGTTACATGTTTTACATGGTGTCTTCCTTCATCCCTTCTAATCCCTACTTCGGTTTTCTTCACTAAACCCGTCTTTTATGCTTTAGCTTTTATGGCCTTTCTCATCTTCCTTTTGACTTTGTTCCTTTATGAAGTCTCCCTAATCTTCGTCCTCAACCTTTCTCTTATAACTTTATTCACCTTCCTAAGCATTCCACTCCTTAGAGCTACCATCCTTGGTGATCTGCCTTATCTTTCCATCTCCTTTAATATCACCCCTTATTGGTTCCCACCTAGCAATCACCCTTTAGTCCCTTTCTTTAACTTGTCTCCCTTCCTTTCACGCCATCTAAGTTTTGGTTTTGGTTTCTATTCCTTTGATTTGTCCCCTCTGATTATTATTTCGCTCTCTTTTCCCTAGAATAGCAATGTTGAATATTATGCCCTTTCTTCTGCCTCCTTCCCTCATTTGGGGATGATTATTCCTCATAATTCTATTCCCTATATCCTTAATAACCTTTTCTCCTTCTTTTCATTGATCTTACTTCACTAGCCCTTGGAGCCCCGATTAGAAAAAAAAAATGATGGCTTCAACTCTTTGGTGACCTTATTTTAGAATTAAACTTACATTACTGTCCCTCCGCCCCCCGGAGGACCCTTTAGTTATTAACCCTCCCATCAATAATCTCATAAACGGAGCTACAATGGAAGGCCATCCTGCTAGGATTTTTCCTCAATAAAAGACCATCATTCTATATAGTCAAAGTATGGGCTATCTCAACTTAGAAATCATTATGATTGTAAGAAGTTCTAGTTAATGAGAGTAATATTTTCTATCAAAAATTTCCACCCCAAAGTAAGCTTAAAAGATAGTCAAAGTGGCCCTTGACACTATTATAACCATCCTTTTTCCATGCAAAAATGGAAATAAGGATTCAACTTATAAAAAATCAAGGTGAAGTAAGTTCTCAGTTGGCTTCTATAAATTACCTTTGAAATATTGGACCACCAAAGGCTTAAGTTACCTAAGCAGCCACCTTAGTAATCCTATTTACCTAGACAAAACTACTTCTAAGATGGAAAAGTGGGTTATTCCCATATTATGTGGTAATGGATATTCAATAAGCACTTCTATATCATATTTCCACAATGTAACTTAATGAAGACAACAATATTTATCAAGAATCATTAAGGATTGCCTACAACTTGAGGCTTGATTTTGGTCATAACAAATAGTGGCAACAAATAGGGAGAGTATTCAAAATAAGCTTCATTAAGGAACTGTTAAACCTCAACCCCTCTACCTCAAAGCTTGATGACCAACTAGATTCCTTTCTAGAATCCACTAATAAGGAAGCTACTCTTAAAATTGCATAAATCTGTAACTCACACATCTCTAGTTACCTCGAATCCAACTTTGGAGATTACACTAGAGGCACTCTCGAAAATAACAAGCAAAGATATCTAAGAGTTTGGTAAGGACTTTTAATTTGTTAATATAAAGAGGTTTAATTGTAAAAGGAAAGGCTCCAAATCCTCTCCTTAATCGTATATTTTATCTATTGGAATATTAGGGATTAGATTGCCCTAATAAACAAATTTTGTTTAGAGACTACTTAATTAATAATAACCTAGTAGGATTACTTGAAACTAAGCTAAGTTACAAAAGCTGTGGGAAATCATCCTTCTTGAAAAAAGATTGGAATATGATTGCTAAACATCATTTACTATTCAGAGGTAAAATCTTAGTGGCCTCTAACCCTAAAATAATTAAGGTCAAGAACTCTATCATCCAATACCAATTTATTTACCTATCTACGAGTCTACTAGAAACCAAACTTAATCTGGAGATTATTTTTTGTATGCTTATAGTCGTATTTTCTAAAGAGTAGCTTTATGGAATGAACTAAAAAGTCTTACTTCCTCTTTTAGTAATCTATGGCTTATGTGGGTGATTTCAATTACATGTTGCACCAATATGAAGCTGATAGAAATTACTACCTTAAGAATTATTCAAAGGAATTGAGAGACAAAACTAAGGACATTTAGCTCACTAACTTATTTATGGAATGTCAATACCGTGATTAGTGCCTTTGGATAAAAATAGATAGATAGGGAAATGGTTAATAGATAACGGCTAAATGAATTCTTAAACAGTAAGGCAACTTTTATAGGTCTCCTATTTTTAGATCAAACTCTAATTTTAATCCAAAATCTATCTAGTACAAGGGTAACCTCTCATCCTTTTAGATTTAACAATGCCTTGGTGGATATAAGTTGGGTTCACATTAATTAGTATCAGAGACAAAATATATCAATGTGTAGTTATCCTTTCATTTTCATATCATTTAAAATTATAATTTATTTCTTAATCTAACATTTTAATTTTCTTATAACATCGTACTTTTTTATTTAACCTTATTTTTTATCCAAAGTTCCATTAAAAAATCAAATTATGTAAATCATCTTCTTTAGGTTTTGTCTGTTTCTTCTCATTGCGTTAGGATTTCTCTTTGTCCAATTCCTTATTTTATGCCTATTATATTAGATTGTTCTCGATTGAATTATTTACATCAATAATTGATCAAAATCATGTGGTTGTGATAAAAAGAAAGAAAGGAAACAAAATGAAATGAAAAATTTTGTATACAAAATTGCATTAAGAAATTATTCCGAATATAGTTTGAATTCTTGCTTTTCTTTCCTTGTTTCATTCAATTCACTTATTTGACCCATCAATTATTTGTTTCATTAACCATTAGTTCTTTAGAATTTTGGAATTTACAATGTTGAAATGTTTGTTCAAGTTGTTTAGTTCTTCAAAGCTTTTGAGAGGGAAGTAAAAATTGGTAAAAGGTAATATAGTGTGAGCTTGGCATTAAGAAAAGCCAATTAAAGAGAAAAACATTAGTGGTTTGACATCTTTAGAGAGCATATACATTAGGGAGTGCAGGAAAAAATTATTATCTTTCTTCATTAACTTCTCTTGTAGCTTCTAAATATGTCTTCTAAAGGTGTTTCAACATTGAAGGAAGAGATGGATGACATGTACTTTATATAGGCTATACAATAAAAATTTTGGTAGGATGTACAAAATATATGATAAAGTGAGAGATACATTGAAGAAGTAATCCCATCAAATTGCTGAATTATAAGCAAGATGGTAACCTTGGGTTCCTAATAAAGGGCAGCATGGCAGGCGTAATCTGATCACCTCAATGAAAGCTAATGAAGAGAATGATAATTTAAGTGTTGATATGACGTAGTATTTGGGGCTAAAGGGGAGAAATTTAGGCATAAGAGAGGAGTTAGGATTGATTAGGAGCCTAGAGAAATCTTGGAAACATAAGGATGTTTATAAGTTCTTTTAAGGTATAAATGATCCTCAAAACTTATTTAGACTAGGAGACAAAGAAAAAATTGGTCTTTGATTCTCTAATTACTTTGAGGAGAAGAAGATAATGTTGACGATATTAGAGTTTATTGATTATGTCATTATTTAATGGGATCAACTAGTGAATAATAGGATGAAGAATTTTAATTGACTCATAAAGTCTTTGAATGAGTTAAAATCTTTTATAAGGAGAAAATTCATACAAAGCCATTATTATAAAGATGTATATTAAAGGTTATAAAGTTTTTCTCGAAAAACAAAAAGTATGGAGTAATATCATAAAGAGATGGAAGTAGTCATGATTTGAGTTAACGCAAATGAGGAAAAATAAGCAACTTTAGCAAATTTCTCAATTGGTTAAATAGAAATATAGCCAATATGGTATAGGTTATAATATATGTAGAGTTAGAAGATATGTTGCATGTGCAAACATAACGAAGTATTAAAGTACCCCACTAGTACTAGTAACTTTTAAAGGCCTAGTTAGGAAAAGGATGATAATAGTTCTTCTAAAGAAAAAATTAAGCCATTTAAAGATAAAGATGATGTATAAAATAAGGGTAAAGGTGAAGTTAATTCTCAAGCCCTATTGAAATAGAAGCGTTAAATGTCTTTTTGGTTTAAGGATATGAAATATTATATCATAAACCTGAATAAAAGAGTTATAGTCGTAAAGGATAATGGAAAGGTGAAAAGTGTGAGTAACTTGGATATAAAGAAAGCTATATCACCACCTAAAGATTCTAGTGATAAGGTTATTGAGTATGCTATTATGGATAAAATATTTATTAATAGGAGAGTATTAAGTATTCAATTCAAGGAGGATGGCTAGACAAGTAGAGGGGGAACATATTTTATGTTAGATTCCATATTTTTAATGAAAAATGTGCAGTATGGATATTGGTAGAGGGAGTTATACTAATATAGCAAGTACTACTCAGGTGGAAAGTTTTTACTTGCCTATTGTTAAGGATACAAAGCTATACAAACTTTAGTAACATAACAAATATAAGGGAATCAAATGAACAAAGAAGTATTGGTTTCATTTTACATTAAAAGGTATCAAAATGAAGTCATGTGTGATGTAGTACTTATGAGAATTAGTCACATACTGCAAAGAAGGCCATGGTAATATGATTAAAGAATGGTGTATGATGGCGTCAAGAATAGGTATTACTTTTTGAAGACCCATTACCTTTATACATTTAACATTAACTAGATATATGAGAACTAATTGAGTTTAAAAAGAGGAAGAAGAACAAATACTGAAAGAAAGAAAAATATTAAAAGAAAGAAAAAAGGAGAGTAAGAATGAGAGATTAAAAGAAAGAGAATGAGAATGACAACTTAAAAGAAAAAGGAGTTAGTAATGAATAAAAACAAAGAAGCAAATGAGTTACAATAATAAATGGATTGATATTAGGATTCCTTTCTATGCTAACTAGACAATGATTGTACTTTAAACAAAGAAGCTTATCTTAAAATTGAACAGCTCAATATATTTCTTCCTAATGTTAGGATTGATATTAGGATTCCTTTCTATGCTAACTAGACAATGATGGTACTTTAAACAAAGAGGCTTATCTTAAAATTGAACAACTCGATATATTTCTTCCTAATGTTACTATTTCCTTATTATATGAGTTTAATTATATATTGACTGATGATATTACTAACATGTTATAACCATTAGAAGAATTAAAAACCAAATTTCTATCATAATAAGGATTGTAATTCTTAACAATTCTACTTATAGGCACAATCATGATAAGACAAAGGAGCTTCAAAGGTAAGTAAAGGAGTTAATGACTAAGGAATATATAAGCGAAAGCATGAGTGCTTGTGCAATCCTAATGATTATAGTGCCTAGAAGGATAATACTTGACAAATCTGTGTTAATTGTAAAGTTATCAATAAAATAATAGTAAAATATTGACATCCAATTCCTAAAATTGATGGTATCCTAGATAAATTGTATGATTCTTATATATTTTTTGAATTTGATTTAAAAAGTGTATATAATAATCATATTAGAATGAAAGAAGATGATGAATAGAAAATTACCTTAAGACTAAATATTAGTTGTATAAGTGGTAGTAATAGGCCACATCAGGCTGGAGCCATCTATGGCCCTAACTCAGTATAAAAATTTTCCTGATTAGGCCTAGCTAAACCTAAAATGTTAAAAAAAAACATATCCATAAAATATTATGGTTATCTAAATTTCAACGTCACTATGAATAAATAAAAATTTCACAAGAACATAAATCAGAATAAATTCATCTAAATCCAATACACCACAATTGCTATAAAAAAAATCTAAGTTGTAAAAGTATACAAATTCATGAAAATCTAAACTTTACAATAGTAATTGCCCCTAATTACTCACTTCAAACTCCTATATCCTAATTAAAACAATTAGCAACCATATACCCAAAATCATTATAAAGTTGCCTAGAATTGGCAAAAAAGGATAGAACTTAAACAACAACACTTACTAAGGAAAAAGGAAACAAAAAGTGGTTACTTACAAGCACATAAACACATAAAGCAAAAAAGAGGTATAATAAAAGAAAAAAGTTCAACTTGTCCCTTCAAGTAGAAGATTGTGATTTGTAACTTAAAAGGGGAGTTTTTTTCTTAATAATTCAATTAGGCTTCATGTTAGGTGGGCCATAACAGCTTAGGCTTAGTTCAAGCTAAAAAATATTTTATTTTTAATTCCTTTATTGACTTGAAGCTTGGTCAACTAAAATCATATTTATTGACTTCAAATTAGATTGATTTTAGCTCATACCAAATTGCCATCCCTAGTGGTATGTTATGTTATTTAATCCTACTAATGTACCTATTACTTTAATGAGATTAATGAATCATATGTTATATGCATGCATAGATTTATTTTGATGACATCCTAGTGTTGAATAAGCATTTAAAAGGCATATTTATCACTTAAAATATGTTCTTTCTTAGAAATTAATTAAAATTTCTTCCAAAAATAAGAATGCTAAGTCTTAGGGAGCTCTAACAAGAGGTCATATAAGTTATCCATGACCTCATTGATACGTATTTCATTTAGAGCAATCATATAACAAGAGCCAAATAAAATAGAAAAGGAGGAGCCACAAAGTGTCATAAAAGCAATCACAATGTCTTATAATTCGACGTTAATATAAGTTTGGTGGGCATCATAGTCAATTGCACACCTATATAATTGCTACATTCCTTATGATTTTGGTTCCTTTAAAGTTGATTAAAAAGTACTCCTTTATCACGACCCGAGTATAGGAGCTAAATGTATGCAACTATATTGTCTTAGGCAAGAATATTTTTACAGTTTCTTTCCTTCTATACCTTATAAACTCCTATGGATAAGACTAGCTTAAGAGGAGTATGAATATTACCTAGATGGAATGCATCAAAGATAACACAGATGATTTTATCCCATTCTTCTACTGTCTTAAGGAAGTTGCAAACAATATGTACTCTATGAAAGAAAAGGCAGTCTTTTATCTCCAATTCAATGCTATAGAAAATTTCCAAAAGGTTAATGATTAAGTTGGATTCCCCTTTATCTATTGTAGTTAGCCTATTCTGAATATCTAACCATATGATAAATGCTACTTTTGGAATATTTCTCTTATACCAGATCATTCTATACCATAATAGCCTAGGAGAAGGATAATTGAATATCTCAAAATCCATCTTGTTGGTGAATATACTTGAAGAGTGTCTATTCTATATCACTTTGTCCTCCATTTTGATCTTGGATTGTAACTAGGTATGACTTCTTATCGGCATTCAAAGCCTCTAAACCTATTATGTCGCTTATCTGCATTTAATAACTCTCTAACTTTGGCATTGGGTGTAAGCAGATACCTAAGGTGAAAGATTCTAGGTAGTAGATGCAAAGGGCTTTTGTAACTATAGTTATCAAACTAGAGTTAGTTTTGCTTACCATTTCCTTTTATACATTTAAATTATCTATAAAGCATTTCCCTCAAATTAGTATATTGTGGAATTTTTAAGAGATGTTCTCGTTATGTTTAAATTATCAAAGGCTTTATTTTTATTAAGTCATTCATATGCATCCATTGTACCATAATTTTGACTTGTCAATTAATAGTTTATAGATTCATTTTTTAAAGAAGAACTTTGATTGTGTTTTTGATAGACCTTAAACCCAAACCCATTTGGTCTGTTAGCCTCCATATTTCATTCAAAAAGAGTGTTAGCTTTTGAATTCTTATAAGCATCACCATTTTATAAAAAAAACCTCCAACATTCTCTTAATATCGTTGGCCATTTTCTTAAGCAAAACCAGATGAGACACTCAAAAGATGTAGAGATTATTTAAGAATGACTGTAGTTTCCAGTATAGAATAAGCTCTTGTTGCACCATTGATTGATTCTTTTTCAACCATTTTAAAGAGTTATTTAAGTCTTCGTAAAATATTCTAGTAGTTGTGATAAGAATAAGCGAAAAGGGAATATTAAATTCTCAAACTTATTAAGGAAGCTAAGTTATTACTATAATATACTGCATTCCTAGAGACTATAAGAAAAATTTTATTAGTGTTCACCTTTATGTCAAAAAATTGGTAAAAATTAATTAATGGAGTTAAGGAGGGTGAGAACTAAACTGGGATCTATTTTGTAGAACATTAACAAGTCATCCATAAATGAAAATTTAAAAACTTTATTCTATTAATTTTTTTGTAATACTTAAAGGAGGGGTCGTTTTTAGTAGTATAAGCTTTAAGCATTAGAATAACTTCCATAAAAATGAAGAAAAGATATGGAGAGAGGGTGTCCACTTACCTAACCCATCTTCTCCCCTAAACTAGTAAGTTTATTTCTCATTAACAAGCACACGAAATGAGACAATTGTCAATCATTGCTTTATCCAATTTAAGAATTTGACTGGGAATCCAAGAGCTTCAAACCAGTGTCCTCATCCACTAAGTCCCTAAAACAACATCATAACCTTCAAGTGGTAGTAAGTATAGATCACAAATTATAGTAGTGCCTTTAATTTAAATGGGAAATGGGTACATTTTTTGGAGCTCACTACCTTTCCTCTTGAGGCCACCATCACTGAAAATTTTTCCCTTAGAATTAGGTTGTACGCTCACCATAATTGTTATTTTTTCATTAATGGAATTGTGAGTGCTTCTCGAATCTATAAGAATGAATATTCTCTTCCCTTTAAATTTTCCTTGACTCGCATCATTTCTAGAATATGGTTGCTCACAATTTCATGAAAAGAAATTTCTATAGTGTCTTCACTATCGTCCTCCATCTCTAGGTCTCCTCTATTATCTTCTAGGTATGCCTAAATCATGAACATCTTCTTACAAAGATGTCTTGGGCCAAATTTTCATAGAATCTGAAACAAAGTCCCCTTTTTTTTTCTTTCATTTAGCTCTTCCATTGACATTTTTTTAACTTCCACCATGGAAACATTAGCATATGCAGGACTCCTAAATAGGTTGATGGGTTTTTGTGCAAATGAATTTTTCTTATAGTAATTTTCCTTTGCCTCATAAATGAGTCAGACCAATTGTTGAAGTTAATGTGAGAGGGCGACTTGCTTGAACATTTGTATGAATGGAGTCCCTTAATCCATTAATGAAGCAACTTACTTGTTGAATCTGTGGAAGGGGGCTAGCTTTAGCTAAAAGCTTCTCAAAATTGATTTGATTTTCTTGCAATATTATCTTCTGCTTTAACTTAGTGAGCTCTCCAAAAAATCAAAGAATTGATTGGGGCCAAACCTTATGTAGAGATTTGTCTTAAAATCCTTCCATGATATGATCGACATGTCTTGCTCAAACAATTGAAGCCAAAGTTGAGCATCTCCTTATAAGTGGTAAGATGCCAAAGGAACCCGCTCTCCTTTTGGAATGTCATGAATTTTAAAGAATTGTTGGCCTCTACATGTCCAACTCATTGGATCATCTTTACCTTCATAATGAGGGAAATCCAACTTTATTGTTTTAGGGACAAAGTTACTTATAGTAGCCATATGACCAGTAGCTCCAGTAGACCTGTTTTGACTGAGTGCAAATGACTAATCAACAAACTCTTTGCTGCACACATATATAATTGATTCAACTTTTCATTTATTTGATTCAACATCTCCATTTGAACTAATGACATTGATTCCACTACTTTCTCCACTTGCTCCATCCTCTAGTCCATTGTCAACCTCTAATAACACTTTGGTATCTTCTAGATAATTAAAGGCTTGTCCTTCCCCATGGTGATAGAAGTAGAGAAAATAAAATGAAATTCTAGTTGCTTCGAGGGAACCAAAGAAACCTCCATAAAAAATTAGTTTTCAAAGAATAAATCAAGATAACCTTCCTTCCATTCATGGCCTTTAAATAAGCTTTATTACATTGAGAATCACAACTGAAATTTGAAAAATAGGAATAAACTAATTTGAATTATTCAAAATAATGGCTAAACTTTATCTACTCTTAAAAGTAGCACGAATAAAATAAGAACGAAAATAAAAAATCTAGACCATTTCAATCTTCCCAATAAGAGCATGTGACAAAGAGCTTTAGGATTCAGCTATGTGAAATGTGCTATAGCTTGGACTCTGTCTTCATTCACATCTTCTAGGAAAAACAGAGTTAAAGTTAACAAAGAGCACTCTTAAACTTCTTAGATGATGATGATGAGAAAGTCGTATGTTTTTCTGTTATTTATTATGTTTGATAGTATTTTGATTTACTCCATTCTTAAACCCTTATAGATTTAAATGAAAATATTGGAGCTCGTTTTGAATAAAGAAATATTTCCTTATTATTTAATGATGCTTGTAATTTTCTAATTTATTATTCCATTTGTTTGGGCAAAGTTTCTAATCATTCCTTTATTAGCACAATTTCCATTTGCTAGGTAAATGCCTTTTTCATCAAGTTTCTGTCACTATGGGTAGTTAACAAAAATTCTTCATGGATGCATTGTTGAAATATATGAAACATATGATGTTTGTTTTGCATAGAATGTGTATCTATGAGGTTTCGGAGTTGAATCATGTCTTTTTATATTAGCTTTCCTTTTTATCAATTTTTTATCTGGGTATTTCAAAGTGTGATTCATTTGCATTCCTAATGAATCGAGTTCTAATTATTGGAGTATTTTAGTTATTGATGTAATATATTGTTTTGATTTTAGGAATTTGAAGGTAGATCATTGGCTACACCATCACAGTTTGATACATTTGGTTATAGCTATAGAATTATTAGAGTGTTATGGTTATTGTCCTAATCAATTGATTTGATTTTTGGGAATTTGAAGGTAGATCATTTGCTACTTCTTCACAGTTTGACACATTTGCAATTATAGGTGTAGGAGATAGTATCAGATAAGTTGAGAAAGAAAAACACATGTCTCCATATAGTATATGACAAACTAATGCCTATTGATGATTGCTTATTTCTCTACTAGTACTTTTAATGGAAGATAGTTCATTTAAAAATTTTCCATCTACATGAGGAGACAATTTCCTGATTGTTTGTGTTTCATTGATTTCAGCATTATTAAGGCCTTTTTCCTATATTATACACTATGTTTATGAAATGAGTTTATAGATGCTTAATTTATATCAAGAATGTCTTCTAATAATTGACCAATTTCAATCATTTTCTAAGCCATTGCTAACTCAAACTTTAAGCAAGATTGATTGTCTGACATTTGCATCAGGTTGGTCAAAACTATGATGATGGGAGAAAACTTTAGTGCAAATTAAGTTGAACTTGACGTTCCTCAATCCAGTATTAAAAAAAAAGATAGATAATAAAGATTTCAAAGTTGAGGTTGAAGTTGAGAATGTGGAGAGGCCAATTGACATCTACCAGGTATAAATTTTGTTAAACTTTTATCTAAACTTATTAAGCAGTTCTACATCATCCACATAATGAAAATGTAATATCTAGTTGTGAAGCCTAAGAAGTGAAAATATACTATAAGTGTACATTTCTGGCTGAAAATTTTTATTTCTCAAAATAACTCGGAACAATGTTCTCTACCATTACTCTCTTTGTATTTAATGTGCATTCAATTCAGTTTACATCAACATGCTTCCAAATTTCCATTGCCTTGA
>JAOSBN010000006.1:30800139-30823451 GCA_027563595.1 Erythroxylum suave
GAGTAGAGATATAGAATTTGGAAGTAGTAGAAGATTTCTTGCCAATTCCTTTAAGCAATATGGACTTGATTTTTGGGGTCATATGGTTAGGAACTCTTGACTAGAAAATAGTTGAATGGTCCAAGCACTTGGTGAGATTCAAAAAGGGAGAAGCATCGGTGACTTTAAAAAGGAACCCTACCTTTAACAAAACTGGGATATCCTTGAAGGCATTTACAAAGAAGATTCAGAGAGAAGGATGTGGGGTGATGATAGAATTTCTTCAAGTGCTTACCAAGAAGGTAGTACACCAAAACTAGTGGCGACAGAAGGATAGGTTGCATCTTTTAAAAGTAGATTTCTAAAGGTATTCACCAAGAGGATTGGGCTACCTCCAGAAAGAGTAATTGAGCTTCCTATTCAGTTAGAGCCAAGGGCCGCACCAGTTAATATGAGGCCCTACAGATACCCACACTTCTAGAGAAATGAAATAGAAAGGCTGGTACGAGAAATGTGTTCAATGGGAATTATTCATCCTTCCACTAGTCCTTTCTCTATTTCGGTAATACTTGTTAAGAAAAAAGGATGATAGTTGGAGGTTTTATACGGACTATTTGTGCTCTCAATAGAGTAATAGTTTATGATCAATTTCCAATTCCTATTATTAATGAACTTTTGGAAGAGTTTCATGGAGCAACCACCTTGTCAAAGTTAGATCTTAAGTCTGGGTACCCCCAAATTCAAGTGAAAGCGGTTTACATTCCCAAGACAACTTTCTGCACTCATAAAGGTCATTGTAAATTTCTCGTAATGCCTTCGGTTTGTCTAATGCACCGGCCTCTTTTCAATCACTAATGAATAAGTTATTTAGTCTTTTTTTAACTATATTTTGGTTTATACTATTAATAAAGAGAAGCATGAACAACACTTAGAAGTAGTATTTTCAGCTTGACTAAGAATTGTTTATACTTGAATGCTAATAAGTGTGTTTTCAATCAAAGGAGCATTGAGTATTTGGGCCACTAGATTTCTTCCAACGAAGTGCTAGTGGATAAAGAAAAGGTGCGAGCTACAATTGATTGGCCATCTGCAAAAACTTGAGGGAATACGTGGATTATTTGGTTTGGCAGGTTATTACTGGCATTTCGTGGCTAGTTATGGCACTATAGCTTTACCTTTTACACAACATCTCAAGAAGGATGCCTTCCATTGGGATGAAATAATTGATGAAGCATTCCAACAATTTAAAAAAGCTATGGTTATAGTATCAATACTGACATTGCGTAACTTAAACTAACCTTTGTTTTGGAGACTAATACATCGAGTTTTGGAGTTAAAGATGTTCTTATGCAGCAAGGAAGGCCAATATCATATTTTATTCAAGTTTATCATAGCATATTAACACTAATTTACGAGACAGAGTTAATGGCGGTTGTTCTTATTGTGCAAAAATGGAGGCATTATCTATTGGAAAGACATTTCACTATTTTCATTGACCAAAAAAATCTGAAGTTCCTCTTGGAGCAATGTGTAGTACCTCAAGACTATCAACGTGGGTATCTAAGTTAATTGCATATGATTTTGACATCCAATTCCATCCCAAGAAAGACAACAGAGCAGGAGACGCTTCATCACGCTTGCAGATAGCAGTTCAACACTCCTTCATAGCCCTCACCTTAATAAGAGTGACAGAAGAGCAACAAATCATATTTGAAACAGAGAATGATTAGAAGCTAGCACAAAACAAAAGAGAGTTAGAAACGGGTTCTAATGCATGGCCTAACTATGCATTAACTCAAGGGTTGCTGCTATATAAAGGAAGGTGGGTGATTTCCAAGACATCTTCTCTCATTCCACACCTTTTATTTGAGTACCATATGGAGTTATAGGACATAATTCTGGATTTTTGTGTACTTACAATCGCTTTAAGGGAGAATTCTATCAGGAAGGAATGAAGAAGATTGTCAAGAGGTATGTAGCTGAATGTTTGATTTGCCATCAAAATAAGTATCAAAAGGCATCACCAGCGAGATTATTGCAACCCTACTAGTTCCTCAACAAATTGAGGAGGATTTATCACTTGATTTTATCGAAGGCTTACCTAAATTAGAGGGCTATACAACAAATTTGGTTGAAGTTGATCTATGAGCAAAAGAAGGAAATAGCCTTCTCTAAGATGCTAAATGGTTGAGTTATTCACTAAAGAAGTGGTTAGGTTACATGGGGTTTCCAGTACATTGGTTTCAGACCACAACAAAGTTTTTCTAAGTCATTTTTGGGAAGAAGTATTCAAGTTGTAGGGAACACGTCTACATCGCAGCACAGCCTACCACCCTCAAACTGATGGGTAGACTAAAGTGGTAAATACGAGTGTCAAAACTTACCTACATTGCTTTCCCAATGATAATCCCTGCTAATGGACTCAATGGTTGGCTTGGGCTGAGTATTGGTACAACATAACTTGTCACAAGTCTATAAAGATGTCGCCATTCTTTGTGGTATATGCGAGAGATCCAACTCCATTATATAGATTTGGGAGTCAATAGACAAAGGTGGATGATTTAGAGAGACACTTGTAGCAAAAGGATGTCATCTTAGATGAATTATGACAATAATTGGCACGAGCTCCAGTAAGAATGTAACATAAATGCAATATGTAGTTTTCAGTTGGTGTGCATGTATTCTTAAAGCTTCATCCTTATTGAATGCATTCTTTGTCCAAGAAGTTGAATGAAAACTTATCCCCATATTTTTTCGGGCCATTTAGCATCTTGGAGAAGGTTAGGCAAGTAGCATGTAGGTTGGATCTACCTCCTCATTCAACTATGCACTTAGTTTTTCATGTCTCCTAACTTAAGAAAGTCTTGGGTATAAGCCAACACCTATAACCACTACTCCCTCATCTAAGTCCAGAGTTAGAATGGCTAGTTGAGCTTGAACAGGTACTGCAATCAAGAAATTATGGTGGTTGACAAGAAATTTTAATCAAGTGGAACTATCAGAATTTGAGGCCACTTGGGAACTCAGCGATGTGATGTTCCTTCTTTCCACCTTAGGCACAAGATGCAATTTGATAGGGGGGATTGATAAACCTCCTATTAAGATTACCTACTCTAGAGGAGCTAAAAAGCTTTGTCAGGTGACAGAATTTGAAAATGACAAATGGCAGCAATGGAATAATGTTTGTTATAGTTTGTTGGTAACATGATAATAAGGAAGGGGACACAATTTTGGATTGTAAGGAGAGAGGGGCCCTCTTGAATTGGTTCCCATGTATTTTACTTCATTGTTTAATCAAGTACTTGAATGAATTTATCTTTTTTTTTATTTCATTTCATTAATTAAATATTCATTCGTGAGTTGGGAATTGTTTGTTGCATTTGAATCTTATAAAAAACGAGTAAGAAAAGATATAGGTAATATGGATCCAATAGCACTAACTCATATAGTGATTCTTCCACTGAGCATTGAGAGCGCTACCATTCATGGTCAAAGTTGAAGAAGTAGTGATATTAAGAAAAGAGAACGGATTAGAAAAACACAAAAAGTATTCTACTTAATGCTTATGAGAAAGAATGTACATAAGCCAAGAAGCAAAACGTGATTCAACGTAGGGTTGTTTCCATATATATCCAATCCATACCACCTATTGTTGAATCCTTTGTTTACAAGGTGGTTATGTACCTTGCTGGGCCTTTAATAACAATCAACACAATGTTTGAGTTATAGAAGTGAAGAGAAAAGAATACCCTTTTACTTCTAAGAGGTTTATTAATTTGAAAATTATTGTAGTACATGCTTAGATGTTGGAGCAGGAATTTCCCTTCTTTGCTGCTTAGTGGGTTGAATTTCTACTGTTCTTGTTTTTCCTTTTCATTGTTGCTTTATCTAGAGTTTTCTAAAATGTATACTTTTAGTTTCTTTAGTAGTTAATTTTTCATTTGCAATTTATGTGCCTGGTCTTAGTTGGCATTACTGAAAAACTAATACATTGTTGAACTATACTTACTTAATGGCATAGCCTGCAAATTAATTTATGAAAACTTGTTAATTCTTATGAAAGAGAATGACTACTCAAACTATTCAACTAACAAAATTTTTTAAATAAGAATATATGAATTCAAATATCACAATATGTGGTGAAAATAATAGTAATTGTTAATAATTAGTTTTAGAAATATCATATTTAAAAGGATTTAATCTATTAAAAAATTCAATTTGATCCTTTTGAAGTTTTTAATTTGATGATTAATCTTTTAAAATTAAATAAATGAGTTTAAAAGATTTTTTTTAACTAATATGAGTAATAAATGAACATCAACATGCGATTCAATAAAGACGCCACATCAACAAAGACATGACTTATATAAAATTTAAATATTAATAACTAAATTAAAATTTTCTAAAAAATTAATCATTATTTAATTTATTATTCATTAGTTTTATGGTGTAGTTTGTCTGAGTCTAATACTCAAGGTAACCTAAGAGTTGGCTTCAAAGCAAAGGTGCTCCTTAGCTAAATTCTAACTTATCAAAATTCTGCGGTTGGCATTAGCGTTACAGTCCGCGAGTCCATTAGCGTGTGTGGTCAATCGTGAAAAACGTGATGATGCGAAACGAGGATTTGAACGACTTCATGCCCAAAACGATATCTAATGTTAACGTGTCTGTCATATGTAGTCCGTTGGAGATGACTTCCATGCCAACGTCAGTTTGTCCTTAACCCCCATTATTTGAGGCATGATGTAACACGACTTTAACTAGTTCAATTTATTTAATTACCGGATCCTTTGATCATCTTATTCCTTTATTTATTTTAATTATGAGACTTATTTTAAAATTTAACATTCTCTCTTTCCCCTTTCTTGTTTTGCTCATTTTTTAAGCTGCGAAGGCGCAATTCAACTAACTAAATTTCATATTTAACAAATTTTTAATTTATTTATAAACTCTTATCATTTTTTGTGAGTACAATTGATTCGATTAATTTATTTAATATTTAATAACACAAATTTAAACTAATTTATTGTACCTAATAATTTCACTTTTTTGCTTTATAGGTCATTTTTATTTTTTGAATATTGAATTTCAGATATTACTCCAAAAGGTTATTCACAAATTTGCTTAAATTAAATTCATATTTAGGTGTTTCATCTATGAAAAAGGATTTTATAAATAATTTAAAAACTTTAAGACATTTAGCTATGAATTATTTTTTATATATATAAACAAGTCTTGATATCTGTTGCTTGCCAACATATTCAATTGACACACTTATCATAAGCTAAATGCCAAAACGTGAAAGACAATGTGCTCATTGGCTGGTATCTACATCCAAGTTGGTTCCTCTTTCTTATGCTAGTATTATATCTCTGGTCTGCGGTTGGATTAAATGGACTGAACATGAGAGTATATTTCCTTTTTAATAAGATTACAAGAAGCTGTCTTCATTGTTATACGTTATGGTCCTTACCAGAATTTGATTTGTGATGAACTGTAAAATAAGACATGCTATACTTTTTCATCACCAATTCCTATTTGGTCATTCTCAATTAAGTTTGGCTGTTCTCAATTTACAAAACAAACAATGTGTTTGTTCGGCAGCCAAAAGGTAAGGTCAACACAACAATTTTGCGCGCATTTAATAATTCTGACTGATATCTGTCCTTATCAGTCGACTGTGGCTTTGGCTCCCACTCCACTCCTCTCGCTGTTGTTATCTCTACACGTTTCATTTGTCCAGCGTGGGATTTAATGAACTCAATATGTGTGGATGGATCCAATTCATTTCATTAATATTTCAGAATGCCTAAACTTATTGGAATGGTTCAAATGCATTGCGTCCCTCGGCGGCTTTTAATTTTTGTCGGTGCATCAGATTTAGTTTTGATAGCAATGATTGTATATCCAGTCCTCAGTAGTGCAAAAAGCCACCATTGTGGGGTGGGCTGTTAAAAGTATTCCTTGACGTATGGCTTGAAACTTGAAAGGGTAAAAAGTTGTTCTTCCCCTTGGATTTTAAGGATAAGATTCTCTGTTTTACACGTTCTAATGTCGTCCTTAGTCAACTACTCAACTTGTAGATTTAGGCGTTTTAGCAATTAAAAGGGGAAAGTATTATTTGGGGTGGAGTGCCGATTACACAAATATTGTATTGAATACTTGGTCAAACAGGCACGTAAAGGACCCTTCAAAATCATTCAGCCTGCTAATTATACATCGATTTCCACGCCACTCAACTGTTTTACTTTTATTCGACAACGCTGCATATGGCAATAATATATTGAACACGGCCTTTTTTGTTTTTTGGGCAAATTATTATTATTATTTTAATATGGATACTACTCTACATTAAAGGGGTCTTACTTTTAATTTTTCTTCTATTATTAAATTGAACTCAAACATCACATATCAAAGTTTGACCTTCGAGTTTATGGGATGCACTACATTTTTGTTCTAAGGTCTTAGTAATCGAGAACAAACTCGCTGACTCCGAATAATATACGTCGACATTTTTTTTTATTTGGATAACAGATGATTACACGAAAACAAAAAGAAAAGAAAACGAAAGAATGTGTCAAATAGAGTTTCAGTATTTGGGATTCTAAGTACATACTACAATAAAATCATTTATACTTATGATCTCGATGATTAAACTTTCATTTTATTATTTCACAACTACTCCATATGTATATAAACCTATATATGTTTTCTCTATCTGTTATCTTTTTGTTTATTTAATTTTATTATCACTAGTTAGCTACCACGCACTAGTGTCCCTATTCCAATTTAAAATTTGTCATGCATCCTGCTAGCTTTTGATGGTTTTTGTAATTTTATTTAGATCTCAAGTCTTAGTTAGTTGAATTGCTTCATGTTATTGAATTTCTTCATCTTGTAGAGCAATGAGAAGGGTGAAATAGGCTCCCAAAACCTGCCAGATTCTTAAATTTAGTCCTTAACATCTTGCAAAAGTTGCAATTTAACAAAAGACCAGGTATTCAATTAAGTCCTCACTAAGATTTACTAATTAAGGTTAAGTAAAAACTTTGTTTTGATGTTTTGTAAACCTTAATTGTGTTTGGAATAAAAAGAGGATTAACGCAAATCTCGATCATTGTACAACACTCCTTGTTTTACAAGAATAGGAGGAGGATGATAAATGATATATGACATTCTCTTTGTATTTGGCCAAGACATTTTTTTGAAATAAAAAGCAGATGAGGTCTAAAAAATGAAAACCTAAAGAGAAAAAGTAACGTCTTTTAAATATTGCATGAGATGCTGGTGTATTTAACTCATAAAGCTGTAAAGTTTATGCAGAATATATACAGTCTAGGAACAGAAAAGAGATAATTGATAAAGGCCACAAGTCGCTAAAGCAAGTTGACGGAAATAGAAGGTAAAATAATAAATCCAAACCCGACCTCATAATATAGAAAAAGTACAATTGTGGATTATTTATTAGTTATTATTGTTGGTATTCACTATCTTAATTAATCCTTTTTCACTTACACCCCATAAGAATAAATTAAGGCATTAGATCTAGATCCAACGTACAATACACTAGTAACTTTTCTATGAAAAAGATTTGTTGTATATATAATAATAATAAATTGATTAATTATATATGATAAATGTCTTTTATAGTTTGTTATTCCAATTATCCTTCCTCGATTACGTAGAATATTAAAAATACAATGTAAACAGAGAAAAATTCCAAATGCATCTCTCTCTGACCAGTTGTCATTATGCGTCCACAAACGATCAAGTAGATTTTTTTTGATGATGTTTGACCATTTACTCCATCAAAACCACAATGACTGGGCGGGCAGACTCATGCGTAAATTGTTATTGAGAGTGTAGAAAAAAAAGTGTTCATCTCCTTTTATATCCAACAGCTGTTTCTGGTTTGTTAATGGTAGGTATGTATATAGGCAGGCAAAAGGTCATTTGCATACTTATTTTAACAAATCTTTTTATATGAAAATCAAAATTTTACTAAATATATTTAAAACACCATAAATAAATAATACAGTTCATTGAGCTTTCGAATGATGTCTCTGGCATTTACCGCTGCTAAACTTCACATCGATATTTTGAGACATTGAAACATTAAAACATAACGACTTTGTGTGTTTACGTATACGTATATGCTTTGGTGTACTTTTTATTGCATGAGTCACGACATAAACCTATTCTGCAGCTTTAGCTGACAACTAATGCATTACCCAGTTAACCGTGGAATGTAAAGCTCCCCACTACCTCTCGTCCATCCTTCTTTAACTGTAGCTTCTCTTTTGACCTTCTAGAATTCTTGCTCCCCACTCCAACAGTCCAACTTACCCTTAATTTACATGCTTTCATGTTTTTTAGCTGTCCCATCATTTCTGTATGTATTTTACTGGTTTGCCAGCTGACACCCAACTAGGAACTGTTACAAATTGGCTCGTTTTTACAGAATCTGCAAGTTTATGTATATATATGTTTTATCTTTAATGTTTGTAGTTGTTTACTGAAGTTGTTGAGTTTGGTACCATTAGATGTACATGGGGAGCCCAAGTCCACCTTACATGGTTTTGTTGCCTTCCTAGTTCCTTCTTCTATCTACAAGTCAAAGTAAGACTTGGCTGCCTGGTCTTCACCTTTCTTGCAAGCCAAAACGTTGAGCTACAATTTCACTATAACAAAAACGCCTTCTTTACCTTTTCTTCCGTTTCAAACAGGATCTAGTAAGGGCTGAACTTTTCCACTACATATCTGTGGTTTTAGATTGAATCTCTTTCTGTTTCTTGGTTCTTGCTATTTTACTCTCTTCTTATTCTCCATCCCTTGTCCTTTCAATATTAGCATTACTCATTTCTGTTGAATCTGGACTCTCTTCGCTTTCCATCTTGCTTTTAAATACAGATGCTTTTCAGTTTAACTTACTCTTGTGTAGTTTTTTTTAGTTTTCCAAATTTTCTGGCCTAATTTCTTTGCTGGTCAACTTCTGGACGTGGTGTTATCTGGGATTTAATTCATTCCAGCTCCTTCTCTCAGAACCTGTGTTTCAATTTATCGTGAATTGAAACCTCTTGGACCTGCTGTGTTTCAGACAAATTACCGCCTTTGAGAAGCAAATCTGTTTGAAGTTTGAGGATTGTCTCTGCCTGACAAAGTTGAAGATAAAAAGCTGACACTTTCGCAAGAAAATGCCCAGTGGCAGAAGAAAGAATCAACGTTTTAGCAGAATCCATGCCTTTACATGTGGAAAATCATCTTTCAGAGGTGAGCATTCATTGATTGGAGGGCCTGGCTTCTCGAGGGTAGTGTATTGCAATGAACCAGAAAGTTTTGAAGCTGGTGTGCTTAATTATGGGAGCAACTACGTTAGGACTACAAAGTACACGCTTGCAACATTTGTCCCCAAGTCACTGTTTGAACAGTTCAGGAGAGTCGCTAATATTTATTTCCTCGTTTGTGGTATATTGGCCTTCACTCCGTTATCTCCTTACTCAGCTATCAGTAACATTGTTCCTCTTATTGTTGTTATCGGTGCTACCATGGCAAAAGAGGCGCTTGAAGATTGGAGAAGAAAAAAGCAGGTGAGCTTCCGTGTTTTCACTTCCTGGATGTCTGCAAGATTCTATCTTTTATGCTCATCTCATTAATAAAGTAGGAGACGCTTATACGTCATAGGATGTTTCAGCATAATCAATTCTAACTTCATTCCTGAAATCGGAGTTCAACTGATACAGGACCAAATCCTGTCTTTTTTCTCTTTTCTTGAGGCTTTTCCGGCAAAAGGATTTGAAATTGGTTGCTTAAAAGAGAAAAGGGTAATTGTTTTCCTTTTATTTGGATGCTTTAACTGTTTACCATGAGGCAGGACTGTTAAATTAGCATATCCTTTTTTTTTTGTTTTCCAATTTCTCTCATTTTCGTCTTCTACAATGCAAACTTTGTGGAGTGCCCGATTCCTCACCTAGGGATTACCATGTGGATCGCAGCTTCATCTCTTTTGCTTTCAAACCTAACGAAATTTCTACATTTTTTAAAAAAGAAATTGAAGTCAAACTTTTAATTCGACTTGTGTGTGAAAAATGTGGTCAGGATATTGAAATGAACAATCGCAAGGTAAAAGTTCACTCCGGTGATGGCGTATTTGATCATACTAGATGGATGGATTTGAAAGTAGGAGACATAGTGAAGGTGGAAAAGGATGAGTTCTTTCCTGCTGATCTGATCTTACTTTCATCAAGTTATGATGAAGCAATTTGCTATGTTGAAACCACAAATCTTGATGGGGAAACAAATTTGAAACTGAAGCAAGCACTGGATGCGACCTCAAATCTGCATGAGGACTCCAGCTTTCGGAATTTTAAAGCTATTGTTAGATGTGAAGATCCAAATGCAAATTTGTATTCCTTTGTTGGTAGTTTGGAGCTAGGAGATCAACAATACCCTCTTACACCTCAACAGCTTCTGCTTAGGGACTCAAAACTACGGAACACAGATCACATTTATGGAGTTGTTATCTTCACAGGTCATGACACGAAGGTTATTCAAAATTCAACCGCCCCACCTTCCAAAAGAAGCAAAATTGAAAGGAGAATGGACAAGATTGTCTACTTCCTTTTCTTCGTTTTGGTCTTAATGTCTTTTGTTGGATCTATTTTCTTTGGGATTGCAACGAGGGAAGATCTCGAGAATGGAAAGATGAAAAGATGGTATCTTAGACCGGATGAGACTACAATTTACTATGATCCAAAAAGAGCTCCAGTTGCAGCAATCTTGCATTTTCTGACTGCTCTTATGTTGTACAGTTATTTAATTCCCATCTCTTTATATGTATCAATAGAAATTGTCAAGGTTCTTCAGAGCATATTCATAAATCAAGACCTGAATATGTACCATGAGGAAACTGATAAGCCAGCACGAGCTCGTACTTCAAATTTGAATGAAGAACTTGGCCAAGTTGACACTATCCTATCTGATAAAACAGGAACTCTGACTTGCAATTCAATGGAATTTATCAAGTTCTCTGTGGCTGGGACTTCATATGGCCGAGGAGTTACAGAAGTCGAAAGGGCTATGGCTCGGAAAAAGGGATCTCCTTTACCAGTTAATATCAGTGAGGGGGAGGCTCATGTTGAGGCAATGGCTGAAGAAAAACCTTTGATAAAAGGCTTCAATTTTGTGGATGAGAGGATTACTGATGGTCATTGGGCAAATGAGCCTCGTGCTGATGTAATCCAACAATTTTTCAGAGTGCTAGCCGTCTGCCACACTGCAATACCAGATACTGATGAAGAAACTGGAAGAATGTCTTATGAAGCTGAATCACCGGATGAGGCAGCATTTGTGATTGCTGCAAGGGAACTAGGATTTGAATTTTATGAAAGGACTCAAACAAGCATCAGTTTGCGAGAGTTGGATCCAATCTCTGGAACGAAAGTCGATCGGTCAGTTTATTGTCCTTTGATATCTCTACAACTAAATTCTCATTGAAAAATTTTATTCCCGGGTACAAAGATTTTATTTGAAGTACACATATAGATAAGGAAAAGATTGTAAAGGACTCAAGAGTCAATTATTCAGTCAATCTTGCTTGGTTCTGGATCAGGTCTTTAACTGTTTCAGTTCATTTAATAGTTATAAGCTATTACTATCAAGATGTTGTTCTCTGATCTAAAGTAACACAGCTTGAATTTTCGGTTCCTGCAGATATTATGAACTTTTGAACGTAATCGAGTTTAGCAGCTCTAGAAAGCGGATGTCTGTGGTTGTAAGAGATGAAGAAGGAAAGCTGCTCTTGTTTTGTAAAGGTGCTGATAGGTAAGTAATTGACCTAATGCTTTGTCCCCATAGTAATAATTGGTAGGAAATTGGTACCTTGTTGTCTTGCCTTAAGCATAAATAGCTATTAGTTTAACACTATTTGAATTGTATATCATGGTTTTATCAATTATTTTTACTGCATTTTCTTTGTACGGCTGGTAACTTCTGATATTAGAAATTTTTGTGGATCACAAGTATTTGATTATAAAGGTCAAAAACACACCAGATCCACTTTTAATCACAAAATGCATGTATCACATGACATAATTCTCTTATGTACAATCATACCTGGATTTGCATATTTGAAAATATGTTTGCAATTAATTCTTGCTTTGACGAACAGCGTTATGTTTAAACGACTTGCAAAGAATGGAACAGAGTTCGAAGAACAAACCAGGGAGCACATTAGTGAGTATGCCGATGCTGGTTTGAGGACTTTGGTGCTTGCATACCGTGAACTAGATGAGGAAGAATTCAATGTGTTCAACAAAGAGTTCACTGAGGCCAAAAACTCATTAAGCATAGACAGGGAAGAAATTATTGAGGAAGTGGCAGAAAAGATTGAAAAGGATTTGGTTCTTCTTGGTGCTACAGCTGTTGAAGACAAACTTCAAAATGGGGTACATTCTAACAGAGTTTGAAACGTTATGAAACGTTTGACATCTTCTATCATTGTTAAGGTGTCTCATGTCACTGTTATGAAGCCATGTCTTACTCCATTGTGAAACTCACTTGAAGGCTAATGATCTAAGGAGCTTTATCAATCAGAAAAACCTACTCTAAAATCAAAATTACACCATCGTCTATTTAATTTGTTGAACTAATGGCTCCATTCTAGACTTTATTCAATTACATTTATAGGAGAATTTTTATTTATAAAGATATGTTTAAAGAAAAGATACTAATGTAACTGTAATTCAAAAAAAAAAAAAAGCCGATGATCTGTCTGTTTAATGGAGACTAATATGATATATTCTACTTGGTTAGGTTCCGGAGTGCATTGACAAACTTGCTCAAGCTGGCATTAAGATTTGGGTCTTGACTGGAGATAAGATGGAGACAGCAATCAATATTGGGTATGATTAGTTGGAAATGATGATCTTGACAACATATAATGTTCAAATGTCAAAATTTCCATAACTAACTTGATGTGGATTTTTTCAGTTTTGCCTGTAGTTTACTAAGACCAGGAATGAAACAAATAATAATCAGCTCCGAGATACCAGAAATAAAAGCTTTGGAGAAAATGAGCGACAAGGCTGCAGCTGCTGTGGTAATTTTCCATTTTATCATGCTATCAACAATTTCATTTATTAACAATGATATACATATCGTTATATCTATATTTCTCAGTAACTCAAGATTAGAGTCATCAGTAGATATGAAGCAATATAAGGTGTCAATGACACATCAATAATGACATAATGAGTTTTAACATTGGAGCTGAATCAGAAGAGATGACATGTGGCAAGATTTAGTGTTACTACTCTTTTTCTGCTTCCAAATAATGTTAAAAGGCTTCTCTTTGACTCATTGAGTTTTCTGACCATGTAGGCTTGCAAGTCAAGTGTTGTGCGGCAGATAAATGAGGCAAAAGCAGTGCTTGCTGCACCGAATGAAAGTTCTGATGTATTGGCCTTAATCATTGATGGAAATTCCCTCACGTATGCCTTAGAGGATGATGTAAAGGACATATTTTTAGAACTTGCAATTGGATGCGCATCTGTGATTTGCTGCCGTTCCTCTCCAAAACAGAAAGCTCTTGTAAGTTGCAGCAACCTTTTTTGGGAAAATTCTATGCTAATTTAGGAACGGAACTCGTATTTTCACCTCGCTTCTGTTTAACATGGTGCATTACTTTTTGTGAGAAGTCAGTCATATATGCCATTCTAAAACTTTGACGAGGGAAGTCCAGTTGGTTAACTGCTTTCTTAGAATTTGTTTTGTTGGATATGCTCCAAGAAGTAGGTTGAAAGAGAGAAAGTATGGATAATATAATTTACTTTGTCCTGCTAGCTTTCCAAAAAATTAAAAAAAGTTCATAATCTCAAACGCAGGTTACAAGGCTGGTTAAAGTAAGAACAGGTCATACAACACTAGCAATTGGTGATGGGGCAAATGACGTTGGTATGCTTCAAGAAGCAGATATTGGTGTTGGTATCAGCGGTGTTGAAGGAATGCAGGTACATACTCGAACAGAACAGATTTCTTTTGGCTTTCTGTAGCATTAATCTCGAAGAGTTACACTAAAGCAAGATTAAAATCATAATTTTCTCAACAATGTCTTTTGATGTCCTTATGACATATCAGGCTGTCATGTCTAGTGATATTGCAATTGCACAATTCCGGTTTTTGGAGCGCTTGCTACTTGTTCACGGACATTGGTGCTACAGAAGGATCTCATCCATGGTAATATATAGGATATAGTCTTTAAGTTCCTTATATCACTAGCGCAAGTAATCTTTTCATTCCCTAATTCCTTTATTCCTTCTTTTTCCGTTAACATAGACTGTTTTAGTATTTGTAGAGATTGTTGGCATTGCAAACTTTTTAAATTTTTGCTTCTTTTTATTATGGTGATTCACCAGCATATAAAAGCAAACATGGCACTCTTTGGATTTAACAAATCCTTTGATAATTTGACAGATATGCTACTTCTTTTACAAGAATATTGCATTTGGCTTCACCATTTTCTTCTATGAGGCCTATGCATCATTCTCAGGACAAGCTGCATATAATGACTGGTTTCTATCTCTGTATAATGTCTTCTTCACTTCACTCCCTGTGATTGCTTTGGGAGTACTTGATCAGGATGTATCAGCTCGGTTTTGCGTCAAGGTATGTCCCAATCTGTTATTCCTTTTCTTTTAATGGAGGATGGCTTATTTACCTCTGTTGCCTTTCTCTTGTCATTACAGTTCCCGCTTTTATACCAAGAAGGTGTACAAAATATCTTATTTAGCTGGTTACGTATCCTTGGCTGGGCATTTAATGGAGTATTGAGTGCAACATTGATCTTCTTCTTCTGCATTAGTGCGATGGAGAATCAAGCCTTTCGCAAAGGTGGGGAAGTTGCAGGCCTGGAGGTTCTTGGTGCTACAATGTACACATGTGTTGTTTGGGTGGTGAATTGTCAAATGGCTCTGTCTGTAAGCTACTTCACCATCATACAACATATCTTTATCTGGGGTGGTATTATATTCTGGTACTTATTCCTGTTAGCATATGGTGCAATGGACCCCTACATATCAACAACTGCTTACAAGGTTTTCATTGAAGCCTGTGCACCAGCCCCGATGTATTGGCTAACCACACTCTTTGTTTCGGTGTCTACTCTTCTTCCCTATTTCACATACTCGGCCATCCAGATGCGATTTTTCCCCCTGTATCATCAAATGATACAATGGATAAGAAGTGATGGACAAACAGAGGACCCTGAGTACTGTCACATGGTGCGACAGAGATCATTGCGCCCGACGACAGTAGGTTATACAGCTCGTTATGAAGCAAAATCACAACGGTAGAAAAAGAAACTTGTGGGTCACTAATGACATTCATTTTTTCAATTCATTCCTCTCATAGTACATATGTAGAATTTGTTGGAAGAGTACCTTCTTCTCAATGTACATATGCGCGTCAGGTTGTTCCTTTTCCCTGATAGACAAGAAGGGATGTACTGTTCTCCAGATGACATTATCCACCGACTTATTGCAGACATGTCTCTGAAGGGTTTCCTGTTTTCCTTGGGGAGTTTGTTTCTATAAGCTTCGGAAGAGTAAATTTTAATTGTCGGGAGCTTGAAGGTTCTATCGAAACATACAATTGCAATGTACATGTAATGGATAACAGCACATCAGTTTTGAAATAACTTTGTTGCATTAGGGATAACAACAACATTGCCTTTAACTCTAGCTGATATATTTAGTCCCCAGTTGAATTGTTGGTTTTAGAAAAGAAAAGTTTGAAAAAGACAGAAGTCAGACTAAACTGGTCTAATTTCTCATTTACTGGAGTAGAAATTTATTCAAGTATTTCAACAATAAAATAAAAAATAGTTCTTAAAAATCATGAACAAATATGATCAAAATAGAAAATCAAATCTTAAAACAGAAATTCAAAAACATAACAGACTAAATACATGATAGCTCAGCAAATTTAATATATGCAATAAAAGATACAATCTTTCAACACTCCTTGCTTCTTTTGCTGCAAATTCCCAACTTAGCTCTCAAGTCTTCAAATCTGGCTTTGGACAAAGCCTTTGTCAAAATATCGGCTACCTATCCATCAGTCCTGCAATGCACTACAACAATCTCCTTGTTTCTTTGTACTTCTTTAAAAAAGTAAAACTTAATTTTAAAATGCTTAGTCCTGCCATGGAATACAAGATTACTGAAAATACCTATAGAAGCCTGATTGTCCATAAAAATTCCAGTTGATTTCCTCTAGTTATGCTTTAAGTCCGTCAACAACTTTCTCAGCCATAAAGTTTGATTTACAGCAGTTACTGCAGCAACATATTCTACTTCTGCTGCGGATTGAACAACATCATGCTTTTTAAAGCTTCAAGAGAAATAGCCTAAACCAAAATTAAATCATAGGAGCTTGCCAAATCATAGTTAGAAAAACCAAATAAATTTAGCTTCTTTGATTTTTCAAAAAAAATCCTAAGATCCACAGTGCCTTTAATGTATCTAAGCACTCTTTTAGCATCTTTGAGTTGAAATTCACTAGCGCAATGCATAAACCTGGACAACAAACTGACAGGATACATTATATTAGGTTTGGTTGCTGTGAGATACATTAAACAACCAATGAGACTACTGTAATGCCCTTCATCAACCCTCTCTACTCCATCATATTTACTTAGCTTTTCATTTTGCATAAGAGGAGTATGAACAAACTTGCAATTCTCCATGTTGAACTTCTTAAGCACCTCTTTTGACTATTTTTGTTGTCCAATGAAAATCCCTTGCTGTGATGGTTGTATTTCCATACTAAAAAAGTGTGATATATCTCCTAAATTGCTCTCAAACTCCTCCATCATTTGGCCCCTTAAATTGCTGCACCAAATTTAAATTGCTTCCTATCACAGGCAAATCATCAACATATAAAGAAACAACAAATAGATCATTATCTACAAAAGAAACAACAAATAGATCTTTATCTACAACCTTCACATACATATTCGATTCACTTAGACTCTTTTCAAAGACAATATAGTAAGTAATTATCTACCATACTGTACCAAGCTCTTAAAGCTTGTTTCAGGTCATATAAGGCCTTTTTGAGCAAATACACCTTGTCTAATTCTTCTTTAACTATAAAACCTTATGTTTGCTTGACATAAATTTCCTCCTCCAAATAGTCATTTAGAAAGGCTAATTTGACATCAAGCTGATAAATTCTAGAATCTTTTTGAGCTACAGGGGCCAAAAGCATCCTTATTGTGTCAAGTCTGGCTACTAATGCAAATGTTTATGAGAAATCCACTCCAAGTTGTTGAGCATACCTTTTAACTACCAATCTTGCTTTATGCTTGTTAATGGAACCATCAAAATTTAGCTTGGTTCTAAACACTTATTTCACTCTAATTGGTTTTTTGTGACTTGGCCTGTTTACTAAAACCTAAGTCTAATTTTTTTCAATCATTCTTAGCTCCTCCCCTATTGTAGCAGTCCATTTTGTGTCCTTTGTTTCCTCTTCATACCCTGTAGGCTCAAGTACAACAACATCACATCTTTAACAAATATCATAAAGCAATCTCGTACCTCTAATTGGAACATCATTAACAGAATCGTCAACTTCTCCTTCTAAATTAGATATCTTATTTTTTGCATTTTCTACTTCTGACTTGTCCCAATTCTAAGATGTAGTTACATCAAATTTATTATCTCTGCTGACTGTCACCTTTCCTGTCAAAGGCTGGTAGACTTGTATTTGGTTATATTGCTATAGTTGATAAGAATCCTAACTTCAACTTTCTTATGTAACTTGTCCCTTTTCACATTAGCAATATGTTTGTAACAAATGCACCCAAACACCTTCACATTCTCAAAATGAGGTTTATAGCCTAACCATGCTTCAAATAGAGTTTTATCTTTCATTGCCATTTTGGGTAGTCTATCGAGCAAATAAATTGCAGTGTTAACAACCTCTGACTAAAAACATTTAGGCATCTTCTTCTTAAATAGTAGGCACCACGCCATCTCCATCACTATCCTGTTTTTTTTTTCTCTCACTCACACATTTTGTTGCGAAGTGTAAGCTACTATCAGCTGATGTTCAATGCCTGCATCTTCACAAAACTTGTTAAACTTGTCATAATTATATTTCAGTTCCATTATTAGAAATGATCACTTTGATTTTTTAATCACTTCAATTTTCAACGCAATTCTTAAACTTCCAAAATACCTCAAAAACTTCAGATTTGTGTTTCATGAATTAAACCCAACAAAATCCATTGAAATCATAAAAAAGGCTATATAATACCTACTGCCATTTAGAGATAAGGTTTTCATTGGATCACACACATCTGTGTGAATAAGTTGGAGCTTTTTCATTGCTCTCCAAACCTTGTTATGCAGAAACGACAATCTAAATTGATTTCCTAATTGAAAAACTTCACAAACTTCGTCTCCTTCAAAAATAGGAAAATCATGCGCAAGTTGGTTCATATACATATAATTAAGTGCAACATAATGAAAATGTCCCAACCACTTGAACTTCTTTTCTTTTGAGCTTGCAAAGCATTAACAAACTCAGTTAAAGAAATTTGTGTAAAGTCTCTAGAGTCTTCAAGAGATGAGATCTTTCCTCAAAATTTTTTAAGCAAGCTTACCGACACTATCTCCACAACCCTACTATCTGGAAACCCCTCACCATCAACCTATCTTGGCCACAATAGACAGAAATACTATCATAATATTCTTTTATTGTTTCAGTCTCCTTCATGCTTAAAGCCTCATAATCCTTTCCAAGATTTAGAATTTGCATTTGTATGGTTCTATTGTTACCTTGAAATGCCTCCTTTAGTGCATCCTAAGCTTGCTTTGGAGTCACACATGCCATTATTCTTGTGAAAATTGAATCTGTAACTACTGAATAAATACAGGTCTTTGCCTTGTAATTCTTGGTTCTTTACTCACTGTGATTTTTAAGCTAATTCAAGGTCATATTGACTAGCTGGCAATGGAGGTGGATTTCTATTAGTTTCCACCACTTCCCATAGAACAAAGGGTTGTAAGCAGGACTTCACTTTGACAGCCCAAATTTGATAGTTTTCTCCTAAAAAATAGGAGAGGAAGACAAGGAAAAACTACTGGAGGCCATATTTGAATGTAATTAAGGTTTCTAGCAAAAATTAGTTAGGAAACTTGGTAGGTATTCTTAAAAACTCTCTAATTCTCAGTCACAGGCTCTCTAAGATCAATGAGGGCTCTGATACCAATTTATTAGTTTTAGAAAAGAAGATTTTGAAAAAGAGAGAAGTGAGACTAAATTGATCTAATTTCTTATTTACTAGAACTGAAATTTATACAAATATTTTAACAGAAAATATTTTTTTTTAAAAAAATCATAAGCAAATATAGTCAAAACAGAAAATCAAATCTTAAATAAAACAAAAATTCAAAAACATAACAGACTAGATACATGGAAGCTTATCAAATCTAATATTCTATATAAATGTAATCTTTTAACATGAATTGAAGAAAATAATGTCAGTTTCTCGTGCTATTCCTCGCAACATTTTCCAAAAGGGAAAGGATATACTTTCGATGAGATGAATAAGGCCTTTAGTGTCACTATTATTATGTCTCTAATAACTGTATCTTCTGTTCTTTAGTGAACCTTTATATGCTCTGATTGTTAAGGTTAAAAGACCATTCAAGGCCCCTATATCCAAATGCATCTTGTTTCATAACTTGGGAGCATTGTGATTTTACAATTTAACAAGGATCATTAGATGCAACTTTTTTCCTTTTCTTTTTTTTTTGTTCTTAAGATCACTAAAGACAGGGAATGGTGGCCATAAAGAGGAGTTTTCACCACTTAATTGGCCTTTAATCTCCAATATATGTGCTTGTTATGCCTCCATGACGTTTATTACAATACCCAAAAGAAAGGTGGTCCAAAAATCATGTAGTTATAACTACATTTCTAGTTTAAGTTTCCAAGTGAATGAAAAGGCTAGTCAATTTATGGTTCTTTATAGATATAGTAAGAATAAAATAGAGGATGAAGCATCTCAATGACCAATTCTAAAAATCAAAAGTTAGTTTTCCATCAATGCCAATATCTAGTGATGCATTTGATGAAGCAAATCATGCTCCATTTTTAATTATTTTGATATTACGATTGAAGTGTAAAGTTTTATCAAATTTTGAGTACTAGCAAAAGGGGAGATTTTAATCTTCTTTTAAATTTCACAACATTGGTTTATGCTCTATAGATTGGCTGATTGTAGTTTGGTGACAAAATAATTTAAATGTATTCTTTATCTTGTGCATATTTAAATGTATATGATAAAGTTCATAAGATATTTATACATTGCAAATGAAATTATAATTATAAGATTCGTATTACATTTATGCATAGTTATTGTTTTATTAATACTGGACATTAATAGAATGTAAAAACATTAGCATATGTTATATTTTTCCTTATGAGGGAAGTAGTAGTTCTCATGGCCTAAAGTGTAGAGATACATAAACAAACGTATGAGTATTTGGTAGAGAACAAGTTTGCTAATGTAATCTGATATGAGGAATATATTTGGAACATTACTTGTATGTCTATGAAAATTCTCACTGTGATGATTGTATAAGTGATCCTTTGACTTGAGGTCTCCAAATTGTATATGAATTTTTATGTTTTGATACTATTTATAACCTATTTTAATCATTGTTCATTTAGTCGTTAGTCATTGGATGTGGAATAAACCATATAAAGGTAGTTGTGTGATCAAGATAAGATTTATCACCCTAAATTAATTAGAGAGAATGTTATGTTGTTCTCAATTAGTTTTGATTTGAGAAATCTGGAATGACGCTTTGTAAATAGTTTACAAATTTCATTAATTGAATCAATAGCTAATAACACAGAATTAATATAATTGGACTCAAAATAGAGTGGACATTAATTCTATACTCTATGTTTAATCGGAATATTTTACAATTTAAAACCCCAAACTTTTCTTTTCACATGTTTATAAAATCTCATTTTATGTGAATAATGTTTTCGAGCTAATGTAAATTTTATTTTTGCTAAAAGGTGAATTAGGAACCCAACCTTGAATGACAAGTATTAAAGTCCTATGATAGTCCAAAAATATTGAAGTTAACTGGTATGAAATTGGACCAAAAATAAATTTAATCGGATAGATTTATGATAAATCAAGATTGACCTTGTTTTAAATTATTTTGTAGTAAAATTGATGTACGCTTGGGTTGAAACATAAGGACATAAGAATCAGTCATAGTTACAAATACTTAAAGTAAATCGATCTAACTTATATGTTGATATATTTAGGTGTAACATGTTATTGAGTAGACATGAAATTTCTACTGAAATTGGACAGATTTTTCTTAAGCCACTTAATTATTTTGGACAAGAAATATTACATGTACATGTGAATGAACCTTAAGTGGTAGCTGTCGCATACACAAAGAAGTTCTTATTATTTTGGAATAAGAATGCATGAAAATCTTATGTTGTCACGTTTATGAAAGATTAGATGTGAAGGACATAAAATTCATTACATGAGAGACCAATTCATAGTGTGTGTGTCATTTTGGTGAGAAAAAATCAGAAAAATTTGTTATATGTGGGAGACAAGCATTGTCGTGGATCATACAAGAAATTAATAGCTTAATTAAACAAGTTGGTAAGAGATAATATAAGTGACAACTGTTGCAAATTAAGCTAGCAACATGTTGGACAGCTTCCAACAACCTATAGCATGTAAAACAAAGATGATGGGAGCTGCTCCACCTTCATTCTTGATATATATCTAATTGTTGATACATTTAATCATTTATACTTAGCGATTAATGACATGAAATTGCTCAAGATGTTCAGTTTAATTCATATATGATTTTACGTACAATTTAGAAGCAAACAAATTAAAGTGAGTTAAAAGCATTATATTTTGATTATTTTCTAAAAATTAATTTTAACTTGTCTTCATGTAGCAGGAATGATAAATATAGCAAGTAATTAATGCCAAGAAAACTGGGTCAAGTGATGAAAATACAAAGAAGATTAAAGATGAACTATGCAGCAGTCCATGAGCTAAATGACGGGGTGAATTAAATGCAAGCAGCATGTGTTTCATGCAAGCAAAACAATGTGAAAGAGGAGCAGAAGCATGAATAAAATGATGCAAAAGACAAGTGAGGAAAAATAGCCAAAACGCATAGCATATGACTAAAATGCAACGTAGAAACAAGCATCAGAAAATGCTAGCATTGCGCTAGCATTAACGAATGTGTTAAAGCTAGCGTTAAATGCTAGCATTTAAAGAGTTGGAAAGGTTAAGATAGAAGGCACGGAGGCGTGTAAAGAGGGGGGTGACCAAAAAACCCCAATCTTTATTTGTCCCATCACAACTACAGTGAAGGAGATAGGTGGCTAGCGTGGCTAAAAAGAGGGCTGCGGCTAGTAGGTGGAGAAAAAAACAAAAACAAGGAGAGTAGAGAAGAGTAGGGCAGCTGGAGTGGTTTGCGGCAGAAACAAGGAAGATGACAAACTGGAGACATGAATAGTGTAATTGGATAAAAACCTCAACTCTTTATTTGTCACATCATGAATAGTAGATAAGAGAAGCAAGCTTTTGTGAGTGAAGAGTAGCTAGGGTTTCGGTAGGATTGTAAGTATAGAGGTTGAAGCATTTTTTTCAGAAGAGACTCGTGGAGAGCTAATCGTCTCGACGCCAGTTTGGAGGTAGGGTCGATCCTGAGATTTTGTAAGTTCAGGGCGAAAGAGAAGATGTGGGTCCCTTGATTTTAATTTAAAAATTGAAAAAATTAATATTTATTTTCTTAGTTTTATTTTTTATAAATAAACTATTCCATATTATTAAAATTGGGCCCTAGGCATAGGCCCAGCTTGCCCTTGCCTAGGGCCGGGACTAGCCGTTCCTACCATTTTATAGGTCATGGGTGAAATAACAAAAAGGGTCCCAATAAATTAACAATTATTCTTTGTTGGGATTCTATCAACTGCTCTACTTGTTTTCTTGTTTTTTTTTTCTTTTTTGACTTCCAGACAAATACTTTTTAAGTAACATAATATAAACCAGTTGGACTAGAAAAAGAACAAAAGCACTTTTATACAACTGGAAGAAGTATGCAGGCAGAAAACAACTAAACGCCAATAGCTTCACAATATACCACAAAGATATATCAATAGTATTATATATGTGATAGAGGGAAAAAATAAATTGCAAAATTTAATATCTAATATTAAAAAAATAAAGAGTAAATTTTAATGATAGAGAAATACTAATT
>JAOSBN010000006.1:30916712-30927829 GCA_027563595.1 Erythroxylum suave
ATATATGCATAATGTATATATTATATAAATATGAAAAATCAAATAAAAAGTTTAAATTGACTTGTTTACAGAGAAAGGGAATAATTACGACAATATTATCATTGCTATATATTTTAAATAAATATAAATTGGTTTGTATTTTATTTTTTATGTAAATATTTTTTGTATAATTTATGAGTAATTTCATCTTACATTTTACTATAAATGATTATGTTACAATTTATAATTTATGAATTTTTAAAAATACAACAACAATTTTTTAAAATTGTCTATAAAATTTTTTTAAATATATTAAATGACTGGGCCGACTCAGGCCTGATGGGCGGGCCGGGCCATGGGCCTAGTCATGGGTCAACTAGTCTCGACCCGCCACAGCCCACGGGCCATATTTGGTCTGCATGGGCCGGGCCACGGGTCGGACCATTCTCGGGCCTCCCGGGCCTTGGGCTAGGCCCACTTGAATATTTTTTTCAATGACCCATCGCCGGTCCAGCCTTGGCTTGGCTCGGCCTGGCCCATTAACATCCCTACACCCAACTAACCTACTAATGCAATAAAGGCGCTCAATGTACTTACCATTATTTAGTGATGTTTTCGTTTAACTCGTGTGTGTTGGTAAATGATCTAAAGTCTATGCAAGGGGACTACATAGGGATGCATGGGATGTCTCGCATTTATGAAGATAGAAGATCTGGTTAGTTAATGATTTTATTTTATTTGTTGCTAATTTTTTTCCTAGTAGTTAGGAGTTGCTTGTTTACTAAGTCATTAACAGTTGTATATCTGCACTTATATAAGTGTCGGTTTCTAAGATCAATATATGGTTCTTTGCATGACTGAGCAATATTCTAGCTTTATCATTCTAAAACCAACGTTGTGGTATCAGAGCCAGGTTGCAACCGTGGCCATTCTAGACTGTTGAGAATCGATTCGTAATGATAGCAAATTCTAGCAACATGAGTGTATCTCAACCACAGATCCCTATTTTTAAGGGTGACTCCTACAAATGTTAGAAGATCGTACCTGAAGGAGGAGCATACAAGATTCCCAGCAAAGAGAATCAAAAGAAAGATGCTAAAAAGCCATGTTTTTCATACAACAGGTAGTTGATGAAGTCACTCTCAAGGATTACATCAGTCACTACAGCCAATCAAGCATGGACAATTAAGGTGATGGCTATTAAATTACAGGCACTAAAAAGGGAGTTTGAGACTTTGAATATGAAGAAATCAGAGAAAGTTCAAGAATTCCTGACAAGGGGCTCGGCCATAGTGAGCCAGATCCGTGCCTACGGTGACAAAATTGAAGATGAGATAGTTATGTCTAAGGTGCTAAGAAGCCCTCTTCCCAAGTTCAACCATGTGGTTGCAGCCATCGAAGAATCCAAGGACCTCTTCGTCATGTCATTTGATGAGTTGATGGGATCTCTTCAAGCTTATGAGACAAGGATCAACAAGTGTGAGGTTCGTGAAGAGGAGCAGGCCTTCCAAGTCTAAGGAGAACAAATGTGAACCTTTAGAGGAAGAGTGAGAGGCTTCTTTATAGTAAGAGGTCATGGTCGAATAAGTGGTGTTCAATGCACGTACTATAAAAAGTTTGGTCATTAGGAGGATGACTACTGAAGTAAATGTGATCAAGCCCAACATGCAGAAGAGGAAGACTAGCTCTTCATGGTTCAAGGAAATTCATCTAGAGTATCCCGAGATGTACGATATATAGACAATGCATGCTCCAATCACATAATTGGAGCCAAGGAGAAGTTCAAAGAGTTAGATCAAACACATAAGGCACAAGTGCTATTAGGAGATGATAAGCATGTTCAAGTGGAAGGAAAAGGATCAGTTTCTATCAATGTAAAAGGTGCAGAAAGGAATATCTCAAATATGAGTTATGCTCCGGGGCTTACGGATAATCTCTTGATTGTTGTCCAGCTGATCGAGTCAGGTATGACACATAATATCTTAAGTGTTGGCCAGCTGATGGAGTTAGGTATGAGTATGCTGTTCGCAAGTAACCAACGTACAATTCGAAGGGAAACTGGAGATCTTGTTTTGCAGGAAAAAATGATTGAGAACAAAATGTTCTTAGTAGATTTTGTAATTGTGGAGATGTGTGCTCTTCTGAGTAGCATGTCTAATTCAGAGTTGTGGCATCAATGATATAGGCACTTATATATGAAGTGGTTGTAGTTGTTGTCCAGTAAGGGAATGGTACATAGACTATCAAGTGTGAAGGAATCAAAAGAGGTGTGCAAAAGATGTGCTATAGGAAAGCAGACAAAAATGGTCTTTCCTGTTGGACAAACCACAAGAGCCACGGAGAAGCTAGGATTGATTCTTGTTGATGTTTAAGGTCTAATGAGGACTGAGTCTCTTGAAGGAAGCAAGTATTTCCTCTTATTTATTGATGATCTAATAAGAGTATGTTGGATATACTTCATCTCCCTAAAGTCAGAAGAGTTCGAGTGCTTTAAGAAATTTAGGGTGCTGGTTGAAAGACAAAGTGGATGCTTATGACTCTTTGTACAGATAGAGGAGGGAGGTTCTTCTCTCAAGAGTTCTAGAAGCTCTGTAATGAGCATGGAATCAAGAGAGAGCTTACTACTCTTTACACACCTGAGCAGAATGGCATAGCTGAACACAAGAATATAACCATTATCGAAATGGCTCGGTCTATGCTTAAAGAGAAGAATTTGACATATCAATTTTGGGTAGAAGCTGCAGTAACTGCTATGTATCTTTTAAACTTGTCACCTATCAAGGTCGTTTGGAATAAGACACCTCATGAAGCATAGTATGGAAAAAAACCATATGTAAGTCACTTGCAAATATTTGGTTGTTTAAGTTATGCTTTAACACCTACTAGTAAGCATAAGCTTAATCATAGGCCAAAAAGGAGTATATTTGTAGGATATTGCACAAACTCTAAAGCCTATAGACTATTTAATCCACATTAGAAAAGAATAATAGTAAGCTGAAGTGTGATATTCGATGAATATGATAAAGCTGAGAAGGAGGATGAACAACAATCCACTAATACTTCGATAGGGGAAGAAGAGGAGACTCAATTGGAGGCTGATCCAATATTCCCAATTCAAGGTACACAACAAGAAAATGGATGAAGTACAAAGCACTCTAAGGACACTGGTAGCCACATCTCCAGCACTACAAAGAAAAGATAGGAGTCTTGAGGACATCTACTCCTCCACTTATGCACTATTTGCTGGAGATCCCACTAGTGCTTCAACAGCAATGCAAAGTGAAACATGGAAGCAGGCAATGTAGAAAGAGATGTTAGCAATTGAGAAGAATGAGACATGGGAACTTACTGAGTTACCTGCAGAGAAAAAGGCCATTGGACTTAAATACCCATCAAATGGGTGCATACAAAAGTATAAGGTAAGATTTGTGGTGAGGGGCTATGCACAAGAACATAGAGAAGATTTTGAGGAAACCTTCTTACCAGTAGCTCATTTTGAAACAGTAAACTAATTCTATCACTTTCTGCTCATTTTCACTAGAGAGTATATCAGTTTGATGTAAAATTAGCCTTCCTTAATGGAGAGCTTAAGGAAGAAGTGTATGTTCAGCAACCCCAAAGATTTGAGATACTTGGATAAGAAGGTAAAGTCTATAGGTTGCATAAGGCGTTATATGGGCTCAAGCAGGCTCTTTGGGCGTGGTATACCAAGGTGGATGAGTTCTTCAGTCGTGAAGGATTTAACAGGGGTCCAAATGAACCTACCCTCTACTACAAGTAGCAAGGTCCTGGTGTTTCATGCTAGTTTCCTTACATGTTGATGACATGATCTAGATAGATACTTCATCACATCTTATTGAAGAATTGAAGATAGCTATGATAAGAAAGTTCGAGATGACTGATTTAGGAATACTTAACTATTTCCTCGGTATGCAAGTTAAGCAAACTAAGGATGAAATATTTTCTCCCAATAGAAATATGTAGTGGATCTTCTTAAATAATTTGAAATGGAGAATTGCAAATCATTGGCAACACCCATGAACACAAATGAAAAGTTGGTATTGGAAGATGGAACTGGAATGGTGGAGGCTAGAAAGTTCAAAAGTCTAGTTAGAAGGTTGATCTATCTTACACACTCTTGGCCCGACATATCTTATGATGTAGGGTTAATATCAAGTTTCATGCATTCTCCTAGTAAACAACATTTTAGAGCAGCAAAGAGGGTCCTAATATATGTGGCTGGAACATCAAATTTCGAAGTTTGATATAAAGGGGGAGAAAAACTTGGGCTAAAAGGGTACACAGATACTGATGGGGCTAGATCCACAGAAGATAAAAGGAGTACTATAGGATATTGCTTCACTATAGGTTTTGGAATTGTCTCTTAGTCATCAAAGAAACAACCGAAAGTGGATCTTTCTTCTATTGAAGTTAAGTATATAGCTACTTCTACTGTTGAGAGATTTGAAGTCTTTAAGATAGTGGATTCCAACATCTATATCCTTTACGCCCAATCCCAAACCCTTAAAAAAAACATAAAAGTGCTCTAGGTTCAAGTTTAGTGTTCTCATAAGGTTGTAATAGCACAAAGCATGCATATTCAAAAACATAAGAGAATGATAATTAGGAGTATGTTTGAATAATCGCTCATAGGGAGAGATATTACCTATGATAAAAGAGGGAATGAGATTGATAGTATAGACAACAATAAAGGCTTCTTCTCCCCAAAAGGTTTCAGGATAAGAAGGTGATATAAGAAGAGCTCGAGTAGTTTCAAGAATATGTCTATGTTTGCATTCAACCTGAACATTTTGTTGAGATGTGTTCAAACAGGATTTCTATGGTCCTTTGTTGATTAAAAAAATCAATGAAATTTACAACTTTTTATTCCGTCACATTATTAGTCTGAAATACTTTAATCTTGCAAGAGACCTAAGTATGAATCATATTAGTAAAACAAGAGTAAATGGAGAATTGTTCAAATATATGTCACATTAGATAAATCTATGTATAGCAAGCAAAATCATCGACAAAGATCACATAATATTTTATGTTACTCGTAGTTTGATGAGGTGCAGGACCCCAAATATCATAATCAATTAGATCAAAAGGTGCTAAAAGAGATAGAATCATTGAGAGAAAATGGTAAAGCGTGACTTTTAGATAGTTGATAAAGGGCATAATCAAATGTTCAGTCTTAACATGACCTAGGTTACCATTAGAGATTAAAGACCATAATCTAGAGGTAGAATGTTAACCTAAATAAGACTGCCATATGTGGGAGGTAACAACACTAATAACAAGCTTTGAAGGAGGATTTAGTGAAGTAAACTCAAACAATCGTCCAACCTTAAACCCTTCCTAAGGATCTTGCCTGTCTGTGGATCCTTCATAATGCAACCACACTAAAAAAGGATAAGTTAACACCAAGTTCACATATCCAACAGAAATAAGATTTAATAAAAGTTTGGGAATAAAAAAGGTTTAAGGTAAATGTAAAGTGGATATGTGAACAATACCTATATGATGTACATGCATAGTAGAATTACTAACAATGTGAAAAACGTGATGAATAAATGATACTGTTAAAGATCCAAGAATGGAAGAATTAGAGGTCATATGAGGCAAAATCGAGATACCAAGAATTTGAGGTACCTGATATTGCAGATAACGTAGAGGAGGAAATTGTACCAGAATCTGGTTGAAGTTATTGAAGAAGGGCATGGAGGTCCTTTAGAGAGAATTTAGGATATGTACTTTCTATTAGCTCCTTAGTGGCAATAACAGCAATGGAAGTAGGCTGGAGAGACCTAAAATAATTATCTAGTTTAGAATTTTGCTTGAGTCCTTTTCTATATTTAAAGATGTGATGTACGAGCTTTTTGCAAAAACTGTAAAATCCTTTATAAAACTTCTTACTTGAGTTATGAGAAGTTTGAGACGAAGTATGAGTTTCAAAGACAACATTAGTAGATGTGATAGATTTTTCAATGCGAAGTATGTTAAGATGACTTTCCTCTAAGATGAGCTCCTTAATGACAACGTTGAGTTCTAGAAATGGGTTCACATTGATGTTTGAGAGTCATAAGCAAATGCCATATATGTTGATGATCTCGAAGATTTGTGTAGAACATAGCAATATTAGGACTAGGCTAAACATGATTGCCAAGTGCTAGTTGATCTCAAATTTCTTGCAATTCAAACACAAAACTATGTATGGAGAGGTGTTTGCAATTCAAATTTGAAAATTAATGGCTTTCGACGGTGCGTTAGGGCGTGGAGAGACATTTGGAGATATTTTTTGCACCATTGTAATATGCTCAAAAAGAATATCATCTTGGTATATGAAAAATTATTTTTGGAGCAGATTTATAAACCTAGAATACGAAAGCAAAGTGTTAAGAGAAAGAATAAAAAAAAGTTCTAGAATTTTGACTCCTTCGGTTACAAAGGAGGCTTTGATACCATAAAGAAATAGAGAATGAAGAAAGAAATGTATAAATGTTCTCTGTATTTTTGTATGTTTGTAAGTGATGTACATCCATCTATTTATACACTCTAGGTGACTCTTAACTATAGTAATAAATCAACTAAATAATACACAAAATTAAGGTACATGATTTTAGGAAAAAATAAAGGTTAATTATAGTGGATAAGTTGACTGAATGAAAATGACGTTAATAGAGAAGAAGTGTGTTAACAATGTAACTCTCCCAACATGTTTATATGGTTTCTTAAAGGTTAAATAAAAATCGTGATTTTGCATTTTAATCAGCCAGCTCTAAGTTTTAAGGCTTCTTACCAATAATTGAAACAACTAATTGGACAATTCATAGTTAACTCAGTCTTACTGTTTGGTCTAATTCAATATTACAACCTATTAATACATGGATACTGAGACTAATAGAAACCTTATTTCATTACCTGACCTTTTAAAATTAGGCTATCAACTCAGTATAGGTAAGGGAAAAGTAGAGAAACATAAGTCTGTGTACTACATCCACAAGGTCCTCGTTGGGGACAAAAAGGATGTATAAAGCTAGAAAAAGTAGTCCTGATCTAAGCAAGGATGCTCGAACCCTATTTACAGGCTGATATTATCAAAATAGTCTTACATCTACCTTTGCATCAGACTCTATGTAAACTTGACTCTTCTGGGTGGCTGGTTAAATAGGATATTCAGTATGTGCAAGGACATTTACAATTCTGCAGTTAAGTGCAAATCAAATAGTTTTCACGTCTATTATGCATGACTATCCTCTTAGGCCTACAAGTTAAGGTGAAAAAGTATGAATTTAGGTAAATCAAATCCATAATCTCATTTAGACATATCACACTATGTCCAAGATCTAAGGGTGAATCAGCCTTTGAATTGAAAGCCTTGTTCCTAATAAAATGAAACATGAAGAGCTAAAGGGTAATCAACTACTAGCAAGAGACCAATAAAAGTAGATCAATTAAAGGTTTGAAGAGACGATGCTTTCATGAAGAATGTTACTCACTAGCGAAAAATAACCTGTTTGTTGTAAAAACATGTTATTTTATGAAATTAAAATTTAAAATATTTATTTATGAAATAAAAATTTAAATATCAAATATTTAATTCTAAAAATATTAGTTTTTATCATTGAAAATATGAACAAATAAACATTAATTTTCACAAAATCTAATTATGCTTTATTAAAATAGATAATCAAATAAGTAAAGATTTGAAAATTAATTTATATAATTAGATTTGATGAATATTTATTAATAAATATTGTATAAGTAAATTAAAACTATTTGCTTAATTAATTTATTATTTAATTATAATATATTTTTGCTTAAATTAAAAAAAAATCAGTAAACAAAAATAAGAAGTAAAGTAAAACCAGATTCCGCTTGGCACACTTGAGATAAGCAAGAAACATTCATAGGCTGCAAGGGAACTTTGAGAAAAACGATTGGCGATCAGAAAGGAAAAACAAAAACTTATAGCAAGGGATCTTATATTCGAAAAATTGGCGTAAAACTATTTAAAATACAAACTTCATCTTATTTGGACAGAAATTGTGCAACGCAGCGTTTAGGGAGAGTTAACTGAGCACACCGTTTAAATTGTCACAAACAAACCACTTGCTCGTCGGGGAACGAGAGAGTGACGACCGGAGAGTTAACTGAGCACACCGTTTAAATTGTCACAAACAAACACTTGCTCGTCGGGGAACGAGAGAGTGACGACCGTCGTCCTTCCACTCTAGGCCGCTGGTCTTCATATACTTTGCTCTCTCTCGGGTCTTTCATTACTTCTTTTTTCTTTTTTCAATTTCTTGTTTCACCTCGATCAAAGTCCGAATATCATTCATTTGAGAGCCTGCCAACTGTTTGACGAAAATCCCAGCCCATACACATAAACTCGCACACACACACACTCTATTCTTAGATCTCGTGTTTCGATCAATCAAGCATCCTCAAATCACTAGATATTCGTCATACACACTTTCACACCTCCAGGTTTGATGCCCAGCTTTTGTTTTCCTCCTCACCCATTATTATCCTACTCCAAAAGACTGGTCCTTTGTGTTGGTGAATATAGTTCTTGCCTAATCGCTATCTGATTGATTTATGTTGACTTTGCAGTACCTATAGACTTTTATTAACGATGTCGGCATCCAAAGAAGTGAGAGAAGAAGAAGATCAGCGGACTGCTAACGTCCCTTCTGGATTTACTGAGAAGGTTCTTGACCGATATCGAAAACTCAAAGAGCATGCAGAAACTTATCCTTATGTGTGGGCTTCTTACATTGTTGTATACGGTGGTTTAGGCCTCTGGTTTACTTATAGATGGAGAAAACTTCGTAAGACTGAGGACAGGGTACGTGCTCTTCAGGAGCAACTTCGCCAACTTGCTGAGAATGAAGAGCATGCTAACTCTGCTTCGTCGATCAAAATGTCGCCTCCAATTACCTCAACTACCGGAAAGGTTTCGCCTCCAATTAAGTTGTCTACCGGAAAGTTTTCGCCTCCAATTAACTCATCTACTGGAAAGGTTTCGTCATCGAGTTCATCATTCGAAACTACTTCACCATCTGCAGATAAAATATCAAAGTAGCAATCTGCAGATACAAGGTTTGATAAAGCCACATGTGTAGATTGTCATGTATCCTCATGAATTTATGAAATTCATATTGGATGGTAGAGCAGAGAATGGTTATTGCTAGTGAAAATTTTCCTTTTGAACTTTGTTTCTGGATGCTCATTTCCTTACACTAATGAAGCAACACCACAAAATTTTGTTGGTGACATTTAATCGATTTTGCTGGATCGGTTGATAAAATTTTATAGTTGTTCTACTGAATAATGATTAGAAGGATGTGACACATTGAGGGTTGCTTGTATGCATTTGAATTCTATGAATATTGAGAGAATTTTCAGTTCAGACCATTTTGATATGATTTTCTTCATGTAATAATATAAGTGTCTTAAATTCTGAGTGGATAACCTACATTTTCATCTAAGTGAACCTTTATTTTGAGTGCATGCATGCTGCTCCTGTTACTGAATTCTTGTGGTCTTTGTTTTATTATGAAAAACTTAGTATTGAGAGAGGGTAATGGGTCCTAAATTCCCATAATCATGCAGCCCTCAGCATTTTCTCCGTATCGTTCAGCAGTTTGCAGGAAAATGGGATCTTTTTGGCACTTTATTCCAGTGTTCAAGAGATTTATATACACCATAACTGCTGTGTAAGAATGCTTTATTTGCTGAAGTATCATTATTGGCAGATGTTTTCTTGGTGAAACTGTTGTTTAGGACTGGAAATCATTTTTTCCTTGTAGAATGAATTCTTGCAGAGCATTTATATTTGGAATAGGTCAGAAAGTTAGAGAAAACTGTTATTCCACCAACATTAGATTCTCTTAGAGCAATTGCTGCTTCCCAATATCCCAAAAATTTTGACTTGTTTGAGATCTTAGTGTGAGACTTGATCTTATACACCGATGGGGAAAATGCCTGTTTTTCGTATGCTTCTTGTAGCAAAACTGATAACGCAAAGGATTGGAAGCTGTTTTCATATTAAAAACATCTGTCGCTACAGCTAATAAACCACATACTAGACAAGTAGAAGCTAATTAGTTAGTAACTGAACACTTATAGGATGTAAAGGTACTACATAATAATAATCTGTCTCAGCAAAATTTCTCTGAGAGCCTGCATAGTATGCTCCTTCAACAAAAAACTTCCGTAAATTGACAAAAATCTACGAGCATTCCAGCCAGTTTAGTTTATCCTTTGCTTTGTCATTGCTAATATGCTATGCCTCTAATTATTTGCGTCAAATGTCTGCAGCTGCAAAAAGAACAAAAGACATTCATATAGGTTGTTATGTGCTTGACTTCTTTGACTAGATGTTGATTTGTGGTCTGGGAAATTTGATGGATATGTTGATGCAAGATGTCGAGGAGTTGCTTCAGATATGTTTTGTCGAAACTTTCTTCTGGACCTTCTCCAACTCCACCCACCTAGTTTCACATCATCATCTTTGTTCTGCATATAATTGTTTCTGGGCGCTGTGATAGTGTCTTTGTCACTCTGGCAAGTACCAGGCAGCTTGTGTAGTATGTTATGCTCTACCATGAAAGAGAAAGAACTTCACAAATGAAAGGTTTGGTATCTTGGGCTCATGTATTCGTGTTGATGCTGTGTAGATTCTAATGGCTACACATACGACCAATTCGTGCATAGCAAACTTTTTGAGCTAACCGCTGAATTTTCAGGAAATGAGAACCAAGTTTACTCCCTGATTTGGATACTTGGGTTTCGCAATTCATAAGTTAACCCTTGTAGAAAAGCAAATGAAAATTAAATATAAAAAAAATCGAGGAAGACATTACAAAGATTTCTTGCCTGCGACTTCAAAGAAAAGATAAATGAGCCTTCTTCTCAGTCGATGAAAATAAACAAGTACACGCTTTCTATCTCGTTATTGTGGAATTCATTTTAATTTAGTAAGATGATTGTATCATGATCATAATTATTAAATTAAATATTTTCTCTTATTATTATATAATATATTATGGCCATTAATTCTTTAAACAATCTCCGATATTTAAAATAGTGTACAAAAGGACATTACAAACTACCCGAAAGATTTATCA
>JAOSBN010000006.1:30942537-30959075 GCA_027563595.1 Erythroxylum suave
GATGATATCACTATAAACTCTTTATTTGAGTGAATGTTCCCTAATACATGTTTCAATTAATAATTCTAACATGCAGATACTAGATTAATACTCTATAAAAATCCATTCCAATCATATTAAGAATTATAATGGAACACATATGAGTTCACCACTCATCAAGATTGTCCATAATAAACGAATGCTCAAGTTGTATGTTTTAAGATTAAAGTGGCCCACTTTATTCTTAAAACATACTTGATTCTATATTTATTTAATAGTGTCATTATCAATAGTCAAGTACTATCATGATATGAAACTCATCATTCCCTCGAAGTAAACTCCTTTACTTACATGGAGATATACCGCAACACTATAGTCTAAACCATAATCAAGCGACCAACTTAATTATTCAACTGTGAATCCATTATTTTAGATTCTTATAATATACATGTTTCCCATATATCTCTATATATATGTATATTACTTACAAAAGAATCTCGGTACCTTATGACTATATATATAATGCTCACAAAAAATCAAACTCTTTTATTTTTATTAATAATGAATATTTTCATTACAAAATTGTAACTGGAAGAAAATTGAGTTATAAGTAAATACACTTGCTTTCTAGCGCACTATATTTACATAACTCCAACAACACCAACCACATGAAGCATACGTAGCGCACTATATTTACATAACCCCAACAACACCAACCTCATACAATTTATGCCAATAATACATTGAAATCACAAAAGCAAGTAAACCTTGCAAACCAACATCTATGTCAAATCCAATATACTCAAATAACCCATTCATCATAACTTTAGGAGAATGCATTAATTATAAATAACTTTTCAACCCATATACACTTGCTTTTAGATACATTTATTTAAACATATTTTTTCATTATTTTTCTTGTTCTCTTTCTTTTTTTTCATTTTCTTTTCTTTTCCTTTTTCTTTTTTAACATTAAAAGAAACTACATTAATTTGGGAATTTCGATTACAAAACATCCTAACATCATAACGAACCCACAGATATGGACACCTCCACATTAACACTTTTGTACATCCACAAACTCAACAATCACATATGTTCCCCTTGCTTTATGGCTTAGGTAGGACATTTGGTTAAGTATAAAGCGTGTAATATGGTTGATGCAAAGAAAAAGTATAAAGCTCAAAAGGGTTTATCAAGGGAAAAATCATGTCAATAGGATAGGTTATTTGGTTAATGTCGCTTATGAGAAAAAAATGCCTAAACATATCCATGTTAATGCATGTGATAAAAATATAGTCTCGAATAAAAATTCAAGGCAAAAGCAGGATGTACATGTCATCAAGGTCACACATTAAAGACAATGAAACTGATATGAATGTGTCAGTCTAATAAAGCTCAAAATCTCATCGACTTTGTCTACCACTAGTCACTAATCTTCTAAAGATAATGCATATGTAAAACCTACATATGCCTTAGAAGGATATACAGATGCCACAAAAAACATACCAAAACATACAAGAATATTCCAACACTTGAAAGAAAACAAGGCAACGTACTTGACATTACATAAGTTAGGTTATATACAAAACATAATATACACATTGTCCTTATCAGATACATGCCTTATATCCAAATCCATCTTGTATTATAGTTATTATAACTCAAACATATCATCTTCCAAGCATATTAAGTCTTCATTGACCACTGTGGTTGTCCCAACCTTAAGTCTTCTTTTTAGAACCTACCCAGAGGCAAAACCACTGTGCTAAGCATATAGCTGAGTGGAGAATAACTAAACAAGATATAAAATGGTGATTGCTTTTAACAATCATATAGCATTCATATGCACTAAATCATGTTATATCGCAAGCAATCTTTAATTGCTCAAATTAAAGAGTAATCCAACATTATTTGCATGAGAATAGAATATAATATATCTAAACAGGATATACTTGCGTCAGAACAAAGCATATAAGTATTTCAGAATAGAATACCATTAAATCAGAACAAAACATATAAGTATCAAAACAGGGCGTAACTTGCATCAGATTAGAACTTAACTTGTCTTAACATAACTTATATCATATCAGAACTTAACTTGCATCATATCAGAACTTAACTTGTATCAAATCGGATCTAAACTTGTATCATATCAGAACAAAACTTACAAGTATTTGAACAAAAGATCATAATAGAAAAATAGAAATTTAAAGTATCAGAACTTGATTATATCATAACAGAATTTAGTTGTATCAAAATTGAACTGAGCTTATATCAAAATTAAACATATATCAAAACACAAAACAAGTTAGCCTGCTAATACTTTTTACAGAAGTGTGTAGCCAGATTAGAACAAAGTGATTTTCAGTGGAGAGCAAGGAAGAAATAGAAGAAAGTTCTAGAAAAAAGTTTGCCCCCTAGCTTCATGCAATGTAAGATGTCTTCATCCTTCTTTTACACGTCATACATGAAGGTAAGCTACTTGTCCTTCAATAAAGCCATCTAAACGTCTTCATGTATGGATCCCAAATGTTAGAATTCAGTTAGGCCACTTGTCACTCAATCAATGTTGCTAAATGTCATTCAAAGTGTAGGCTTAGTCATACTAATTTTCATGTACCAACTTGTCTTGCCACTTGACAATTTTCCTAGTCCAAACTTCTATTTTAATACCTCAATTCTCTAATGATATTAATTAATTACAACTCACTAAGTATGATCCATTAACCAAAATTCAAGATCAAGCCAAAATTCAAAACATAAACAATTCATGATCATCTCACAATTTTAAAACCTATCATATATACTTTCATAATTATGTAACATTCCAACTAGGGTATAATTTGGGGCCTTACAATTCTCTCCCCCTTAAATAATTTCATCCTCAAAATTCATACCTGATGAGAACAATTAAGGGTATTGAGTTTTCATGATCGATTTTGGCTCCCAAATTGTTTCCTCGAGTCGATAATGTTGCCAAAGTACTTTAACCAGATGTATTTGCTTATTTCTGAGTTGTCAAACTTCTCTGGCTAAAATAGACAAAGGTCATTCTTCATAAGTCAAATCAGGTTGTACTTGAATTTCTTGTACGGGAATCTTGTGTGTATCACCAGATAGATATTTTATTAAAATAGAAATATGAAACACATCATGCAACTTGGCCAATTCTTCAAGAAGAGCTAATTAATAAGCTACAAGTTCGATTCTTTTAAGAATCTCATAAGGACCAATATAACATGGGTTGGGCTTACCTTTATTCCCAAGCCGAAGTATATGTTTCCATGGCGATACTTTCAGGAATACCTTATCACCTACGTAATATTCAATTTCTTTTCTTTTTAAATTAGTATAGAACTTCTGCTTATTACTGGAAACTTTCAATCTTTGTTAGATAACTTGAACTTTCTCTTCAGTACTTTTAACAATATCAAGCCCGATCATCTTGTTTTTTCTTAATTCAGTCTAACATACTAGAGTTTTACTCCTCTTATCATATAGGGCTTCATAAGACACCATGCCAATACTAGTCTGATAATTATTGTTGTAAGAAAACTCCATCAGAGAAAGATAGTTATCCCAACTTCCTGGAAACTCTAACACACAACCCCAAAGCATATCTTCCAATATCTGAATAATGCGTTTAGATTGTTCATCTGTCTGGGGATCGAAAGTAGTACTGAACTTGATTTGAGTACCCAAAGCCTTTTGCAAACCTTATTGAAATCTCAAAGTAATTGGGGATCATGATCAGAAATAATAGATAGTGGCACCCCATACAATCTCCCTATCTCATTCACATATAGGTCTATAAGCCTATCTAGTGAATAATCAAAACGAATAGGCAAAAAGTGAGCAGACTTGGTGAACTTATCAACAATCACCCATACAACATCATTCTTCCTTTGAGTGAGAGGAAGTCCAGTGACAAAATCTAGGGTAATGTTATCCCATTTCCATTGAGGAATCGAAATAAGATGTAATAAACCATATAGAAACTGGTGTTCAGCTTTAACTTGCTAATATGTCAAACATTTAGATATATAATCCACTACATCACGTTTTATACCTAACCACCAGTAATGCTGCTTCATATCTTAATACATCTTATGTCCACCAGATGCATTATAAAGACAGTATTATGGGCCTTAAACAATAACTGTCTCTTTAATTCATCGTTAGCTGGTACACACATCTATCTTTATAATATAGATCAACATCTCCTTTCGTAAAAAGTCTAGTTGATTACTTTTTCGAGTCACCAAAACAAGTTGTTGCAACTTATCATCAACTTTTTGAGCATCACCAATTTCTTGCCTCAAGGTGGGCCTAGCTTTCAATTGAGCTATTCACGCCTTACTTGAAGTAAGTCTCCTTTCACTCTACTGCACTGATAATGCTGAAATAGTCTTCTGACTCAAGGCATAAGCCACGACATTAGCCTCACCTAGATGGTAATCCATAATGTAGTCATAATCTTTAAACAGTTCTAACCAACGTAATTGTCTCATATTAAGTTCTTTCTAAATAAGTAGGTACTTCAAACTTTGATTATCCGTAAAAATCCTACACTTTTCATATAAAAGTAATGCTGCTATATTTTTAAAGTAAACACTATCTGTTGGGCCCCGAATTTTTTTTATTTTAGTAAGCATGATTCAGATAAATTTTGTACTATTGTTAGATGAATTATTTTAATTGCAGTTAATTATCATGTCAAGTTTAGGAGGATTAATTCATGAATTGATGGAATTAAAGAGATGATGTTGTAAGGAGCATAAGGGCATTTTTGGAAGATTACCTAAGGTTAGAAGCACTAAGGCATTAAAGGAAGGGTAAGGTGGATTTTTCTCACCGATTAAGGGTATAATGGGAAGAGGAAAAGATTGTCTTGGAAATAAGAAGACCAAAAATGTGAATGAAGGAAAGAAGGAGAGAAAACCAAAAAGGAAGAGAGAGAAAGAAGAAAAGAGATTTTGGTGAAGAAAGGAATAGAACTTTGAATTAGGTCACGATTTTTCTTAGTCTCAAAGAGAGAATTTGAGGTTACTCAAGAAAGGAAAAAGAAAGAGGGAAGGAAGGGTTTTCTTTAGAGCCAAGAATCTCACTAGTAGGTGAAGATTCAAGGTAAGTCGATTTTTAAATCTCTTGGAGTTTTGAAGGGTTTTTGGTTCAAAGAGCTTGGGAAATGTATGGGTTTAAGTATTCTAGGGTCAATTTCATGCTTTTGATTCTATAGGTTCTCAAATTGAATTTCATATTGAATGAGAACTTGGTTTGTTATAGAAAACCAAGCAAGCCCGACCCAAGGCGAAGAGAAAAGACAACAGTGAACTTGGATTGTCAAGAATTATTAGGTAAGTAAAATATTTATGGTTATTGTGTAATTGGGAAAATTCTGCCTATGTATGTGTTTGTATTTTGCATGAGATTGTTATGTTGAAATTGAAATAATTGCGCATATCTGAAATTTCATGATGCATTGTGATTGTGTTATGCCTTCAAAAAGGTTATAACATTTGGAATTGAATGAGAAGAAGAAAAGGCATGAAAAATAAGAAAAAATGATAAAAATGAAAGAAGCACGAGAGTGCAAATTGTGATTGACTAAATTGTACATAAATTGAATGTGTTTAGGCAAGAGAGAAACTGTTTTGTAGTCACATGCACGTCAACGTAAAGCCTTTTTTCGGCTGCCCGCTTGTGGCCCATGAGATCCAAAAATGGACTCGTTTTGTTCACGGAGTAAACTTCAATTTCTCTGTTTTGTTCACGGAACCCTCGATCCAATTAGTTGTGCATTTGCATTTTTGACATGTTAAGTGATGATGCTAATTTTCATCAAGTATGTCCTATGTGAAAATGCATTTAATTGTAAAATGTGACTTAGTATGGTGATTGTCGAACAGTCTATGCTTATATGAATATATATATATGTGTGTAATTATGTTTGAATGTGTGGCTCATTGCCAATGGTTATGAATATTTTAGCCAGTAAGCTATGTAGCTCAACCCACAATTTTCCCTCCTTAGGTACAAATCGAGAAGACCAGTGATCCTTACAAGGCATTCAGAACTCCAAGATAGATATAAATCTTTTGTACTAAATTAGTGATTTTGGATAGTTTTATAAGCATATCAACATTGAGCATCCTTATATATTTTTTTTTAAGTTTTGATGTGTATGTTGACATGTAATAACTCTCACTATATTTATAAAGTAGAATGCGAAATTGAATTCCTTTCTATGTTTTATTTTTTTATTATTTTAAAGAATGGGATAAAGAAATGTATAAGTGCATGTTCTTCTCTGTTGAAATTACCAATGGCGTTCGCATTAGAATTGCATGTTAGAATTGGAGAGATCTTGTTCTAAATTGAAAAGAAAATACAGACGAAGAGTATCGTTTGTGATGACATCACACATAGAAGCAAAGGAAGACAAACGCAAGGAAGACACGGATGCAAGGATTCATCTGTGATGACGTCACACACAGACGCAAAGGAAAATATAGACGAAGAGTATCATCTGTGATGACGTCACACATACACGCAAGGAGAGACAGACGATAAAACACAGACGATAGGAGGTCAAACCTAGACGATAAAAAGTCAAAGACAAACTATAAAACACAGACGATAGGAGGTCAAACCTAGACAATAAAAAGTCAAAGATAGACAATAAAACATAAACAATAGGAGGTCAAACCCAAACGATTAAAAAGTCAAAGACAGACGATAGGAAAGGTAGACGAAAGGAGAGACAGACGATAGACAAAAGACAGATGATAGGCAAACCCAGACAATAGTCAAACCCAAACGATAGGCCAATTACAGATGATGGGTTAAACATAGAAGAAGAAGTTAAGAAGTTATGCTAATTGTCCCGAAGCATATACAAATGCAAATTGTGGACTCACCAACGCTATTCCTTGACATATTTAGGCTTGAGTGGAGATGAGCCAAAAAGGGGTTAGTTTTGAATGCAAGGGTTTGTGTAAAATGTTTGGACATCCAAATGTGATAGTCAGGCTCCAGAAACGGGGTCCGACATCTTGTGGTATCAGAGCCTAGGTTTTTCCTAGGCATAGAGTGCATAGTAGGACAAATTGTTAGGTTATCTGATTACTTGTTTGCCTTGATAAATTGATTTGATTGCATTAAATGACATGTATACATGTAAGAAATAGGATTGGAATAAAATGTAAGCTAATCGTTGGTGTTTTATTGAAGGAGTAGAATGCCACCTCGTAGAAGGACATGAGAAGTTCTGTAAGGATCCATTGCACCTGACCCTCCACCAAGAGAGGAGAGTACCGATGGGTCTGTAGCCCTAGGAAATTCTAAGGCTTTTTTAAGGCACAATCATAAGCCCTCTCAGTCCCCAACTCAAGAGTTGCCAGCAGATGCCTCCATTAAATCTAAGGATATTCCAAGCCTTCACCCTAGCGTTTGTCCAAGCTATAGGATAGATGCCACAATCTTCTGCTTCGGCCCTAGTTCAGAAGGGGAAATAGTTTGACAAATTGAGGAAGTATAGGGCAGTGGACTTCTATGGGACCATTGATCCCGAGGAAGCTGAGAATTGGATGAGAAAGACCGATAGGATACTGGATCAGATGGAGTGTGAGGATGATGAGAAGGTTGTGTATGTTGCCAGTTTGCTTCAAGGGGATGCATTGCATTGGTGGGAAAGTGTGCCAAAGAGTCAGATGAGACCTCCAATGTTGGCATGGAAGGACTTCTTAGCTGCTTTTAAGAAGAAGTACCTGTCAGAGGTGTATATTCAGTAGAAGCAAAGGGAGTTTCTGAGTCTCACCCATAGGGAGATGACAGTGAGCGAGTATGAGTGTCAGTTTACACAATTGTCATGATATGTGGCTAAGATGATTATGACTGAGGTAGCTAAATGTCATCGGTTTGAGTCAGGATTGCACCTAGACATCAGAGAAAAAGTGGTGGTGCAGAATTTCAGTGACTTTTAACAACTGGTTGAAGCAGCACTGAGGGTTAAAAATATAGAGAACATAAAGAGTGCTGTGAACAAGAAGAGAAAGGGGAGAGAACAGCTTAAGAGGGGAGGTGGTATTCCTATGTCAGGCAGGAGTGCCAGGACTTTCCCTGCACAGTCTGAGGGGAGGAGCACTAAAGCCAATAGTACAAATGAGAACTGTCTCACATCAAGCTTCAACGGCTGGAGGCAGTAGGAGGGGCGATGGGGATAAGTCACCCATTCCCAAATGTGAGCATTGTGGAAGGTTTCATAGGGGGAATGCTACCAACAGACAGGAAAAGGTTGTCTTGTAGATAAGAAGACCAAACACGTGGATGAAGGAAAGAAAGAGAGAAAATCAAAAAGGAAGAGAGAGAAAGAAGAAGAGAGGTTTCAGTGAAGTTAAGAAGAATAGAGCTTTGAACTAGGTCACAATTTTTCTTAGTTTTAAAGAGAGAGTTTAAGATTACTCAAGAAGGGGAAAGAAAGAGGAAGGGAAGAGCTTTCTTTAGAGCTAAGAATCACATTATTTGGTAAAGATTCAAGGTAAGATTGATTTTAAACCCTTTGGAGTTTATGAAAGGTTTTTGGTTCAGAGAGCTTGGGTAATATGTGGATCTAAGTATTCTAGGATCTATTTTAGTAAATGTGCTGTATGGGTTATCAAATCTGAATTGCTATTGAATGGGAATTGTGTCCTTTATGAAGGAACTCAAGGAGGGGATCAAGAGAGGCCAAACGAGTAAAAAGAAAGACATCCTTAAAAAAATCCTTAAGCAAGTGTATAAGCAAGGATTTTAGGTAGGTGACACTTTTATGATCAAGTAATAAGCCTTGATGCTTTCTTCAAAACCTAGAAAGTTTTAAAGTGTTTTCAATTGTGATATAAATGTTGCATTTATTTGCTACACAATTTGTATGAAGATTTATGAAAACATTTTGAAAAGGTTTCTTTTTGAAAAGATGCAAGTTTATGAAATCATGTCTTCGTGTTGGGACCCGTTTCCAGAACCCAACTCTTAATCGAAATACATATATCATAACTCAACATTTAATCAGAAATATCATAATACTCTCCAATCTTCACTTCATCATACTCTTTAATACAGTACTTACAACAACTTTCATCACTCACATTTCAATTCCCTCAAAACAAAGGATTTTACAAAGCCATGATGGCCTTTCAAGTCACAATACAACATAATCTGAAATTTCCAAAATACAAAACTACATGAACTACAATTTCCCAAAAATGACTAAAGCATTTTGTTTTCCAAAACTAACTCAAAATACATTATAAGCAACTTGGAGTGATCCTTTTGACTCTCTTTCACTCCATCTCTTGCTCATCACCTAGAGATGGGGACAAAGAGGGGGTGAGCTCGAAAACTCGTGGGTAATAGTTTATAACAAATAACAAGCAAAAATCATTTTCAAAATCATTACATTATACATTTGACAAACCATAGAAATTTTGGATGAAAAATCATCAAATACGTATTTCTCAAAATTCTCACTTTCAAATAATTCATAGGCAATTAAGATTCATGTATGCAACAAACTTATCATACCAAAATGCAAATGCACAATAAATGGCTCGAGGGTTCTGTGAAACAAAACAGAGAAACCAAAGCTTACTCTGTGAACAAAATGAGTCCACCTTTCAGATCTCGTGGACCACAAGCGGGCAGCCGGGAGAAGGCTCTTGTCAACATGCACGTGACGAACAGAACGGTTCCACTCTCGTGCAAACAAAAGCACATATTCATTTGATCACATGCTCATATTTTCATGCTTGTTTATCTTTTCATTCCAACAAAATGTCATGACATGTTTCAATGACATAACTTGATCAACATTCATAAATCAAGATGCATTTTCAACAATTGCAAAATCATACAATTCACATCTTTCAATGCATAATATAACTTATCATAAAACATGTTGCCCAAATGGCAATTCTTGAAAACTTGCTTCTTTTCAAAAGAAACATTTTTTAGATCTTTTCATAAATCAAGATTCTTTCAAAAATCATTTTCATCAACTAACAACACAATTCACATACAAACATGTGGCACATTTGAAAACATACTTGAAAACATTTTTAACTTTCTTGATTCAAAGAATACATTTAGTGGCTCAATACTCAATTATAAACATGTACCCACCTTGATTTCCTTGCTTATAGCTTGCTCAATCATGCTTCTTTTCTTGTTCCTCTAGCCTCTTTGATCCCTTCATTTTTCATCGAGTGAAGGGATCCTTAGCTCAAAAGAAAGCTCTTTTCTTCCTCTTCCTTTTTCTCTTCTTGGACAGCATCAAAATCTTTCTTGAAGACTAATAAAAATCAAACCCTAGCTTGTTTTCTCTTCTTTCTCTTTCTCTCTCATTTTCAAAATTCTCTACTGCTTATCCTCCCATTCACGTTTCTTCATTTATAAGCAAGACAACACTTCTTCTTCCAATTATGCCCCTTAATAATTGAGAATTGTCTCATTTGTCCTTCCATTTATGCCTTATGTCTTATATACGTAAATGTCTTGCCTAAAAACACCCTTGAACATTCTGACATAACACTTTATTCTGAAAAAATCTTCTCTAATGTCTTACGTGTCCAATTCTAGCCCACTTATCCATCAATTCAATATAGAAATCTGAAAGTTAGAGCCTAAATATTTCAGACTATGTTTAGACTGAAACAATACACTATACCCAACTTCCATCCAAAAATTGAAAGTCCTAGAGACAGAAATAGATTTCAACTTCTTCATACACTTTGTAACTCCATGTCTCTAGTTTATCTTAAGAAAAAGAACCATCTCAGTTGGAATCTTATAAATCCAGATATATTCAAAATACTGAAGCATGTTCAGTAAAATATCCAATTCCCACTCTTCCTACCTATACACTTACTTTGATTCAATCCATCTTTTTCCCCTAATCAGCACTAGAAGCTATAATCTTTTATGGAGACATAAAAGAAAAGTGTTAGGAATTCCAAGGGTAAGAATCACTTCATTTGAAGGTCGGATAACAAAATTATGGCCGAAAGAGTCAAACAAGGTTTGGTCATCTCTCATGTTGGATTAAGGTCATCTTAGGACAATTTCAAAGAGGACTTATAGGTCTACAACTTTCATAAAGACCTTGGGAACAAATTCTATCATCTAGAGGGTCAAAGATTGACCAGACGATACAAGATGAACAGTACACAGAAGAAGAAGTTTCAGTCACTTGGGTAGGAAGTAGACGAAATAATAATAAGAAGAAGCAATAAGCAGATGACAGAAGTAGACGAAGTAGAAAGTCAAACGAAATTCAAAAGACAAACGATAGCAAGACATAGAAAGAAGCAAAACATAGGCAAAAGCAAAATGTATACGAAAGCAAAACAAAGATGAAAACAAAACATAGACAAAAGCAAAAAAAGCAGACGATGAGAGGTCAAACACAGACGATAAAAGTCAAACATAGACGAAAGAAGTCAAAGTAGTCGATAGAAGTCAAACACTAATGATAGAGTTCAAACACAGACGATAAGCTAAAGACAGATGATAAGAGGTCAAACACAAACGACAAAAGTCAAACACAGACGAAAGAAGTCAAAGTAGACGATAGAAATCAAACACAGACGATAGAGTTCAAACACAGACGATAAGCTAAAGGCAGACGATAAGAGGTCAAACACAAACGATAAAAGTCAAACACAGACGAAAGAAGTCAAAGTAGACGATAGAAGTCAAACATAGACGATAGAGTTCAAACACAGACAATAAGCTAAAGGCAGACGATAACAAAAGGCAGACGATAGCAAATATAGACAATAACAAAACATAGACGGAGTACCAAAACATAGACGATAGGTTAAAATATAGACGATGCGGAAAGGCAGACGAGATGTCCAAAAGACAGACGAAACTTCAAAGGACAGACACAATGCCAAAAGACAAACGAAGCGAAGAAAGACAGACGATAAGCAGAACACAAATGATAGGCAAAACACAGACGATTCCTTGCGTCTGTGTTTTCCTTGCGTCTGTGTTATGACATCATCACAGACGATAGGAGGTCAAAGCAAAGTCGAACACAAACGATAGGCAAAGCACAGATGATTCCTTACGTCTGTGTTTTCCTTGCGTCTGTGTTATGACATCATCACATGTCATCACAGATGATAGGAAATCATAGAAGAAGTAAAAAGGCAGAAGATACTTCTTCCTTTCTAAGGATCGTAACTTTCCGCTCAGATGTCCAAAAATCGCATGCTATATATCGTTGAAAAGCTAAAAGAAAGATCTACAACTTTCTTTTGCCTAAATCAGCCTAAATTAATTCAAATTTTCCCAATCTTTCTTTAACATAATTCATACCAAGATAACCTTTTCTACTTCATTTATTCCTCATTCTTATCTCCATTTCAAATCAACATCATTCATAATGAACTTTTAATCCCTGATTAATCATGAACACCAATAACAAAACACACACACACACACACACACACACACACATATATATATATATATATATTGTTCATCAACTTACTACACAAATTCAATTTCATTTTAGTTTTCATTCTACTTCTAACTTTCACCTTAATTTTTCTAATTTCCAAATCTCATCCACTAAAAGCACCAAAGCAACATATTAACCTCTCGCCATTTCTCATTTATTAGTTCTAGTCTTCTAAGGAAATTTTAGGGTCCAGCACTTCGAAATATTGCATGCATATGAAAAGCAAGTTTTCAAGAAATGCCTTTGAGGCCCATAAGCTTATAAGATGTGAAATGCATGATTATGTGGGTTTGTGGTGGACCCCTATGTTAAGTCAAGTGCACTTGTCTAAAGGCTTCTCCCGCCCGCCAGCTAGTGGCATGGAGCTCCTTCATGGACTCCCTTAAGTTCACGGCTACTCAAGACCCTTAAAAGGGAATTGTGATAGTACGTATGTTCACGGCTACACAGGACCCTTAGGACAAATGTGTAGTACGTATGTTTGGATCCACCCAAACTATTTTGATGTGTTTATGTGATTGCAAGTTTGATGCATGCATGATTGAAAATTACTCATGAATTGTTTGTTTCAGTGCGGATTTGAGAAATTAGTGTTTGAAGTCTTTCTATGAAAAATTGCTATAATTTCCAAATGCATAATGAGAACGAATTTTGAAAATGGCTTTGCTTGTTTCTAGACTATAAATCTATTACCCATGAGCTTTAAGCTCACCCCCTCCCAAATAATCACTGTTAAGCATTATCAAACGATGATCAAATGAGTTTGAAGGTTTAGAAAGCAATTTTTAGGATTGATTATAATCACTGTTAAGCTTCCATGTTGCAAGTGATGATCAAACGAGTTTGAAGGTTTAGAAAGCAGTTGCTGTTTATGTTTTGGTGTTTTTTGTTTTTGGAATTGAATGGGGGTGGTTGAAACGATTTAAGTCTACATTAAGTAAGGTAGATTGCAAGAAGGAAACATATGTGAAGTTTATCATCTATACAGCTGTCACACACAGTTGCAAAGAAAAAATACAGACGATAAAAAGTCAAAGGTAGACGATAGAGCATAGACCATAGGCAATCACAGACGATGGGCCAACCATAGATGATACAAAGAAGAAGTTAAGCCAGTTTGTTGAATAGTTACAGAATTCAATTAAATAAGGGTTTTTCATCAAAAAGTGATTATCAAGGATTAAGAAGCAGTTAAAGATGTAGGCTATAAGTACTAGTTATGGGACAAATGTTCTGAAGAGGTCAAGATGAAATTTCACATTAAGGGTCGGAGAACATTAAGTATGAAGTAAATAAGAAGAGACCAAGATGAAGTTCCATTTTTAGTTTTGTCCTGGTAAAGGCACTCCACCCTTGTGGGATGTGAGTCTAGATGTCACTCAGGACGTCAGACATGTGTCTCGCAAGGGCGGGGTCCCAACACTTATGATATCAGAGCATTTCAGGTTTGAGGTCCAGGTGTAAGACCAAGTTTGGGAGTATCCAAAGTATGAATTGGGAAGGTTGAGACATGAAGTGTACATGTATTGTTTTAAATGAACAACTTGCATTGTTTGAATTGTGTTTATGATTTGAAATTGACTTATACGAATTGAACTGTTTTTGCACAATTTGAACTATTGTGCATGAACTAAAGACTTTTATTGGTTTTATATATCAAGAGTCACTATACAGCCTCGAAGAAGAACTCGAGGAGTCTTGAGTCGATCCAGCTATTGCCAAGTGAGCACGGATGAATCTTTTGTCCCACAAGATGGGGGACACATTCTATCCTAAATCCTGAGGCACCTAGCGTGCAACATGAGGAGCCTCCACCACCCCCTCCTATGCCTCAAGTCAACCCTCTAGATCCACGATTCCTTCAGGCCTTTGCTCAGGCTTTTTCATGTGCCATAGGCCAAGGGTCTCAATTCCCTATACAAGCTCCAGTGGAAAGGACTGGACAATATGATAAGCTTTGCAAGTGTGGAGCTGTGGGGACTTCAATGGGACTAAAAATCTAGAAGAGGTCGAAGCATGGTTGAAGATGACTGAGAGGGTCATAATTCAGATGAAGTGCTCAGATGAGGAGAAGTTAGATTATACAGTGAGCTTGCTATAGGGAGATGCACTTCATTGGTGGGAATCAGTGCCCCACAGTCAGGTTATGCCTCCAGTGTTGACATGGAGAGATTTTGTGGAGGTGTTCAGGAAGAAGTACCTCTCGAAGGTCTACATTCAAGAGAAAGCCAAGGAGTTTCTAAACCTCACACACAGTTGAAGTACACCCAGCTTTCTCGATATGCAGCAAACATTGTGGAGAATGAAGAAAATAAGTGCCGCCAGTTTGAAGGAGGTCTTCATTTGGGGATCAAGGAGAAGGTGTTGAACCACAATTTCTTTGACTACCAGCAGTTGGTAGATCCTGCACTCCAGGCTGAGAAACTAGAGAACATAAAGAATGAAGTAAGCAAGAAGAGGAAGAACCGGGAGCAATTTTCCAAGAAAGGGGTGAGTGCTCCAATGCCTATGAGGGGTATGAAGAGCTTCCATGCATAGAGTGAGGTAAGGAGTAGTGCCTCTACTAAGAACAAGCAAGCAAGGACAGTATCGGTGCAAGTCTCAATAGTAGGAGGCAATAGCAGGGTGGAGAGGAGCAGGAACATGAATCTCCAATGTAAGCATTGTGGGAAACTGCACAGGGGAGAGTTCTTGAAGTTAATAGGAGCATGCTTTCGATGTGGAGAGAAGGGACATATGATCCAGGATTGTCCCCAAGTAACAAGGCAGGAGGGATTATGGTCACAAGCCCCGAGGATAGCAAAAACAGTGGGAACCATGCCAGTCACTGAGGTGGGCAGTCCTAAAGCTGCAAGGAACGCTATTCCTAGAGGAAGGCCAAGGGGTCAAGCTCAGGCACAGGCAAGGGTGTTTGCCATGACAAGGGGGAAGTTGCAGCCGCGCCTAAAGTTGTTACCGGTATAGCTCGATTACTTAATTCTGAAGTGTATGTTTTGATTGATTATGGTTCCACACATTCCTTTGTTTCTGCAAGCATGACATTACATGATGTTGAGTTGATGCCTTTGGAAAATTCTTTGATTGTTAGTATTCCCTTAGGGAGGCATGTGATAATAAGTCAAGTATATAGAGATTGTGAGCTCTTCATTGATGGTTCTAGACTGGTAGTGGACTTACTACCTCTAGACCTAAAGGGATTGGATTTTATACTGGGAATGGATGTTATGGAGAAGTATCAAGAGAAGTTGGATTGTGGCATTAAGGAAGTGGAGTTTGATCTGGGGAATGGTGAGAAGACGATTTTTAGAGGACATAGGAGAGCACTAGCACCCAGAATTATTTCTGCTTTGCTAGCTGACAGGATGATGGAAAAGGGGTGTGAAACCTTCTTGGAACATGTTGTGGATGCTGGTGTAAATAAAAGGAGGTTAGAGAAATTTCCAATTGTAAGGGAATTTCCTAATGTGTTTCCAGAGGACTTACCTGGTTTACCACCGGTAAGGGAAATCAAGTTTGCCATTAACTTGATTCCCGGAGCCACACCCATTTCCATACCACCATATAGGATGGCTCCAACTGAGTTGAAGGAGCTTAAGGAATAGTTGGAGGAATAGTTAGAGAAGGGGTACATTAGACCGAGTTCGTCACCATGGGGAGCTCCGATTTTGTTTATTAGGAAGAAGGATGGAATATGGCGGATGTGTGTTGATTATCGGAGACTCAACAAGGTGACCATTAAGAATAAGTATCCTCTACCTTGGATTGGTGTTTTGTTTGACCAGCTGCAGGGAGTAAGGGTCTTTTCCAAGATTGATCTCAGGTCAGGTTATCATCTGCTCAGAATCAGGGAGTCTGATGTAAGTAAGACAGCTTTTAGGACTCGATATGGGCATTAAGAGTTCTTAGTCATGCCATTTGGCTTAACCAATGCTCCAGTTGCTTTTATGGATCTTATGAATAGGGTCTTCAAGGAGTATTTGGATCAGTTTGTCATAGTGTTTATAGATGACATTTTGGTTTATTCCAAGAGTGAAGGGGAACATGAGGA
>JAOSBN010000006.1:31014930-31025380 GCA_027563595.1 Erythroxylum suave
ATAAGATTCAACCGTGGAGTGGTAACTTCGTGTGACATACAAGCTATTGAAGTTTTAGTTTTAACAGTACGTAATATAGTAATAAGAACAATGAAATTCATTTGATTATTTACTTGAATTATGTCCATCATAAACTTTTCGTCCGTAATTTTCCAAAAAATAATGTGCTCGAGTATTTCATGGCTTTGAAGACCATTTCCTGCATTTTCTTCGTCATCTTGAGCTCCAAACTTGTCAACATAGTGATCAATTTACTCCACATTAACATACAAAACTTTTGGTAATATATAGAATTGGCGAAAACTCCAACAATTTAGAATTACTATGTTAATTCAGACATTAGCAAGAAGTAGAAATGTTGAAAAAAATATAAGCTAATGGTTTCGTTGCTCATAAAAAATCTTTCACATTGCATTAGTGCACATGGTCAAAAAGTGAATCTATTAGGGAAAACTAGACCTGTTACTTGTCATGGCATAACATCCAAATCCTTTAATTATAAAAAAAATGTTGAACTCCAACATTAGGAGCCCCCACCTCCCGTGCCCTCAGGATTGGTGGAGGAGATAAATCGCAGGATGTGCCTCAACTAATCAGGGACTTGTGCTTATCTACTAATCTCACTATACAAGGGACTCAAATCTTAAAAGTTTCCTCCAAGATTCGAAACCCCATTATGCAGGTCACCAGCATGGCAAGCACTACACTACCCAAGCTTTTGCCAGTTAAGCTATGCCCCGGGGGCAGCCTCGACTAATTATAGTACTATAACGTACCACTTCAAAGAGTTTCTTCAACAGTAATCAATACTGTCCATGTCATCTTGAGAACCTATGAATTGGATCAACAAGGCTCGTTTTTCAGTAACTGTTGGGAGACGATCAAAATCAAACCTTTGGTCATGCTTAATAGCCTCTTGAAACATGTTATCATCCAAGTGCAAGGTTGCTACTGGGGCAAGGTTATCATTTAAACCATGTAAAGCATTCATGAAATCGATTCTTGCCAAGACGTGAGTAACCAAAGCAATTTTGAGTCAATTGACCTCACAGTTCACAAATGTACACTTCCTGACAGAACCTGCAAAACTCAAGATTCAAACCAAAGGCTTTCTTTCGCAACAATTACATAATGCCAAATCAATCATGATTTTGAGAATAAGAAACATTCTGGACCTTAAGGACTTGATTGGGCTCGATCTCAAATTGTTTTGGTATCATAAGGCGCTGCTTCTTGAATATCACTTTGGACTTGTAGAATTGTGAGAATTCAATAAACCTACAGTGAGTTTGCATCATATGTCCCCAGCCCTTACTGCCATTTCAAGGCTGATGGACAACCAAAAAGAAATATAAAGCACATGAAACATAGAGGCCAGGTTTTATTTTCTTATTTATTTTTTGAAATGGTATCAACGACATTGTTCACCCATCATAAGGAGTCAAAAGTCTTATATAAGGATAGTAATGGGCTGGGTCAGGCTAGGGTTGATTAGACCTGAATTCAAAGTTGTCCGAACCTAAGCCCGGCCTGACCATTGATCATGCATCTTTAATCGCACGATCCTCTCTGTCAAATCTCTCTGTCCCTAACTCATATACCTCTTCAGATGGGGGATCTTGAGTTGATCTCAATGTGGAGATGTAAAAGGCTAGGACTACTTGTGCCAACCAAGGAGTCATCTTACCGCTCAAGTGCTACTAGAGATTGTGGCAATGGGGCATCTTGTTTAATCTATTGTTCTCGTATATCAAGGTTATCTCCTTTTGCTCTATCTGCAGCTACAGGCTTATGAGCTCCCATTATAATATAAGTTGACGCCTCTTAACCCCGCCTCTTCTGGATCATACCCATTGTTCTTAGTATTTTGAAGTTGATGGCTACCATTTGGCATACTAATTTTATCTCGGACAATCGCTCTAGTAGTCTTGTACCTATGATTAGTCAAGTAGCTCATGAGCCTACACATGTAGCTCCCACTCTGGTGTCATATGCCAGGTATTTGAAAGAACTAGGCTAAATTGTATCCTAGGTGGATTGGCTCTCTTCATCATGCTTCAAGGATAGAAGGATAGAACATTGCTGCCTTCCCCACTACTCCAGGGCTATCTACTCTCCCTTTAATCATGTAACTAAGCAGTGAATGCACATATCTCACCGCAAGGGGTCTTAACTGCCATACTTAAGATCTCGTAAGCTCGTAAGACCATTCTATATTGATGTTGTGCCAATATGTCGTCCATACAGTCTGATGGCAAAACAAATTACCAACACCATATACTCCTAGTGATTTATTCCCTTAAATACAGGCTCATAAAGAAAGTAATTTCTTTTTGAAAATCTAAAAAATGCATTGTTTGATCATTTAGAGCATTACATTTGGAGAGAAAGACTCTCCTACCTCTACAGACCTAAACAACATCAGTTGAAACCGTAGCTAGTTACCAAACATAATCATAGAACAACAACGTTAATGACGAAAGAAAGCTAAGACGAGGGCGCTTTTAAACAAGGTAAAAAGTCAAACGACTCTAATAGTCAGGATTTCCAAAACCTTCCCAATTAGAGCTAAACTAAGGCCTGTTTGGTTGAGGGGTTGTAATAGAATTGAATGGAACGTAACATACTTCCATCGTTTAGTTAAAAGTTTCATAATGGAATGGAACAGAATGAGATGAAAGCGGAGGGTTTCATCGTACGTTCCATTCCATCCTAAACATTGAAAATAAGAAATCTCTGATTCGAAGGATTTAGGATGGAACGTGAACTAATAAGTACATACTACCTAATATACCCTCAATAATTTTTTTTAATACCAATTATTTCTTCTAGCCCCAATCCTCTTTTTCTCCAAACTCATTTATTACGGTTCACAAGCTTATCGCCCCCAATAATATTTTTATGTTATTAATAAAAAATGTATATAATTAATCATAAAATAAAAAGTTAATAAAATTTTTATTAATGAAAATAGAAAATATATAAAAATTATTCTTTAATTGTTTGTATAAATTTCTATATTAATAAAAATAAAAATAAATACTTTTAAAATATAAATCAGATATAATAGAATAAAATTCATTAAATAATTAATAATAAAATAATAAAACTTTTATTAAAATGTTTATTATTTTAAAATAGAAAATATATAAAAAATTATTTTTCATGGTTGTGACTTTTAATTGGATAAGATTTCTATTTTAAAATTATAGCGTTGCATCTCTTACAACAATTTTAATATCAGGACTATAATATCATTTATTATACGTTATATTCCATTTCATTTCATGCATCTTCCAAACAATATTTCATTTTATTACATTATGAACTCTTTTATCCCTCCCAAACAACTTTTCATTGTATTACATTACATTCCATTATAAATCGTTCCATTTCACTCCATTTCATTCCATTAATTAACATGTAACCAAACAGACCCTAAGGCAATGAGCGATAGACAATGGGTGATGATCGACATTCGGTGGGTGATCCTCTTTTCCTTACAGTTAGCACTACCAAGGTATGAAAGTCTCTAGCTTGACACTTTCTTCTAATCTTCTACGAGCCATTGAACAAGGTTCTATTTTACTTTAGCTTGGAGTAGACGTCAAAACTATAAATGGTGGGTAGTGGATGCCAATCATCAATCTTCGATTAACCCTTCAGGTAACTCGCTTCTTCTTGTACTATCTTGAGATTAAGTTGGTAATCTTCACCTGCTAGGGTTGCATGCATGTATCTCCTATGTAGTATCTACTTGTTTGTGAATAAGTAGGCTACCTTCTCTGAACACCATATTTCTCAGCTTTACTGTTCATTATTTAAGAGGTTTCTTGGTTTTGATTATTACTGATTGCTCATATTAATTAATTCTCCACGAGGCTGCTAGGTTAGGATTTACTCTATTTGATACACAGAGTAATTGTTCCCTATTTCTAGAAAGTAGAAGGAAAATATCTCATCCCTAGTGCTAATCTTTCTCTAAAATCTCCTTAGGTTTCGCTCTCTCCATAATTATTTGACAATTGAAGTTAAAGAGATGATAGGAACCACCTTACTAGATAAGGGAGCTTTCAACTTTAGAAGCCATTCAAGAACATCAAAAATCTTATTGCCAAAACTATGTTGCAAGCAGAGATCCTGTATCCTACTCCAAATGCCTTTAGAAAATTCACAAAGGAAGAAAAGATGATCCCTAGACTCTACCTCCTATCCACATATAATGCAAGCAGTATTAGTATCTATGTAAGGCATTCTATCTAAAGTACTCAATTTATCCAAAGTAGCTAACCACAGTACGAAAGAGTAACTAGGCATGAGAACTCCATGCCAAACAATTGAGGACCATTCAACCTTAGAAGTTTTAGGGACCATCCAATCCCTGAATCTTGAAGAGTTAAAGATACCTGGGGATTGGTTGAGGCACTGATAAGAATCCCTACCTCTAAGATTAGGGATGTAATTAGGAAGGAGATATCACAATATTAAAGGGAAATTACCTTACTATCTCCCTATTAGAATTGACTTAACCTTAGAATGAACAGGGATAAAGTTCCAACTAACCACAACTTGAGGAATTTTGACCAGGGGGCCTCGACCTGTCTAATTATCAAACTAAAAGGAAGCCTTTTCCCTATTACCAATCTTATAAAACACAGTGTGTTCCAATATGGTCCTTAGCTTAAACAATTGAGTCATGAACCAAGAATAAAAGGTTTCAATTGGTATGAACCAGATATTATGCCCCTTAAGGATATAGGTGTCAAACCATCTGATCCACAAATCTATTACTGTCAATAGAGAAGAGTAGAAGATTATCTGCAAAGCATAGATTAATAAGCTCCACCCTTTTGTATTTATTATGGAATTTGAAGTGTTTGTTCTTCCCTACATTATGAAGAAGCATCTGAGTAAGAACCTCTATATAAAGATTAAACAGATAAGGGGATAAAGGCTCCCCTTGTCCTAGTCCTCTAGCACTCTTAAATACACCAGTGGCTCACCATTAATCATACTGAGGAGGGGGAAGTTATACAAGCCTCATTCCTTGTAATAAGAGCCATAGGAAATCCTAAAGTCTCCAAGATTTGTAATATGAAATCCCATTCAACACATTTATAAGCCTTTTGAAAATCTACTATAGAGACAATTAAGGGAGTGTCTTTTCATCTAATATCCTTTAATAAGCTTTTGAATAGTTGATACATTATCATCAATCATTTTACCTTGCACAAAGGCAATTTGATTATCAAAGATAAGAGTGTTTAACACTATCTTCAGTCTATTAGCCAAAATTTTAAAAATCACCTTATAGAGAAAGTTCAAGTATGCGATAGGTCTATAGTCTTCGAAAGATGTAGGATTAAAGCTTTTAGGAACTAAGAAAATGTGAGTCCTATTTAACTCTTTATGAAGAGTCGCTAGAGAGAAGAATTCCTTAACAACTCTTTTCACCATAGGACTAGAATCCCTCCTAGTCTTCTGAAAAAAGAAGCCATTAAAACCGTCTGGGCTTTGGGATTTATTAAGATTCACCTGAAAGACTTTATCTTCTATTTCTTTATCACTAACGGGATTAATGAGTAATTTATAATGCTTCCACGTAGTTCTCATCTTCATAAATGATAATAACAAAGGAGATGTTAGTGAATTTGAATGGCCATAGAATCTCCTAAAATGTTTCTCCAATTTAGTAAGAAGATCCTTATGCTTAGAGATTGTAGAGCCATTAGACAAGGTTATATGGAAGATTTGGTTAGCATTCCTTCAAGCCACAATAAAGTCGAAAGAAAATTTAGAACATCCCCCCTACCAACCCCCCCTCCCCCTTTCTGAACCAGTTAAATTTGTCTCTCTTTTCCAAGAGGCTTAAATGATCCTTACTAACAGGTAGATATCTACTCATCAACTCTCTCTCCTTCTATAACAAGTGATCATTTCCAGAATTCCTTACCAGTTCCTTTTTAACAACTAAGAGCTCCTCCTTGTAAAGGGAAATTTTCGTGAAACTATATTGTGTTATCAATATCCTAAGTGCAATTTGGCATTTCCAAAGTGAATGTGGCGAGGAACTTAAGTGTCAACTCTTTATAGATAGATTCCTCAACCACAAAGAAATGATCTCAACCACCAATGTTGATCAGATCTCGAACATCCTGACTTGACCTAATCTGGTCGAGCACTGCCCAATCAGTGATTATTCTCTCGATATTTGGCTTGGACTTTAATCTCTTGTATAGAGCATTGTGGGCTAACACTGTGACATTAAGCATGGGATGTATCATTGGTGAAAGTTGTATCGACTTCGGCTATTTAGGCAATTGTTTTCATATAACCTCGCCCTAGGCACTTCTTTTTCCCATCATTAGTGTGGTGTATTTGCCCTCGTTATCATTATTCCTTAAAATATGAATATAAATAAAAATCACCAAAAAAAATAGAAGTAATCTATGCTAATCAAATCACAACAAGCAAAACACCATAATGTAATCCCACAATAAATTAGTTACATGTTAATAAAAAATATCAAATAAAACTCAAATTAGTTAATAACTATAGACTATAGTTGCATTAATAACCCAAAATATCCAACTTAATCAAACAAAACTCCCTAATATTAATAAATCAAAAAAATGGAAATTAATTTACTAAGCACCATATGTAAATTAAGTGAAACAACACCATATTTAAATTAAGTGAAACCTAACCAAAACAAAATTTCCTAATATAATGCAATGAGAATAGCAAAAAGACCTAAATACTTAATTCATGTAAAACATGACCAATTGCAATGTTGAATTCACATAAACTAACCAACAACCCTTAAAGATTCAAATTCATATGAATTAGGATAAATTCCCAAGAAAAATTTGAATTTAGCATGTAAAATAACCAAAAGAAATTCATTTAAACCCTAAAAACTCTTCTAATTACGTAAGTAATCCCAAATAACTCCATAAAAACCCATAATTGCATACTGATATTCCCCAACAATTGTTTAACAACTCAAGAATAATTAAAAAAAAAGCATAAAACATACCTTAAATTGTTGAAATTTTAAGAAAAATAAGTTGAAGTTAGATTTTTTCATAAGGGAAAAGTGGGATAGTGTTGCCTAGAGGAGAGAAATAGGAGGGAAAGTGAAAAGGTGAGCTTTTGGGTGGAAGGGAGAGATTTTAAGAAGATTTTGCTCAATACGAGCTTATAGCTGCCTCGTGTTAAACAATTTAGAGTTTAATTTTAAAGAACAAGGGCATATTTTGTAACATCCCGTCCCCATATTAAGGGTTAGAACCCAGATTTCAATAATGGAGAGAATAGCAATGTGAGAGCTAGAAAAAAATTGCATTTCATGCCTAGCAGCATGTCAGCACATGCATGTAAATTTGAATCTTTGCACATACAAAAATAAATGTACGTGCATTCATTAACAACTTTCGAATATGATTGTTTTTAAATGTGATTTTTTTATTGGAAATGAGAAGTAGAGGGAGTAGAAATAGTGATCTTGGTATGAGTTGTGATAAGGAAAGATTTGGAAACAAAAGTGGTGATTGATCTGGAAAATGTGCACTGAGTGTGCTTCGGTCTATTAGCCATAACTTTTTCTCTAGATATCCAAATGAGACGATTTTTTGTTTGGATTAAACTAGAAATATATGGCTGAATTTCTTATGAATACATTGAATTAAAATTATGTCTTTAAGAATTGCAAAGTTTGTCATGAATTTGAGAACTAGGTGTAGTATATTGGATGAATGTAAAAGTTCATGTTCTGTATTGGAGGAAAAATCTGAATTAATCTAGGATGATTTGGGAAAATTTCCTTTTATAAATTGTAGATCTTTCTTTTATCTTTTCAACGATATATAGCATGAAATTTTTGGACATCTGAGCTGAAAGTTATGGTCCTTATAAAGGAAGATGTATCTTCTGCCTCTTTGATTCTTCTGTGATGACGTCATCTTCTTCTATGTTTTGCTTCTTTTGTGATGAGGTCATCTTTTTCTATGTTTTTCTTCTTCTGTAACGACGTCATCTTCTTCTATGTTTCTTCTGTGTTTTGCTTCCTCTACTTTCTGAAATTTTCTTTGTCTTTTTCCATTTCATCCGCTTTTCATTTGGCTTCGTCTGAACCTATTTTCTGTTCCATTTTTTACCCTTTAGAAAATAGAATCTGTCTTTGAGGTCTTCAGGAAACTTGTAGATCTTGAATTCCTCTTTCTAAAAATATAAATAACACCTCAATATGATATCTTTAGGGAAAGTTACAACAATTTTCCCATTTCATCTGTCTTTTTCCATTTCGTCTGCTTTTCATTTGGCTTCGTCTAAACCTATCTTCTGTTCCATTTTTGACCATTTACAAGATATAATCTATCTTTGAGATCTTCAGTAAAGTTGTATATCCTGAAGGCCTATTTCAAAACATATAAAGAACATACAAATATGATATCTTTAGGGAAATTTATAGCAATTTTCCCATTTAATCTGTCTTTTTCGATTTGGTTTGCCTTTTCATTTGGCTTTATTTGTAACTATCTTCTGTTCCATTTTTTACCCTTCAAAAGATAGAATCTATCTTTGAGGTCTTTAAGAAAGTTTTATATATTGAATTACTCTTTTTAACCATATAAAGAAAACCTTAATCTGATATGTGTATCGAAATTTATAGCAATTTTCCCATTTCATCTGTCTTTTTCCATTTGGTCTGCCTTTTCATTTGGCTTCATCTGTATCTATCTTCTGTTCCATTTTTGACCCTCCAAAAGAAAGAATCTATCTTTTAGGTCTTAAATAAAGTTTTATAACCTAAAGTTCTCTTTCTAAACATATAAATAAAACCTTAATCTGATAACTATAGGGAAAGTTATAGCAATTTTCCCATTTCATCTGTCTTTTTCCATTTGGTCTGCCTTTTCATTTGGCTTCATCTATATCTATCTTATGTTCCATTTTTTTACCCCTCAAAAGATAGAATCTGTCTTTGAGGTCCTAAAAAAGTTGTAGATATTGAAGTTCTCTTTCTAAAAATATAAATAATATCTTAATTCATTATCTTTAGGGAAAGTTATAGCAATTTTCCCATTTCATCTGTCTTTTTCCATTTGGTCTGCCTTTTCGTTTGCCTTCATCTATACCTATTTTCTGTTCCATTTTTGACCTTTTAAAAGATAGAATTTATCATTGATGTCTTCATAAAAGTTGTATATCTTGAAGTTATCTTTCTAATAATATAAATAACACCTTAATCTGATATCTTTAGGGAATGTTATAGCAATTTTCCCATTTCATCTGTCTTTTTCCATTTGGTCTGCCTTTTCATTTGGCTTCGTCTATACCTATCTTTTGTTCCATTTTTGACCCTTTAGAAGATATAATGTCTTTTGTGTCTTCATGAAAGTTTTAGATATTGAATTCCTCTTTTAAAAAATATAAATAAAAACTTAATCTGTTATCTTTAGGGAAATTTATAGCAATTTTCCCATTTCATCTATCTTTTTCCATTTGGTCTGCCTTTTCATTTGGCTTCGTCTGTACCTATCTTCTGTTCCATTTTTGACCCTTTATAAGATAGAACATGTCTTTGAGGTCTGTAGGAAAGTTGTATATCTTGAAGTTATATTTCAAAAAATATAAAGAAAACCTTAATCCAATATTTTTATGGAAAGTTATAGCTATTTTCCCATTTCATTTGTCTTTTTCCATTTGGTCTGCCCTTTCATTTGGCTTCGTCTGTACCTATCTTCTATTCCATTTTTGACCCTTCAAAAGATAGAATCTGTCTTTGAGGTCTTCATGAACGTTTTATATCTTGAAGTCCTCTTTCAAATCATGTAAATAATATACAAATCCAATATCTTTAGGGAAAGTTATAGCAATTTTTCGTCTATCTTTTTCCATTAGTCTGGTTTTTCATGTGGCTTCGTCTGTACCTCTCTGTTGGTCCATTTTGACCCTTCAGATGATAAAATCTGATCTCAAGATCTGCTTCAAATTGTAGATCTCGAAGTCTTCTTTGAAATCGTCCAAAGATTATATTAATCCAACATCTCTAGTGAAAGTTATGTCATTTGTCCCGAGATAAGTTTAACATGATTGAGGATCAAAACATGTTTGATTTTTTTGGCCATAACTTCTTCTCTAGACACTCAAATGACTTCATTATTGAACCATTGGACTCGTAAGACATTGCTCTACATCTACAAAAAAAACCATATCAATATGAAATGAAGTGAGAAAGATTGAGTGAAAAACGTGGGATGGAAGTTGGGTATAGTGTACTGTTTCAGTCTAACAACAGTCTGAAATATTTAGGCCCTAACTTTCAGATTTCTGAACCGAATTGATGGATTTTAGTGTCCTTAGAAATGTAAGACAATATAGAAGATTTTTCTAGAATAAAGTGTTATGTTAGAATGTTCAAGGGTGTTTTTGGCAAGACACTTAA
>JAOSBN010000006.1:31036482-31046927 GCA_027563595.1 Erythroxylum suave
AAAGTCCTAGGGTAAGGTTTAGAGACATCTTTAAGGAGAAAAGATATTAAAGATCATTCCAACGAAGCAGAGAGAACGTACAAAGATTAAGAATCCATTAAAGACCTTATCCTTTTTATTATTTATGTAATTATTTTATTTTTATTTATTTTTTCAAGAATCATATATAATTAACCTTTAATCCAAAGTATAGATGGACTAAATGGATTATTAATGATGTGATTAAATTTGAATTTTTCATTTCTTAATAATTTTAACTATGACCTTTAAATTAGTTCGAAATAATGATCAAAAACAGCCTCTCTAGCAGTTAGGAGTAAGGCTGCATACTTCTAGACCTTTTCGGATCCCACATCTCAGTGAGACTTTTATTGGAATATTGTTATTGTTGGATTGATTTGAAATAGCTAATACACCATATAATGGAGTGGAAATGGCATCTAGTACTAGTTTATGAAAGTCTTAATTTATAATTAGCATTATCGAAAGAGACGTTGGTTGGTAAGGATGTGTAATTAAATCTTGTAAAGCTTAATGACCTTTTTTTGTTTTTTATTATAATAAAAGTAGGAGTAGGATTAACTCAAGTTTGTTTGTTATTAGTCAAAATAGAATAACAAGAGATTTAGAATATTAAATCTTGAAAATTATCTAAACTAATTGAAAATACTCATAATTAAGCTACCATGACTAATATATTTATGAAGTATTAAACATGTTTATTTTTCCTTATTTAGATAATATAAGACTTGAATTAATTAGTAGTTAAATGGACAATTTTATAGTTCGATACTAGGTTCAAACTATTTACTACTTGAATGATGATTGAATACTTTGTGATTAATTCACAATGATAAGATCAATGTTATGAATACCATATCGGTTCTGGTATCGAATTAAGTTTTGGTATGATACTATACCAGTACTTGTCAATACCAGATACCATTTTAGAAAATTTTTTCAATTTATTAAATAGTTCCTAAACTTTTTAAAAATTGCAAAATAATTCCTTAGTATATTGTACTATATACATTATGATTTTACATCAAACATATCTCCAAAAATCATAATAATAAAAATTTAAAATAAAAGAAATTTACTAATTTTTATTAACATCAATATTCAAATATTTCACATATAAATAATAACCACAATTAATACGAAAAAGATAATAATAATAATACAAATATAAAATTAAGAACAATACAATGCATTTAAAATTTTAAATTTTCATCATATAATAAATAATAATTACATCAAAACACTTACTATTTGTAGAATAAATGTAACGGATGTCTTCAATTTTTTATAAGATAAAAGGGTTAAATTAAATCTTAAAATTTTTTTACCAAGAATTTAATTTAAATCTTAACGTTTTAATACGCATTTAAAATTTCAATATGTTACAAATATTAAAAAAGGACCCTATCCATTTACAAAAGTTTATTAAAAATCTTAATTTAAAATTTCACAAAAAAATATATAATTGGCAAATTTTACTATTTTTTGTGAGCATTTGCCATGTGTACGTCATGGTCATGCGACAAGTATCCCAGAATAAAAGATTTTGCAGCCTGAGTACTTCTAAACGACCGGATAAAACACAAAAGACCCCACCTTCAATTCCTAATCCCCTACTGCGTTCTTCTCTAGTCTCACGCAGAAGAGCTTCATTGATTCAAATGTCTAAACAATTCTCAAGACAATTAAATTCACCAACTAAACGTACTGAAAGCTTTAAGTTGCTTATTGCAGCTATGTTTTCCTGTCTTTTCTCCTTCTAGATCTTCACCAGTCTTAACAGTTGGCAAAAGGAAGGACCTGAGAGAAGTTTCCTTAATGATAGAGTCACCGCCAAGTGCACCAATGACAAATCTTCAAAAAGGTGGTGCTAAATCCAACCCGACAAGAGAGGGGGAAGAGAGAGAGACAGTAAAATGGATTGTTGTGGTTGATGGCGGCAGTGGTGGGCGGGTGTTGTGGTTGTTTAACATTTTTTTGCGAACAGTTCCCTGAATTTTTTAAAGTTTACGGTAAATAGTTTAAATATCTGCCGGTATAAGTGAAATCTCAGATACCGACGGCCGGTACGGAGCCTACGAGTTTTGAAGCTATTAATGAACATTTCTCTATATATATAATGGATTATTATTTTCTCAATAAATTCAAAGAAAAATAGTTCTTTTTATTTTGTCTGAACCATCATTAATTAATCTACAGATATTGTTTAACGATAAACCAAGACTGAGATTATACAAATAGTTAATTACCACACAATTGCACAAATAATGAAATAATTAACCTATAAAACTTAATTGACATATAATACTAGCTTTCGTATAGAAAGTAGTTGTGGATTCAATAATGTTGCAAAATTATTTTGTCCTCTACCTGAATCTCTCATACAATAATCAATATCTAGATCAAAACTAGATATGAATTACATAAAAAATTAAGTCTATTAGGTTTTTTATTAAAGAGTCAGAACATGAATTACATAAAAATTTAATATTTTTTAAAATATAAAATATTTAGTTCTAAATAATAATATTAGTTTATATAACTAAAATTTTATTAATAATTAATACTATTTTATAAATAAAATTTACAAATTATTTATTTTAATAAAATAAGAAAGAATAAAATGCGAGCAAAGAGGGCAAACGTTGAACTGAGCACCCTTTTACTGTGAGACAGCGGCATTTTTATTCTTTTTTTTTATACAAATGAGATAAACGTTTGGGTTTTCGGTAATGAATTTTTATTAATATTCATTAATAAATATTGCGTAAAGTTAAAATAAATTTTGTTTAATTAATTAATTTATCTCTAAATTTTATTTAATATTTAAATACTATAAATAATAAAAATCAATTATATTTACATTAATGTTCAAATAAGTTTTTATTTTATATTTTAAAAAATAAAAACGCAAATGAAAAAATTAAAGTAGAACTAAACGACTTTTAAATTTTTATATAGTTCGATCATGAAATTTAGACATATTCAGATAGACTTTTTGTAATATGCCGCATCTGAAAGATTAAACTTCTTTGTCCTTACTTGTAAGGCATAATGATCATTCTTATAGAGGCAAAAATATTCCTACAAACTCATTTTAGGCTTGTTAGACGTAATTTTTATATTTTTCCCACAAACAAACTTGTTAATCTTGATTGAAATGAGCATGACAATTTTTAAATGTTGACTTTTTCCCTTTCTATATTAAAAAAAGGGACATAGAGCTCCAATATAATTTAAAAGACTTAACTCTGACGTAGCCTTTTTCTCAAGAGAGATAAACAATATTTTTCACATAAATTCGCAAATTTGTTGGTATATATGATATACCGAGTAATATTATTACTAACTATTAAAATATCATTCACATAAATATGAATGAAATTATGATACTTATAAATATTATCCATTTTTCTTTGAAATATTTGTGGGGCAGTTTTTAAATCAAAAAGTATTACTAATCATTCGTAATGAACTTACGAAGTAGAAAAAGCAATATATAAAATACTATTTTTATTCATTTTTGTCTTCCAAAATCTACCCTTACAATCAAATTTAGAAAATATTTGTTTTCCTCTTATTAAGTTTATTAATATTTCTTTGTGGGGTAAGAAGTATCCATCAAATACTATATTATCATTTAATTTTTTATAATTTACTACCATTTTAGCTTTATTTCTAATTGGTTCTACATGATTTCCAACCACACAAGTTAGGGAAGAGTAAGGGGATTTATTAGGCCTAATTATCTTTTGATTTTTTAATTCAAGAAGTTCTTTTTTAATTCCTTTTGATCTTCTAAATTATATCTCATGTTAGTAACTCTAATAATTTGTTTATCTATCATTTCTAAGTTTACTTCTTTATTTTTATCCCAAATTTAAGGTTATCATAGTATTTTTTATTTATCTTTCGTTTTACTAATCCCAAAGTATACCTACAAGAGTCATTCATGTTAATATTAGAATAATTATAATCTATATTTTTTAATAATCCACTTCATACATGATTAGAAGCATAAGTTTCAAGAATTAAATCATAAAATTTTGGCAATGTAGTACACAAATTCTTAATTTTCTTTACATGTTCAAGGAAATAGGTTGAAAATTAAAAATTTTGATTTTTCTTTAAAAACATTTGAAAAAAATTTCTTATCTGGGTTGGATTTTAAATAAAATTGGAAGCATAATTAATACTCCTAAAAAATTTTGAACTTGTTTTTTATCTATTAACTTATGAACTTAGTAGAAAACTGTAACATTCTATGTCAAGGAATTCTTTTTCAATCCAGTATATCTTAATTATTTTCTTAAAGAGAGCTAATCCATGTTGTTCACATAAATATATAAATTTATTGATATGTATAATATGTTAAGCAATATTCTTACTAGCTATTAAAATATCATCCAAATAACACAAATATAAAATTATCATACTTAAAGATATTATCCATTTTTCTTTGAAATATTTTTGAGGCATTTTTTAAGCCAAAAGGCATTAATCATTCGTAATGACCTTGTTGATAGGGATGATAGTTTTAACCCGGTCGACTCGACTCAGTCTAACTTTGGCTTGGTTCACCAGGCCATGAGCCAAAGTTGCTTGACTTGACGAGAAGGTACAAAACGACATCGTTTTCTATTTTTTAAAAATAACAAAATTGGGTCGGGCCAGTCCTGCCTATCCATAACAAAATTGGGTTAGGCCAGTCCTACCTACCCATGGCCTGTCAGGTTAGGAGTCGGGCAGCTCGTGGTCGGGTCAAGCCTCCAACCCGACCCGACACATTATCATCCCTACTTGTGGAGGAAAGGAAGCAGTATATGGAATACTATCTCTATTAATTTTTATCTGCCGAAATCCACTCTTTTTAAGTTTATTAATGTTTCTTTATGGGTAGAAGTATCCATCAAATAATATATTATCATTTAATTTTTATAATTTACTACTATTTCAGCTTTATTTGTAATTAGTTTTGCATTGTTTTTAACCATAAAAGCTAGAAAAGAATGAGGGGATTTATTAGGACTTTTATCTTTGGATTTTTAAGTTCAAGAAGTTATTTTCTAAATTCCTCTTGATCTTCTAAATTGTACCGCATAGTAGTAACTACAATAATTTTTTATTTATCTATCATTTCTAAGTTTGCTTCTCTATTTTTATCCTAAAATTAAAATGGATTATCAGAGTAATTTTTCTTTATCTTTTGTTTTACTAATTCTAGTTCATCTTTGATGGTTTTTATCTATTGATGCTTATTCTCTATAATGTTTTCTATTTTTAATAAAAATTTTCCCTTTGGAAGGATAAGTTTTTCTTTATACTCTACACCAAGTTGAGCTATATGAGGCTTAAATATGATCAATGTAGATCGAGCATAAGCATTTTTAATTCAATTTACTATGATCTATTGACCACAAGGAGTTTTGAAATGTATTTGCTATTTAATAGTATCAAATGATATTTTATGAAATGATTGGATAAAATTGCTTCTTAAAAAAATATCAGTTTAGATATTATAAAAGTAAAATGGTGGACATTTTATTAAAAATGATCCTAATAATATATAAGGTTGATTAATTCATTTTGATAAATGTATCTAATTATTAGAAATGTCTAATCCTATTGTATTTTTTAAGGTTTCATGATATTATAAAGGAAAACAATTTGCTTTACATATACAAGAACCAACTCCATTGTCTACATACACAGTAAAATATTATGCTCTGTTACCTTTATAGGTTATTCCAATTGGAACATAAATACTAGTAGGATTAGTAATTATCTTGGAACATATGTTATATTGTTATTATAGGATATTTGTATTCTATAATAAGTTATCTTATAAGGTTGGACTTGTTTGAGAAAACTAGTTCTCAACATTATCTCCAAATTGAATCCTTCATTTTTCAATTAATAATTGTATAGGTATTTTATTGTCTCCTATCTTAATAGAAATTTCTATGGCAGTATCTATCTAATTTATTTCACCATTGAAATATATATATTGATAAGGTTCATTTAGTCAGAAACTTTTCAAATTACGTATTAGATTATGATTAATGTAACTTCCACTAGCTCTTGTATCAACTAAGATATTATGGGGAACATAATTTGTACCTTTAAAATATTATTCTTTAATTTTATAACTAGATCTTATCTTTCGATATGCTCTTATCAAAATATCAGCACATCGTTGATTACTCAAAACACCATTTTATGAATAAGATAGTCTAGGAAAAAATTTATTATGAGAAGTTATTGAGGGGTTTTTGTTGTAATTCTAATGAAAAATTATCTGCTATCTCTTCTATACTTTCTATATATCAGCATGAGAAATGTTATTTTTTACATGAAGGTCGCATTTAAGAAAGGATTTCAAGCTTACATTGGAAAAAGCAAATTTTCTTCTTTAACGATAGCTCCAGCTAAGAAGACACCATTTGCTGCTAAAAATTTTGTAAAAATGAAGATAAGAATGATGGAAAGAGGAAAGTTAAGATCTAGTCTTGAGGCAAAAAAGTTTATATCATCTCTGTAAACACATAAAAAATATTTGTCCTTCTTGTACAAGTGGCTAGAAGGCTTTCAAAGGAAAGGATAAAGATGAAGCATCAAGAGTATCTACATACTATGATGATTCTGAGTCAGAAAGATAAGAAGATAATGTGGTAACCTTTTTAACCACTCAAATAAAAGAAAACCCACTATCGATAAAGATACAATATACTTTATAAAAAGTTTATATGATTTAATTTTTTAAAGTTACAATATGGTCTTCAAGTCTGCTCATATAAATAAAACCCTAGGGTAGTGAAGAGGGTATCGAGCATTCTTTATATATCTCATGTTTTTAATCTCCTCCGTTATGAAATAAAATTTTTGTTTATGTAGATTTAGCTTATAATTTCCATTTAAAACTTTATTCTTCTCCTAAATCGTTAGTATACACCTTAACATAGGAAACAAATTAAGGTAGTGCTAGACTTTACTAAAGGGACGTCAAAAATAGTTACCTATCTCTGAGTTTAGAGCTGGAATGCTTATTAAAAAACAAAAAAAAAACGTAAAGCTATGGTCAAAAACTAACAATACAGGTATAACAGTGTAATAAACCCTTTAATTTTGAAATTTTGAAATTCTTATGCATATACATGTATCATCACTTCTTATTTTCGGGAAATCATATATAGATTATTTGGAATAGATTAAGATTCTTTAGAATCTACAAATGGGATAATTACATCCCTCTTTCTATAAGTCATTAATGTTATAGAAAAGAATGAAAAATTAGAGGATAAAGATTTGTTTAAATCTCTTTAATTTTTAATATTAGTAGTTGCTTAGATATAACAAAAGATTTTATTACCTAGCGTGATCAAATTGTTTGTGTTTTTTGTTTATCTGCCTTTAACCTAAATTAGTATCAGAGCCATGACTATTTTGTGTTCAATTTGTGAAGATATCATCAGTAGATTTAGGAAAAAATATATTTGATTGCCGTCACACATATGAGAAATAAAAAATTACTATTTACAACTGAGAACATCACCATTCCATTAGATAATTTGCCAAATTTTAGAGTAATAATTTTAAAATATCAACTATAAAATTAGTAACATAAAAATGAGCATAAAGAGTTAAATCTTAGCTTCTTTAAGTTTCATATAACATCAAGTTAGAGTTTATTAGAGATGTTTCATCTTATCATAAACTAAAGTTGTTGAAACTTTCGATTAGAATTTGTTGGAGAAGGAAATATTTTAAAAGATATAACTACTATAGGAAAATATGCTATGACATTACAAAAATTTCAATTATGTGATATGAGTGAAATCAATAGATATATTTATATTTTCCTAGATTATTATTACCATATTTATAATCAATTCAATAATACATAAATTTATTTAAAGATTTTTTATTCAAAGATCCTTGATCCTTAGGGAAGTAAACTAAAAACAACCTACAATCCTAGTTTTGCAGATACCTTGGGACAAAGAGTTTTCTTTGTAAAAGATAAATTAAATAACCAGTGTGATGACTCTATATTACTAAAGCAAAGTAAAGAAGTAAAGAAAAAGTCTTCATTATGTTGTTTTGATTTTAAAATGCCTATTATGTTAGGATATAATAGTTCTTATTATTACAAGAAGATAAAGATGAAATATTTTAAGAAAATGTATTTCAAAAACGTAAAGCAAAATATTATAAGAAAACATAATACAAACCTAAAAAATATATGCTTAGAAGAAATAACAAAATAAATAAAAAGATAATTGAATGTTAATGCTATTATTGTAAAGGAAAAGGACATTATCCTAATGCATGCCTTAAAAGATTTAATAAGAAGAAAATAGAAATAGATGATGAAATAAATGAAATGATGCTCTTCTGATGAAAGCATTTTTATAATAACAGATATAGAATATAATGAAACTTCAAATTCTGAAATAAATGAGTGAAATAAGAGAACCTTATAACACTCAAATTGATACTCAGATAATAGATACTCTGGTAGAAACATTTGAACAATATGGAGATTACATTCAAGAAACTCTTACTAATAGAAAAATGCTTTAAAAAATTTAGAATACTATGTATTCTATAAAATCTTACAGTGGGATAATATGAAATTATTAGAAACAAATAATATTAAAACCTAGAAAACATCATATGTTTTATAGTATTAATCTTAAGGAAAAAGTCTTAGATATCAGTTTAACTTCTAATAAAATAATAATTCAACTATTATATAAAAAAAGATATTTATCAAAAAATTGATTGCAATCGCAAAGAAATTAGGGACATGGGTGTGTATATAATCCATATAAATGATAGATATACTTTCATAGAAGGAACAGATAGTCCTATAAATTTAACAATAGTAGATGATCAAATTTGTAATAGAGAAAAAGCATGTATAGGAATTTTGAAATGCAATCTTTGATACCAAAAACTTTGTTTAATAGTTATCCTAAGATGGCTTATAATATACAAGATAAAGATTTTGTTAGGACTGATAGCTACTTTGTGTTTAGCTCACAGTTTTAAAACTAATTGAAGTTTCTATACCACAAGCGTATGGCTCGTATAAAATAATATAGCAAGGTATCGTTCCCTTAAAGATTGGTTAATCACCTTGTAATTTAAATTAACTTTTGTTTGGGTAACCAAACAATGAGAATTGAAATTTAAAAAATAACAATTTAAAGGCTTGCAAACACACTTCAAAATGTCATAGAAAAAGAACTCAATTTTGGTTTAGATAATCAAATTATAAAGGTTGGGGTCATTCTCTCCATACCATGTAATCCCTCACTTGGTAATGTAATCATGTTTAGTCCTAGGCACGCTAATATATTGTCCCTTTCTCCCTCAATATTTGAACCGATTAAGCCTTAAATAGTGATTAAAGTTCGGTACATAATCTCTCAACCTACACAGTTTACTTAACCGTTAAGTGGATATGAAGTAACCCGTTAGACGACCATCAAAACATCTAAGATCTCTCTCTAAATGTCATGTTAGCTTAATATGTGAAGTGTTCTTAAGGATTCACACTCTCATGGTACATCCAAACTAATTTCCTAACTCCATTACTCAATGTAAGCAAGGTATATAAAGTCCACACATCATAAGCATTAAAGCAAACCATATATTAAACCAAAGTGAGTTCTTACATAAAACCCTAAAATCTACTTAAAAATCCAATCAACATCCTCAAAAAGATTCCATACATCTTCTCCATTCAATAACTAAAAAAAGAGAGAGAGAAAAGAGAATAGAAGGCTTATCAGTTGAAGAACAAAGTTGGAACTTGGTGTAGCAGCTTTGAGATCTCTTGAAATCACTTTATTCTCCTTGAAAATCACCCAAAAATGTGTCTATCTTCATCCTTTTGGTGTGCTACACGACCATCTTCTTTTCTAGGGTTTAAAATGGTGTTTTTATACCTCTTTGGGTGCTTAAACCAACTTAGAATGCAAATGTAGCAAGTTGGAACACCAGCTTCAAAGATGGAAAATTCCAGCTTCTATTTGGGTCACGATCGTGACCTATTGTTTTCTAGCCTTATTTTCTTCTTTTGTTTCTTCTTTGATACCTACAACAAGTCCACATTTATGTAAGTTGATAATCAACACAAATAAGGTCCAAATGCTACCCAAACATTATCATACAACCATGCAAAATGTATGTACATCAAAACATATGAAAAACATGCAAAATCTAAGCTTAAAAACCTTCATTTATAACCTACCACGCAATTGATCGTATAAAATCACATAAACTTTCAAGTTATATGAAAATAACACAAAACCCAGGGTAAACATCCTAGTATTTATACTAAACATAGACATTTTCACATAAAATTACTTAGACAATCGTATAACAAATACCACTTATCGGACACTCTTTTTAAT
>JAOSBN010000006.1:31058246-31069645 GCA_027563595.1 Erythroxylum suave
GTCTTCGTTTATTTCCCCAATGTTGAAATTGGAGAGTTGGGCTTGTCGGTAATTGGAGAAAGGGGCTCTTGGTGAACTAGAAGAAGAGGAGGAAGGCAAGAAGGGAACAGCGTACCGGCGGCGACGTTGTTGGGAGTCATTGCTGGCGTCACGGCGACGAAGGTGGTGCGGAAGGCGAGGGATATTGGCCATTTACTATAAAGCAGCGGAAAAAGGCCCAACTTAATTTGTTCTCCCTCTCTCTCTCTCTCAAATGTGAATGAAATCGAAAGGGCCGATTTTTCAGTTATTATGGCAAATATATTGGATTTAATAAATATATCAAATGTGACAATTAATTACCAAATTGTTTTAAATTTGTATGTTGAGTCTGATGTTTACTATAAATATATTGAGGCTCACTTCTTTTATTTGTTTATTACATATTTTTAATTATTTATTTGTATATATATTTTATTTATTTATGTACTAATTTTTTAAAATTAATTTATGCACTATTTATTGTAATTAGCTATTTTCCTTTTAATCGTTTTCAAAAGAATTTTTTTCTTTATATTTATGAAAATAATCTTTTGGTTCAAAATAAGGTTGCGTATATGTGTATCTTCTAATATCTTATATCTTACCGGGATTCCTAAAAGGATGTTATTGTTTTTTTTTAAAAGTTAAAAGAATATATTAATAAATAAGAAGGTAATGTCCCATGTTGTACATGCCAAGAGAGAAAATTGTCTCTAGGAACAAAACTACGACGAAATGGAAACGCCATATATTGCAAGACGGTGTCGTCTTGTAACTAACTGTAAAAGCCATCAGTCGGTTAGGGATAAGTCGTTGGCACATTTCCAACATTCCAAAAGGATGTTATTGTTGTTATAGCAAAGAGGCTCCTTTTATTGAAATAAACAACTAATTTTAAAATTAGATATCGTCTCTTATTCGTGGTTTGGTGGTGGCAATATCTACTCTTCGATTAAGAGCAAGTATCCTAATTCACAATGATGCCTTTTTCTAACTAAAAAATTTGTACAAAATTACAATAAAATGCCTACCCACCTCTTAAACACATTATTAAAATAATAGATTTAAGATTTAGAATTTAGAATTTAGAATTTTTAGGTTTTAAATGAATGGGTCTTATTTTTTATTATTTTAATTAAAACTTCACAATTTATAATTTGAAAAGTTTACTTGTATGTTAATATGATGCTCCTAATTAAAAGAAGATACAATATGACTTAACTATGTAATCATTAATTAATTACATTTGTCATAGATAAAAAAATTTTAATATTTGATTAAGAATTTTGGAATTTTAATTAATTTTATAAATTTATGTAAAATTTTATATTTAAAATATAATAAATTCTTAGTTATTGTTGATATTAAAATAATAATTTTACACATGTAATTTTGTATTTAAAAATGTAAACTTGCAAAATTCGGTGTAATTAAAATATGATAAAAGTTAGCTGTTAGCCCCCTTAATATTGCAGGGTTCTTTTTGTTAGCCATTAGTGAGCCTTAGCCAATGACTAGTATGCATTAGGTATAAGGAAGGCATCCCAAAGGAACTAAGGTAACTAAGTAAGATCAAGCATGGTTCGGGCTACAACTAGCTTTGATGAATCATAGGCCATTAATTAGATTGGCTAAGGCCAGTTAGACTTACCTAAGATGTCTTTGATGAAACTAGGGATGAAATTATGCCTAAATGATAGACTATGGATGAACAAACTAGACTATACGTATGCATTAGTCAGACCATATGCGAATTGGCTCAGAACTTGGCTAACCTTCACCACTAGATGAAGATCACGAGTGATATGGCAAAGCTAGTAACTAAGATCAAGCATGGTTCAAGCTACAACTAGCTTTGATGGATTATGGGGCATTAATTAGATTGGCTAAGGCAAGTTAGACTTTCCTAAGATGTCTTTGGTGAAACTAGGGATGAAATTATGCTCAAATGATGGACTATGGACGAACAAACTAGACTATAGGTATGCATTGGTCGGACCATATACGAATTGGCTCAGAACTTGGCTAACCTTCACCTTTAGATGAAGATCACGAGTGATGTGGCAAAGCTAGTGGGATGAATCGACAAAGAAGTGGGAGTACATAGCAAAGACCATGAATGAGGTGTCTTGTCTTCATTTTACACATGTTCCTTTTACTTATAAGTAAGATAGTGGTAAGATATGTAAATTACCCACTAAAGTAGTGTCTAAAGTGGTTAGGGATGTCAACCACTAACTAAGTTAGTGAGTTAGTGGACTTGTGCCTAATTTCTTATATTCTTGCCCAACAGGTCTCCAAAAGCTTATAAATAGCCCATTTGGCTAAGGCAAGTTAGACTTGCCTAAGATGTCTTTAGTGGAACTAGGGATGAAATTATGCTCAAATGATGGACTATGGACGAACAAAGTAGACTATAGGTATGCATTGGTTGGACCATATATGAATTGGCTCAAAATTTGGCTAATCTTCACCTTTAGATGAAGATCACGAGTGATGTGGCAAAGTGGGATGAATCAACAAAGAAGTGGGAGTACATAGCAAAGACCACGAATGAGGTGTCTTGTCTTCATTTTACACATGTTCCTTTTACTTATAAGTGAGATAGTGGTAAGATTTGTAAATTACCCACTAAAGTAGTGTCTAAAGTGGTTAGGGATGTCAACCACTAACTAAGTTAGTGAGTTAGTGGCCTTGTGCCTAATTTCTTGTACTTTTTTCCAATAGGTCTCCAAAAGCTTATAAATAGCCCATTTAAGCCAAAGCTTATTGGCTAAGACAAGTTAGACTTGCCTAAGATGTCTTTAGTAGAACTAGGGATGAAATTATGCTCAAATGATGGACTATGGATGAACAAACTAGACTATAGGTATGCATTGGTTGGACCATATGTGAATTGGCTCAGAACTTGGCTAACCTTCACCTTTAGATGAAGAGCACGAGTGATGTGGCAAAGCTAGTAAGTAAGATTAAGCATGGTCCAGGCTACAACTAGCTTTGATGGATCATGGGGCATTAATTAGATTAGCTAAGGCAAGTTAGACTTGCCTAAGATATCTTTGGTGAAACTAGGGATGAAATTATTCTCAAATGATGGACAATGGACGAACAAACTAGACTATAGGTATGCATTGGTCGGACCATATGCGAATTGGCTTAGAACTTGGCTAACCTTCTCCTTTAGATGAAGATCATGAGTGATGTGGCAAAGCTAGTGGGATGAATCAACAAAGAAGTGGGAGTACGTAGAAAAGACCATGAATGAGGTGTCTTGTCTTCATTTTACACATGTTCCTTTTGCTTATAAGTGAGATAGTGGTAAGATATGTAAACTACCCACTAAAGAGTGTCTAAAGTGTTTAGGGATGTCAACCACTAACCTAGTGACTTAGAGGCCTTGCGCCTAATTTCTTGTATTCTTGCCCAATAGGTCTCCAAAAGCTTATAAATAGCCCATTTAAGCCAAGGCTTCTTAGCTAAGGCAAGTTAGATTTGCCTAAGATGTCTTTGGTGAAACTAGGGATGAAATTATGCTCAAATGATGGACTATGGACGAACAAACTAGACTATAGGTATGCATTGGTCGAACCATATGCGAATTGGCTCAGAACTTGGCTAACCATTACCTTTAGATGAAGATCACGAGTGATGTGGCAAAGCTAGTGGGATGAATCAACAAAGAAGTGGGAGTACAAAGTAAAGACCATGAATGTCTTGTCTTCATTTTACACATGTTCCTTTTACTTATAAGTGAGATAGTTGTAAGATATGTAAACTACCCACTAAAGTAGTGTTTATAGTAGTTAGGGATGTCAACTACTAACTAAGTTAGTGACTTAGTGGCCTTATGCCTAATTTCTTGTATTCTTGCCCAACAGGTCTCCAAAAGCCTATAAATAGTCCATTTAAGTCAAGGCTTCATTCAAATAAAAAGAGATGGAGTTTCTGTATCCTTTGTTATTGGCTGAGAGTAATATAAAGGTTTGCAATTTTCTTATAAAGATTTGTGCATCTTTCTTTTCTTATTGTTGTCCATTATATTGTGTTGGCTTAGTGAATTTTGTGGGTTTCCTTTGTCTTTGTGGGAAGCACCTTAAACATGAGGGATTTGATAAGTTTGATTTGAATTACAAAAGTTCAGCTGATGTACTTAGACTTTAACTTATTTTGTGTGCTACCTTAGAGTTCCTTGCAAATTCTTTGTAATGGTTGGTATTAGTGCTATGTTGGTGATTCAATGATGGGTAGCAGTAATCTTAACAAGCATGTTACACGAGTGGAAACACTCATTGGTCCTTTACCTATGGGTGAAGAAGAAGTCCATTCTTATACATCACATGTTAAAAGTCTTAGAGAGGCTGATCCAAGCATTGCAAGATCAACTAGATAAATTGAATAAAACACGAGAAGATGCAACCTTCAAGATGATCATCCTCAAACGAGTAATTGCAACTCAAGATGTGGGACATGCTGAAAGCACCATACTGAATATGTATGAACTAAAAGTTTTAAAGGGCATTCAGAATGTTAAGGAACTTGAAAACTTTTTGTGCTATATAAAGCAGCATTTTGTAGCTATTAAGGTGTCAAATGTACAAAAGTGAACGACAATGTATCTTGATTGAGATGCAAAATTATGGTAGAGAACCAGAACCTATATTGAAATCGGTGTTCATCGACCTCTTGTTGATACATTGGAGAAGGTGAAAATGGAAGTAAAGGGTCAATTCCTTCTTAACAACACTGCTTAACTTACAAGAGATGACTTGAAGTGATTAAAGCATAATAGATCGACAAGGGGTTGTGTTGAGAAATTTAGTTCCTTAATGCTTGATAGTGAGAATATGTTAGATGAGGACAAGTTATTCAACTTCATGTCAGGCTTACAACCTTTGGCATAAATGGAGTTACAAAGGTAAAATGTCAAAGATTTAGTGGGTGCTATTGTGGCTGCAGATGTGGATGTGAATCCTTTAATCGATTTCATAAATGCCAAAGGAAACCAAAACCTCTTCCTCTTGTCAAAAGTTAAAAGGCACTTACCAAGAGCAATATGAAGGGAAGAAGAAGAAGAAAGACTAAGGTGAGAGAAGAGAGAATGATCATAAAAGGAAGTCTAAACAAACTGGGAAAGTGATCAATTGAAAGTGGGGCTTAATCCTATCTACTTACTTAATGTCATCAATATGGAAATAAGTCCTTTTAAACACCTTATATGCATAAACATACAAGTTAATGGGAAGCAGCTCTTGACAAATGCTAGATATGGATACCACTCACTCCTTTATTGCGGAACAAATGGTGCAAAAGTTAGGGTTGAAGCTTAGAAGACCCCTATAAAAACCAAATTTCCATGACAAAAGCACAAATAGTGGTAGGAGCTTCATACATGTTCCTTTGAGTGTGAGAAGTTGGTGTGGGAAGTATAACATGATGGTGATACCTCTCGAATATTTTGAATTGATTTTGGGCATCTACTTTCTCAAGATGGCAAAGGTAGTGTTATATCTATATCTTTCAGGTGTTTATGAATGATCAAAATTCATGTTACATAAATTGTTGTAGGTCTAGTAATGGAACAATGGATAAAACATCAATTGTAGCTCATGCTTTTGCCATGAGTATTGAAAAAGGCCTTATCAAAGTTATGGAGGCTTACCTTGCAGACATATAGGACATATTATAGAAGACCATATGGTAGAAGTCCCAAATGCGATTGAAAAAGTATTAGATATGATACTTAAAGAGTTACCAATGACTCTCCCTCCTCGTTGTGAAGTTAATCATAAGATTGAGTTGTGAAGTGGGTATTGCCAAGTACAAATTGTCAATGGTGACAAGTAGAAGATGACATGCTTAACTCGATATGACTTATGTGAATTTTTGGTCATAGTATTTGGTTTGACTAATGCCTCTGCTAATTTTTGCAAAATGATGAATGACGTGTTATTTGACTTTTTGGACAATGATATTATGGTTTATAACACTAACAAGACAAAACATATATAACGCTTAAGAAAGATGTTTGAATGATTGTAGCAAGATAAACTTTTGGTGAAGATGTACACTTGAGAATTTGAGAAATTATAAATAAATTTTTTGGGATACTTAGTAAGCAAAGGCCAGGTATGAATGGATCCAAAAAAGGTACAAGCAATTGTTGATTAGTAGGGTTCTAAAATAGTGAAAGAAGTTAGAAGCTTTCTTGGCTTGGCAAACTAATATTGTCAATTTATTATGCAGTGTTCTAAGAAAGCAACACCTTTAAGACATTTATTAACGAAGAAACAAGACTAGTGCTAGGCAGATGTGTGCTAAGAAGCCTTTGAAAATTTGAAGGCTGCCATTTCGGCTGAACCTGTATTGAAATTATCAGACTTTAATCTTCCTTTTAAGGTCACATATATACTTCAAACAAAGCTATTAGTAGAATCTTGATGAAAGAAGGACTTGTTGTTACATTTGAAAGTTGAAAGCTTAATGATGCCTAGCAATGACACTCAACACATGAGCAGGAAATGTTAGTAGTAGTACGTTGCCTTGAAGCTTGGCAGTATACTTATTGGGTACCAGGTTTGTTCTGCAGGTTTGTCTTACAACACTAATAGCTAACACACTAATGCCTGATTATATTATATCTTCTCACCAAAATCTATTGAGTCTTAACAACCCCTCTATCGACCATCTTGATTAAGTCAACCATTTATTTATCTTAAATACTTCCATGTTAATTCCACTATTGTTTCTTTATATGAATCTTAGACCTATCGCCAGGTCAAATTTAACCCCTTATAATATCAAGCAATAGTGGAGAATTACAGGCTCTCTTTAACACCAAAACTTGGAACTTAGTTGGCCTACCTTCAGATAAGATTGTTATTAGCTATAAATGAGTCTATAAAATCAAGACACGAGCTAATGGATTAGTTGAAAGATACAAAGCACAATTGGTTGCGAAGGATTTTACTCAAGAATATGAAGTTGATTATGAGGAAACCTTTGCTCCATTAGCTTGCCTAACTTTAGTCCACGGTCTTATTGTCATAGCAACAAGCAAGCATTGAGAATTGCTCTAGATGGATGCCAACAATTCCTTTCTTATTGTTGATCTTCATAAAGAAGTATATATGCAACCTCCACCTATGTATACTTATCTACCTAATAAAATTTGTCATCTTTACAAAGCCTTGAATAGCCTTAAGCAAGCTCCTCGAGTATAGTTTGCTAAATTCAACTCCACCATCAACCATCTTGGCTTTACATTCAGCTCTTATGATCACACATTGTTTATCAGAAAAACATATTAGGGGTGCACTCTTCTCCTTCTATATGTTGATTACAACTGATGATGGCATTTAGGGGATCACTACTCTTAATTCTTATCTTCATCATTAATTTGAAATGAAAGATATAGGTCCCCGAGCTATTTTTTATGCCTTGAGGTATCTTATGATGATTTAGGCTACTACTTACCTCAAGCTAAGTATGTCACTGATATTATATCTCATGTTGGTCCCACTAACACTAAGATTGCTAGCACTCCATTTGAATCTAATGATCATATCTCTGCCACTAATGGAGCTCCTCTTAATGATGGTACACTTTAGTGATAACTAGTTGGTAGTATTATATACCTTATTATTACTTATCCAGATATCGCTCATGTAGTTCATATTGTCAGCCAGTTTATATTTACACTTGGTACCATTTACTTTTTTGTTATTCTTCATATAATCTAATACATTTGAGGCACTTTGTTTCATGGACTTTACTTCAGTCATTCATCTTCATTGGATTTATGTCCATTCTCTGATGTCGACTAGGCTAGAGACTCAACTAATCATCGATCTACCATTGGGTACTATTTCTTTCTTGGCGTATCTCTTATTTTTTTGCACAGCAAGAAGCAAACTATTATCTCTTGCTTAAGTACAGAATTAAAATATCAAGCCCTAGTTGACACTACCTTTGAACTTTTATGATTAGAATGGTTACTTTAAGGCATTGATGTTACCTTTTGTCCAAAAGTTCTTTTTTTAGGTGACAATCATAATGTCATATTGATTGCTCATAATGATATCTTTTATGAACGAACTAAACACATCAATATTGATTGTCATCTTGTGCGTCATCATGTGCTTCATGAAACTATACAACTTTTCCTAATCTCATCTCAACCTTAAATTGTTCATCTTTTTACCAAATCACATCCGCCTCGACGTTTTCAAGATCTTCTCTCCAAACTTAAGTTATCATCTTCACTACCACCTTAAGTTTGAGGGGCATATTAACGTATATTATCATATATTCACGTAATCTTTACTTTAATCAACTATCCATTGTAATTAGCCTTTATTTTCTTTTAAAATTATGTACATTAATGTTATATGTTATTAAATTAATTTGTTACTTTTGTGAGCGACACTTAGACTTTATAAATAGGAGGATATACATCATATTATAGACACATAAAAATACAAAGAGTATTTCTACATTTTTTATTTGTTCTCTATTTTTACATCTAGCATTAAAGTTGCTTATACGATAACAATAATGGCAACACAAGAATGCATTTTTCGTTTGATGGGAAATACTTTCAATGTAGCTCATTATATTGTATAAATTCAACATAATAATAAGAATGTTGTTAGATTTGTTTCAATGTACAAACTACATTCGAAATTTTCATTATTTCATTTGGCAGGAGATGTCAGATCAAAAAAATTAAGTTGAGACATATTAACAAAATACTTAAAAAGCTTAAGTTTGAATTTTTAGAGCAACTCTTTAAGTTATTATTCATAAATAAATTAAAGAAGTATTACAAATTAGTACATCTTAGTTTATCTGCTATCAAAATTTTAGTTTTATTTAGTCATTATTCTGTTCATAATGTTTTGTAATAGATAAGTTAACTATATTATGTCAATAAAAAACTGTTCTTTTTAAAAGATTTTTTGAGAATTATTAAAAAAGTTGATTTCTTTTAAGAGAATTCTTTCAAACTCAAACTAATAAAAAAATTGCTAAGTTTAAACCGATTTAAATATAGTGTTCTTCGTGTTTTAGAGCCTCAGCATTGGTCTCAATTTCTACATCTTGATGATTACTGGTTTAATACAATCCATAACTCATCTTTGGGTATGTCACTATTCCAAGCAATAGTCACACACCTCTGACTCTCCCTTCATTTCACCTGAATAGCACAAAAATTTTATACCATAGAGATACCTTAACAAAAAATGAAAAGTTTTAACTCAGATTATAAGCACATCTTGCTTGGGCCTGTATCATATAAAACAACAAGTGGACCTTCACTGTAAAGATCAAAATTTTAAAATAGTTGAAAGGGTTTACTTGAGATTGAAGTTACATTGACAGATCTTCATCTTCAAAAGGCCAACACAAAAGCTTGAGAAGTGTTCTATAGTTTATTTGGCCCTTTTGTTGGATTGGGAAAGTGACCTATGAGTTAGAACTTCCTCCAACAGTAAAAATCCACTTTTGCTCCATGTTTCTCTCTTGAAACATTCTCGTGGCACACGGACGTCACTATCTTGCTCCTTTCCTCCTACTATTTTGGGTTCTCAGCCCCCTCAAGCACTATTTAAGTTATTGTTCATGGTGAACTAAAAATTCTGATCTTAGTTCAGAGGACCACCCAAAATGAAATGAGGAAATATGGGAAACCCTAGTTTCCTTTAAATTGATGTACCTAAACTTGGACCGCAAGGGCAAGGTCAATCTTCATAGTTTAGGCAAATATAAGTGGATTGGGTAAGTCAGTGGAGAATAGGTTGCAATCAAATATTAAAGGAAATAAACTCAGTGTTTCTAGGCCTAGGCATAAAAAATATTCTAAAGAATATTAAAGTTATGATGAATTAAGGTTATTAAAAAATATCCACTAATTCCTAGATTATTTAAGACAATTATTAGATGCGTTTTGACATAAGTGTCTAAAATCTCCTTATTTTGGTATTGTGGATCTATTTTTCACCTGGACTTCGTCCCATTTATTTAGATTATTTATTGGGTACTTTATTACCCTTATCTAGATTAAATTATATAACTTAACCGATAATTTGTTGAAAACCAAAATTATAATTAATAACTGTCCACTTAAAGGAAAAATTACAAAATTGCTACTAAGGGAAAAATTGTCTTAAAGGCGAGCCCATGAAGGCAAGAAGATCAAGGACATCAATGGTAATTCCTGCCAACAAATTCTCACCTTTATACCCACCAAGAAAAGGCCCAATTCTTCGTCCTCTTCTCCAATGGATGATAGAGGACTAATTCCAGTATATCATGCATGAGTATAGATAGCTTGATGACAACCAATAGCCTTAGAACCTTATTTAAGTTTGGAATCTATAAAGGTCGTGTCAAGCTATACATGGTTCCTCTATTTTCTTATCGGAGAACAAACATACCCGAAGAAGAAAGGAAGACATAAACGGTGGCCATGATGCTTGCATCCTTCTACTTGTATTCCTACTGATACATGCAGGAAACTCAAGTGCTCGCAAAATCCAAGGTAGTTATTCATTTCTTTTCATCTAATTTGTTGATATTCATTATATATACAAAATTAATGCGTAATTAAGGCATGCTACTTGAATCTTGCAGCACCAAGCAAAATATCAGTTGATGGAAGTGATGAACTTGGAAGTGGCAGGAAATAGTTCGATGAAAATGAAAAAGGTGTGTACTTAAGTTCACAGGAATATTTGTGTTAAAAGCATAAAAAAATTGGGAGGAAGAAAATTGAAGTTGGAAAAAGTTTTATTAAAGAAAGAACAAGTAGAAAATGAAGCTTTTAATGGAGAAAAGACAAAGCTCTCTAGTGCAGACTGTTTAGTAGGAAACAATAACTGTGGCAGGATGTGTATTAGAAATTGACAGACAAAATATGAAGACAAGCGTACTTTGATTTTGTCGATCAAGTGTATATAATTAACCTAGAGCTTAGCCTATTAAATATGTTGTCCAAGAAAGAAGTTAAAACAAACTTAGCTAAGGACTCTCCGCAACTTAAAAATTCAATTTTAAGATAAATTGATTTTTTTTCGAGCAAGACAACTGACTTGTCGTCATAAAACACTTCTGTTGCCTCTCTTAATTCCATACTAAGGTCACTAATCAGCTTCGTAGCCACACTGCTTGACAAGCAGTAGTTGTAGCAGCTATATATTCTGCTTTTATCGAGGAAAGGGCCACAGTTGCTTGTTTCTTTGACCTTCATGAAACCAGAATTGTTCCAACAAAAAAACAACTTCCTATAGTACCTCTCTTGTTCTCTAATGAACCTGCCTAATCATTGTCACTATACCCTTTAAAAGTAAAATTCTGAGCTTCATGAAACCAAATGCCAT
>JAOSBN010000006.1:31083975-31094388 GCA_027563595.1 Erythroxylum suave
ATGTAGGGAACCATGATGACTTTAGGTCAAAGGACTAAAGTCAAATCATATTGAGAATCACTAATGACATGAAACCACGTAGTGTTCTCTCTATAGGTTGGTCCAATATATGTTCTCTAACATATATTTATGTTTCTGATTTGATAATTCGTATCTATGATCAGTAAAACGTGATCATCAATCATAATACATACTCGCCTTAATTCCTTATTGTTCCACTAATAATGATCGACGAGGGAAAGTTTAGAATAGTATTATAATGCTTATGGTTTTATTATCAAGTTACATACTTGATGACATAAGCCTAATACTATTCATAGAATGTAAATCACATTACATAAACAATATAAATGCATATATAAAAGAATACCTCATAATATATAAATAATAAGTCAAAATGTCAGTACAAAAGTCACATATGATCATTGGCCTAGGGCACACTACTAGCACTCTATACTCAACTCTGTGCACACTTATTGGTCCTTAAATATGGTGTTGGAAAGGGGAGTAGTCAAATCACTAGAGAAGCTTATGAGGAATTTTCTATGTGGAGGAGGTGGCTCGAACAAGGGGTATGTTAAGGTCAAAAGGGTCAATGTTTGTAGACCTAAAAGGGAAGAAGGATTTGGAATTATTCCTATAAATTTGTCTAATAAATCTCTCTTGATGAAGAAATTCCAGTCTATACTACAAGGAGACAATACCTTATGGCTTAAATGACTTCATACCTATGTCTTAAAAGGTCAAAGCATATGTCTATTAACCCTAAGTCCTTCCGCTCTTGGTTTCTATCTCAATTATTGAAGATAAAGGAGAATTTGAGTTTTGGAATCTCATGCAAGGTAGGGAATGGAGAGAAGGCTAGTTTTTGGTATGATAATTGGTCAAGAAATGGTCTCCTAATCTTTAATCAGATCGCAGTTCAGCTCTTAAGTCATCTGCATTTATATGCAAAAGTAAGAGCTTTTAGCAGGGAGGGTCAATTGGAGGAATTCCCCTTAGGAATTTTACAACCTCCCTACTCTCCTAACCAATTAATCCTTTACCAATACATTTCGAGAAACCACCCACAAGGTATTTTCACAACAAAAAATTGCAAGGAATGGTTGGTTAATAGGAATATCAAGGTGGAATGGTATGAAGTTATATGGCATAAAGAGTTAAGGCCTAGCCATTCAATCTTCCTATGGCTTACTATTCTAAACAAACTCAGCACTATGGATATATGGACTCTCCTTTCTGGATTCTAGAGCAAACTGTGTCCTGTGTAATTCAGGACAAGAAAGTAGGGATCATCTATTTTTCGAGTGCCCCTACTTGGAAGACATTTGGTCTTGGATAAGACACAAATTTTTGTGGTCCTTAAGCATATCTCATTTCACAGTGATTATGTTATGGTTCAACAGACTTAAGTCAGATTCTCAACCTAATTCTCTTATCAACCTAATTTCCTTTGTGACATGCATTAAGGAGATATAAGCAGAAAGAAACATGCAAAGATAACTTCGCATCAAGTCAGATAGGACATCTTTGATAAAGTTAGAGAACATATTATCTCCTCTAACTCTTTCAAAGATTACTCATCCCAACTTGCAATTGAATGGATAATATTGAGATACATACAGAGAAAAGGGAAATGGTAGCATATGTGAAAAATAGAATGCAATCTGATACAAATATCTTCAATCAGGGCAAGCCATCGGGGCTTGGAAAAGAGGTAAGGAATGCTTACTTGTTGGAAACGAAGAGACTTCTCAGAAAAGCTTCTTTTTAGTCGAGTTTGGCTCGAAGAATCTCTGCTGCTCTTTAGTCCCTAATATCGACAAATAGTTATTTTTGTGTAAACCCATACTTATAAAGGAGGGTTTCATACAGAATGACCTTCATCGCATCCCCAGAGCAGTGATTATTGAGATGGGAAATAAACAATGTTATGCCCTAGTCGCGATTAAACATCGCATTCTTAAAGTAGAGAATGTTACCTATGCTTAGGATCTCCTTGATGCTAAGCTAAGTATAGAATTATTCTAGAAAGATAAACCGAGAGCTACAAATCCTCAACATTTTGCCGTCGCTATTGCCTTCTCTCCCAAATCGACAAGTTTCTAAATTTATCAAGAAATGGGTGGTTTTTCTTTTTACCCTAATTGCTTAGTTTGTTTATTTGCTTGTACATTTTTTGGTCTCCAGTATTAGTGCTCTAAGAGGGCTGCCTCCAGAGACTGGGACCCTTACGTAAAAATCCTCATTTTTTAATGAGTTTTTAATTTCTCCAAAAAAAAAAAGTATAACGGAGGCCTAGGTTTGCAGCCGCCAACAATGTCCAACTTCAATTTTTGTTTCTGTACGTAAACAATGGTAAACAAAGAAAAGACTAACAAATTTGACTTGCGGAACGAATAGCGTCAGGCATGACGTACATTAAGCTTAGTACCAATGAAGGAGCTCCAGAGTCCAGACTCCGACTATAAATGCGTAGTCATCATTGGCAACATTTTCAGATCATGCTTTACGTTAGAGAAGAAAACCATGTCTACACCAACTACTGGTGCCCACATCCTAGTCTATCCGTTTCCGTCCTACGGCCACTTCATCCCTCTACTAGACCTCACCCGCCGTTTACTCACTCGTGGCCTAACAGTCACTGTGGCCGTCACCCCAGGGAACCTGCCTTTGCTTGACAACTCACTCCTCTCTCATCATCTGCTCCTTCCTGACCCTTCCATCGACAATCACTCTGCTGCTTCAAGAAAGATGTTTCTCGTTTACATGCGGGTCTTAAAGGAAACTCACTACTCCATCCTCCTAGAATGGTTCCAATCTCACAAATCCCCTCCTGATGTCATTCTGTCCGATTTTTTCCTCGGTTGGACTCAGGACTTGGCCTCCGAGGTTGGCGTAACACGCGTCGTCTTCTCACCGTCGGGGGCTCTCGCTTTGTCGGTCTTCACTTCTAACTGGCGCGACCAACCCCGTAACCCTGACCCTGAAGACATGGATTTCTTAGTAAACTATCCTAAAATACCCAACTTCCCAAGTCAACCATGGTGGCACATTTCTCAGCTTTATAGGAAAGGCGAGGAAGGGGAACCTGATTGGGAGTTTTTGCGAGAATCCTTTTTGAAAAATTTACTAAGTTGGGGGATCGTGTTCAACTCGTTCAAGGAGTTAGAAAGTGTTTACCTCCATCACATGAAACAAGAGTTCCAATCCCGTCAGGTATGGGCCGTAGGTCCGGTTTTGCCGCCCGAAGACGATTTAACTGAAGTTTCGAACCGTGGGGGGCCAAGCTCGGTGCCGTGTCAGGAGGTGATGACGTGGCTTGATTCAAAACCTGAAAGTTCAGTTGTGTACGTGTGCTTTGGTAGTCGTTCTGTGTTGACACGTAACCAAATAAAGGAGCTGGCGACAGGTTTAGAGATGAGTGGAGTCAACTTTGTGTATTGTCATAGGAGTGCTGATCAGCGGCGCCAGACATCAGATGATGACGGTGTGCTACCACAGGGATTTGAGGATCGGGCGGCGGGAGGCGGGAAGGGTTTTGTGATCAAAGGATGGGCCCCACAGGTAACGATCCTACGACATCACGCTGTTGGTGCATTCTTGACACACTGTGGATGGAACTCGACGTTGGAGGGGATCGCAGCCGGAGTGGTCTTACTGACATGGCCAATGGGTGCCGACCAGTATACAAACGCACAGTTGTTAGTTGATCAATTGGGTGTTGGAATCCGAGTTGGCGAGGGAACACGGAAAATTCCTGAGGCAACCCATTTGGCTCAGGTTCTAATCGACTCACTGGATGGGACAAGAGCCGAAAAAGTGAAAGCCAAAAAGCTTCGCGCAGCAGCCGTAGATGGAATTCAAGGAGGGAGCGCCGACAAAGATTTGGATGAGTTTGTTAAGGTAGTAAATGACCTTAAAATTGTAAGGGAGGCTATTTTTACTGTGTAAGAAACGACAAATTCTATAAGGTTTCTTCTTACGTTGCGGTTTTATCACAAATGGAAGAGTAGAGCTTCAGGGATCCTGGCATTTTTGCTCTGAATTAACATGCAGGTTAATAATTATTCATCCGTTTTGTACGATTAAGGAAGGGAGAGGGGACAGCATCCCAGATTGGTAAGATCCTAAGTTGGGTCTTTATTTTTTCTTTCTCTAAATTAGCAGTTATTTCAAGGATTGATGCCAATATTCCACTGCTTGCATATTGGACAGTTGACGTGCTTCAAACCAAGTAATAATCAAATCAACAAGTTACGAGAAAGAAATTATTGTTAGATTATTTTTAATTTGTAGCGGCCATATAATATGTTGGATTGCTCAAATGAAATGAGTTTGATATTATAGTAATTGGATTTACGGCCGTTTGGAAACCTTTTAATTAAATTCATTAACAAATTAGATTCAATTACATTAATAAAATTGAATTCAATTCAATTTACACCGTTTGGAACAAATCTAATAATATTATAATGAATTCAATTATGCTGTTTGGAACATAATCAAAATGAATGCAATTCTTTTATATGACATTTTTACCCTTGACTAAAAGATAATCTTATTAAATAATCAACATTCACACTTATATGGAACAAGTTATAAACATCAATTTCATTATAAGTGATATTATCAAAAAGTTCATTATTAAAATGAAAAGAAAAATTTGATTGCAAATGACATTAGGCTAGACCGAGCTATGAAGACAATAGAAAACTATTATAATTTAGAAATTTAAAAATGCATGAACGAGCAATAGTTCTTTGGTGTTAGCAACTACAAGGCATTATCAATTTTTGAAATTTCACTCTGAAGTACATAATATCATAAGAAGTTTAACTTGTCTTCCTGTAATGAGGAGACATAACATTGTTACATCAGAAAATTAAATAAAAAAATCATACTTGCACAGAACAAGTTATATCATCCATAAAGTTCCACACTTAAATAGAGCAAGTTATAAAAACCCAACACCAACTTATCTTCCTGGACAACCAATCTAAACATAGTTCAATTGGACATGCAAAAACCAAACCAATAAAGTTAGGATGCTCTACAAGCCAATCAACTGCATCCAAGAGAACATGTCCTTCAAATCTTAATTCTTTCATTGCATCAAATATTTTCCTCCTCTTTTATAACTCGAGGGTTTGTGGCTATAATAACTTGTGCAATTTCTTTCATTGCATTGGACATAACTTATAATTACGAAGAAATTTGATCTTCCACTCGTGCTTTTCTTTTCTTACCCGTGTAGGATGGTTTCGACACTAAAGGAGTTGATGATAAGGGAGCTTGAGTTGTTGGTGTTGTTTCTCTCAAATGGATAAAAACTCTCTAAATGAACCTCATTATTTGCTTGCGTATTATCAATGTTCTCAATATTCATATCCCACCTTTCCTTTTCCCATCTTTGAATCTTCTCCTTTGCACTTTCAGCTTCAGATTTGGTAGCTTTATCTTTCTCATAGATCTCACGAACAAGGTCCCAATTAGGTAAAGGCTTTCCTCAAATATGTTTCACCTTTTTGTTAACCTATCAATCAAAATACAAGAAACTATGTCAACAAACTTCATGCATAAAAAATAATACAAATATTAAAAAATTAACTAGATAAGTATTAAATAAAATACCTGTATCAAACTTTGCCACACCTCTAGAATAGCTTCAAATGTCTTGGTAACATCATTATGTCCAATTCTACTTTTTCCATCAAGAACTATTACCAAATGCATTATCTTCCCTTAAAGTTCTCAAATGATTTACAATTTTGCCCCGATTAATCTTAACCCCAAACTTTTCATTAATTTCCTTTATTACCTCTCTATATGCATCAGCACTAAAATTTCTATCCTCCTTTTAGCCTTCATTTTTTTGCTCCCTAAGAATTTGAAGCATGCACTTATCCATTTCATAATTCCACCTCAAATATCTATCATCTTTTTTTTATCATAATTCACCTCTATGTCCATCGTGTCACCTATTTTTTCCAAACACAATCCAACACAAACTATCTTATACTGTTATTAATCTTACTTTTCTCAACAACATAAACAAGCTTAAAATTGTTAAGATAATTACATTCAAAGGATGAACAATCATGTTTACAAGTGGCAGTAAAAAAAAGAAAAAAACATAAACAAAGTTACATAATGTAATGACAAAAATTTCAACAAATCAATGTCAAAAAATGTAATCATTCCACATATGCTCAGCTATACAATTTCTTATCATTTCTCCTTTTCTACCATCTTCATTCCTAGCAATTCCTCCAAAGACATTATCATCCTCATGATCACTAGTCAATAGCTCTCTATCAACTCTTGCAACAAGTTCTTCATTCGGATCATTTTGTATAAAAAAGTTATGTAAAATACAACAAGCTAACATAATTTCAGATAATGTGTTCACATCATATCTTGACATCTCATATAAAATGGGAAATCTATATTTCAAAACACCGAATGGCCTTTCAATTGCATTACGTAATGAAGCATGTTTAAGTTGACTAACTCTTTTGTATTAGTTGAAGCCTACCAAGAATTCTCTTTTAAATGATATCGAGTGCTTCTATAAGGAGCAATAAATCTAGACCTCAGCATATATCTTGCATTAAATAAATAGAATTTACCTATAAATAAAATTAAAACCATTTACTATATGCTTATTGACAATAACACTTTTTGTATATAATATGGAATTTAATAATCTTCAAGTAAAAGATACCTTGAGGAACAATGAGCCTATCTTCTCTAGCTAAAGCATTATCTAAAATTCTTGAATCTGAGGCTGAATCTTCCCATCCAAGTAGGATGTATGTAAATTTCAAGTCAAAAGTGCATGCAACCAAGATATTCATTGTAGGATAACTCTTCCTTCCTCTGTACCTTGATATATTTTCCTTTGAAACTTTTACTTTGATATGTGTTCCATCAAGAGCACCAATACAATTATAAAAAGTTCATAAAATGTATTAGAATTTTTTTATTAATATAAAAAATTATGTTTTTGTATATAAATTGTTTAAAAAAATATTTGAAATATGGATAAAATCTTCATTCGCTATTGATTATTTCGGGAGGGACAACCAAACCATTTGGTTGAACCAAAAATTGATCCTCAAGGGTAATTATTACTCTAAGTACTTGGTGGAAGTGATGACTAATTGTTTCAGAAAAAGAAACTTTGTGAACGAGTGCTAGCTCTACTATTTAAAATATGTAAAAATGTTCCAACTTCTTCCTTAACTAAACTATATTGGTTATCTCTTAACAGTCCCCTCCCAAGAAAAATTGAACATAAGCGAATAATTGCATCATAACTCATGTGTAAAATGCTACGTGCATTATAATGTATCTCTATTGTGGTTAGTAATTCTTGACGTATAATTTCTCTATGACCTCTTCTTGGATGCACTAGTTGTCTATTTGCTTGGGACATATATTGATATACATAACTTAAGCAAACCAAATAACCCACATAACCTACCATAGCAAGTAGAGCATTTCTTTCAAATCCTCTCATTTCGCCTGCATTTAAATTTTATTTATTGTCACAAAACATGTAGAAAAAATATTGAAATTGGCTAAAATCATTTTATTAATTGCTTAAAAAAAGTAATATAATATATAATAGTCTAAAAGTGAGATAAGCTACACAAACACAAAGTATCCACTTCCTCCCCTCCTGATCATCAAAGTTTGCTGGGCCGTGTTCAACCAAAACATGCATTTTGATAAATTTAGGGGCAGGGCAGTGAAAGATTTGGAAAATTAGGATGGTCATGTAGTTCTTTGTTCAAAAGTTTACAAACATAGAGAAGTTGTTTTCTTAGACGCACTACTAGTTTCGGTTAATTAAAAAAACAAAACTAAAAAGTATGAAAAATAATTATGAGAAAGCAATGGCTTTTGTCACCTGGGAAAGCAAAACTGTAAAATGAATTTGTAAGGAGGGGCAAAACCAAGAAGGAAAGGAACAGACTGCAGCAAAGTCAACAAGAAGAAAGTCTATTTCTCAATACTGAATGAAACTAGCATACTCTCACAGTTAGATGAAGCCAAATCATAATAAAAAAAGAAAGTAAACTCAATTTACAAAGCACCCAAATTTCTAAACCTAGCAAACTTCCAAGAGATCTCGAGTAACTCATGGTCATACCTTTACCATCAACCAAAAAGTACTGTAAAAAATGCAGAATTCAATGGTCCCTATGCGTAAGAACGAAGAAACTTATTCAACCTCCTGAGAATTTATGGATCTAAAAGAGAACGATAAGGAAAAGGGAAAACCTAGATATGATGGGAGGTGATGATTCCTAGAGAAGGTGTTGATCTTCTTTTTAGTGGGAGGGGCTCCTTAAGGTTGCGTCAGTTGAAGAGTAATGAGATGGGAGGGGCTACGTCAATTGAAGAGTAGTGAGATGGGAGGGGCTGCGTTGGTTGAAGAGATAGGGTTATTGCATGGGTATTATTGGAAGGGTAATTTTCAACGTTCAAAAAGAATAGTTGAAGTTAGTTTGTAATTCAATTCTCGTGTTTTTTCAGCTGAATTGAATTTATAAAGAATGGTAGGTTCAATTACATTTGTCAATTAAATTCATCTTTTTTTTTCTGTTCCAAACAGTTGAATTAAACTCAATGCTACAATTGAATTCAATTCCTATTCTTCCAAACAGGGTGTTAACACTACAAGAAAATCATAAAATAGCATCGGACATTTACTAATAGAATTACTCCTAAAGCTACTTACCGACGGAAAACAACAAAGCGTCGGTAAATAGGACGTAAAAATTTAGATTTAGTGACGAACAAAATTGGCGTCGATACATGTGGATGGAAGGAATTTCGTGCAAAATTTTCGATGACATATAGCGACGACATACCAACTCCTGTCGGTAATAATTGTGGGAATGATTCCCGCAATTATATAGCGTCAGACATTTACCAACGGAAATTAATCTGTCAGTGTAATTTGCTTTGTTTAATAATCAGCTTCAGTCATTTGCCGATGACATGTGGTCCATCGTTAAGATGCAGCATAGTTTATCGATGGATGTCATGCTCCATCACTAAATTGAATTTAAATACCGACGAAAAGCTTATTCTATTGGTAAATATTGACTTGTTATTAAATAAAACAACATCGCGCGGTGTCGACTTAAGACCACATATAGCGACGACGTACCATTTCCCATCGATAACAATTGCTGGAAAGGTTCGCACAATTATATAGCGTCAAAAATTTACTGACGGAACTCGATCCGTTGGTGTAATTTGTTGTTTTAATAATCAACTTCGATCATTTTTTGACAGAATGTGGGTCGATCATTTTTTGACAGAATGTGGGTCATCTTTAAGATGCAGCATAGTTTACCAACGAACGTTGTTCTCTATCGCAAAATGAAGCGGCAAGACATGGCGGGTAATTAATTGATGAATTTAAATACCGAAGGAAAGCTTATTCCGTCCATAAATTTCGACTTGTTCATAAATAAACCGACTTCATGCGGCGTCGACTTAAGAAGATAAATAAAACGACATCGTTTTAGGCGTCTTCTTAAGTCGACGCCTACCTCCCTCCCCCCTAGCTTTTTTTTCTTCCTTCTCTCCTTTGTCGTCGCCGTCGACTGGTTTTATGCTATTCTCCTTACTTCCACAGTCGTTTTGTACGTGTTTTTTGGCCCATCGTTCGCGTTTTCCGATAAGCCCTCTATTGGGTGTATTTTCTCTCCAAAAAACACAACTTTTATACATCAATCGTTGGTGTTTTAGGTGGTCGGTTTTTATGTGATTATTGTTGATATATGCATTTTTTGTGTAATTGTTGGTTGATTTGTTGTTTATATGTATGTTGTTAGTAAATAATGGAAAAATACATTTGTTTTGTGATTAGTTAGATATTATACATATTGCCTATGAGGTGTTTGATAAAATGCCCCTTATGATTGTTCTACTATTTTGATGTAATATTTTGTTGTAATTGTTATAATAAAAATTTGTTGTAATACTTTGAAGAGAAGGGTTTTGAGATTGAAGTGTGAATTTGAGATTGAGGAGAAGGGAATTGAGATTGAAGTTTATATTTGAAATGTGAATTTGAGATTGAAGTGTGTATTTGAGATTGAAGTTAAGGATTTGAGATTGAAGTGTATATTTGAGATTGAAGAGAAGGGATTGTGTAATTGAAGTGTGTATATGAATTGTGTATTTGAAGTGTGCATTTGAAATTGAATTGTGTATTTGAAGTGTATATTTGAGAATGTGTATTTGAAGTGTATATTTAATTTGAAGTGTGTATTAAATTTAATATTATTTTTTTCTACTTATTAATTTGCTACTTATTATTAATTTTATTAATATTACATTTATTATTTTTATCAATTATTATTATTATTATTATTATTATTATTA